>CM066600.1:8424025-8539025 GCA_033816785.1 Picus viridis | reverse complement strand
CCCTCTTTTCCCCTTCCCCCCTCCCCCTCTTTTCCCCTTCCCCCTCCCCCTCTTTTCCCCTTCCCTTCTTCCACGACCCTCCACTTCTTTTCCTGCTCACCCTGGCTGAGGCTGGACACCTCCAGTTGCTGGGAGTGTTCATTTCTCCCCACAGCTCTTCTGCCTGCGTCCAAGAGGGATTAAATGGGGGGGGGAACCCCAAACCACCCCAGGGAGGCTGTGGCTGCTCCCTCCCTGGAGCTGTTCAGGGCTGGGCTGGATGAGACCTTGAGCAAGCTGCGCCGGTGCGAGGTGTCCCTGCCCGCGGCAGGGGGGTGGGACTGAGTGATCCTTAAGATCCCTTCCAACCCATCGTAGGAGTCTGTGACTGTGTGAGAAGGGATGTGAGAAGGGATGTGAGAAGGGATGTGAGAAGGGCTTTGAGAAGGGCTTTTCTCAGCGGGACAGCTGCAGGTTTGGCCTCCCCAGAGGGCTGCTGCCCCCCAGGAGGCTGCCGGCACCTCGTAGCGGCAGGCAGCGCCCCGGCTGCCGAAGCGGCTGATCAGGTCAGGCAGGGCCCTGGAGCGCCCCAGCTGCTGCCTTCCCAGCTGGATCCCCTCTGCGAATCAGGTCAGGGAGCGGCAGGGCTATCATTAGCTGCTAAGCTCCAGCCACACACCTGGAAAGGGTTGCCCCTGAGGGTACGGAGTCCTCACTGGAGGAGGAAGAGGAGGAAGTAGCAAAACCTCCTTCAGTTCAGGAAAGATGTTGAGGTGCTGGAAGGTGTCCAGAGAAGGGCAAGAAAGCTGGGGAGGGGTCTGGAGCACAGCCCTGGGAGGAGAGGCTGAGGGAGCTGGGGTTGCTTAGCCTGGAGAAGAAGAGGCTCAGGGGAGACCTTCTTGCTCTCTGCAACTCCCTGCAGGGAGGTTGGAGCCAGGTGGGGGTTGATCTCTTCACCCAGGCAGGCAGCCAGCCCCAGAACAAGAGGACACAGTCTCAAGCTGTGCCAAGGGAGGTTTAGGTTGGAAGTTAGGAAGAAATTCTTCCCAGCAAGAGAGATTGGCCCTTGGGATGTGCTGCCCAGGGAGGTGGTGGAGTCCCCATCCCTGGAGGTGTTTAGGCAGAGCCTGGATGAGGCCCTTGGTGCCATGGTTGAGTTGATCAGATGGTGCTGGGTGAGAGGTTGGACTTGATGATCTCAAAGCTCTTTTCCAACCTGCTCTATTCTATTCTATTCTATTCTATTCTATTCTATTCTATTCTATTCTATTCTATTCTATTCTATTCTATTCTATTCTATTCTATTCTGCCCTGCCCTGCCCTGCCCTGCCCTGCCCTGCCCTGCCCTGCCCTGCCCTTCCCTACCAGGAAAGGTGTGGGGGGTGGGGATAGGCTGGGTGCATAGTGGGGGCTGTGGGCTCAGGGCAAGAGCAGCACTGCTTTGGGAGGGAGTCAAAATCTGGAGGGTGTCCAGAGAAGGGCAGCAAAGCTGGGGAAGGGTCTGGGGGTGAGGAGCAGCTGAGGGACCTGGGGGTGTTCACCCTGGGCAAGAGGAGGCTGAGGGGAGACCTTCTGCCTTCAAATCACAGCAGGAGCCTGAGCCCAGCACCGTGCCCAGTCCAAACCAGTGTGACCAGCAGCCAGGAGTGGGAAATCCAACCTGCAGCTCTCTCTGGTAGAGAGGCTGCTGTGGGCAGACACCTCCTGCAGGGAAGAGGAGGCTGAGGGGAGACCTCATTGCTCTCTACAGCTCCCTGATGGGAGGTTGGAGTGGGGTGGGGGTGGTCTCCCTAGTATCAGGTGACAGAAGGAGAGGAAATGGCCTGGAAACTGTGCCAGGGGAGGGTTAGGTTGGACGTGAGGAACAATTTGTGTCCTGCAAGAGTGGCCAGGGCCTGGCACAGGCTGCCCAGGGAGGTGGTGGAGTCCCCACCCCTGGAGGTGGTCAAGGAACCTGTGGCCATGGCCCTTGGGGCCAGGGTTTGATGGTGTTGGGCTCTCTCTGGTAGAGATGCTGCTGTGGGCAGAGAAGAGGGAGCTGAAGGGAGACCTGGTCTGGTCCATCCCACCCCTTCTCCCCCTTCTCCCCCTTCTCCCCCTTCTCCCCCTTCTCCCCCTTCTCCCCCTTCTCCCCTTCTCCCCCTTCTCCCCCTTCTCCCCCTTCTCCCCCTTCTCCCCCTTCTCCCCTCCCCCCTTCTCCCCCTTCTCCCCCTTCTCCCCCTTCTCCCCCTTTCCCCCTTTCCCCCTTTCCCCCTTTCCCCCTTTCCCCCTTCTCCCCCTTTCCCCCCCCCTTTCCCCCTTTCCCCCTTCTCCCCCTTTCCCCCTTTCCCCCTTCCCCTCCCATTCCCCTCCCCTTCCCCTTCCCTTTCCCCCTGCCAGCCGCCTGCTGGCAGGGCAGCGGGCGGGCCGGTGGCTGAGCCGGTTGGTGTCTCTGCAGGGGGTGACTCCTACCCGCGCTACCAGGCGGTGCTGGGGCCGGGGAAGCTCTCCTACGCGCTGGAGCTCCCTGGCAGCGGGGAGAACACCTTCTACGTGGAGGGCCTGGCCTTCCCTGACCTGGGCTTCTCAGGCTTGGTTTCCATCAGTGCCAGCTTGCTGGAGGTCACCCATCAGGTGTGTTGGGGGGTGTTAGCCCCCCCATCCCTTGCCCAGCCCTCTCCTGGGGAGGTTTTCCCACCCTGAGCTCTTGTTGCCCCTCCCAGAGCTCCCCAGGCACCCCCATCTTCACCGACACGGTGGTCTTCCGTGTGGCTCCCTGGATCATGACCCCCAACACCCAGCAGCCTCTGGAGGTCTTTGTCTGCAGGTAGGAAGGACCCCACACCACATGGGGGGCAGGGGTGCTCACACCCCATCACTCTTTTTACCTTGGGAGGCTCTCCAAGGAGGACTTTTCCCACAGTCTCACAGTACCTTAGAGGCTGGAAGGGACCTCCAAGCCCCCCACCCCCTGCCAAAGCAGGATCACTTAGGGCAGTCCACACAGGGATGCATCCAGGCGGGTCTGGGAAGCCTCCAGAGGAGGAGGCTCCACAGCCTCTCTGGGCAGCCTTCCTTGCGACAGAGCAGCTCCAGGGTGAGGCAGGCTCTAGGCACTGCTGCTGGACAGGGAGCCTGCCGGCACTGCTGTGCCCATTGCAAGCCCAAGGAGAATCAGAGAGTCGCAGGATGGTTGGAAGGGGCCTCCAGAGATCATGGAGCCCAAGCTCCCTGCCAGAGCAGGGTCACCCAGGGCAGGTGACGCAGGAACACACCCAGGTGGGGCTTGAAAGTCTTCAGAGAAGACTCCCCAACCTCCCTGGGCAGCCTGCTCCGGGGCCCTGCCGCCCTCACCATAAAGAAGCTTCTCCTCACGTTGAGGTGGAACCTCCCGGGTCCCGGCTTGTACCTCCTGTTGCTTGCCCTGTCACTGGGGCGAAGGCTGGAGGAGCCCCTCCAGGCTCCCTCCTCAGGCAGGGCTGTTGCAGAGAGCGCTGAGGAATGAGGAAGGGGCTGCGGGACTGGGTTCTGGGGGGCCGCGGGGCTGGGCTCTGGGGGGGCTGCATGGCTGGGCTTTGGGGGGGGGGCCGCGGGGCTGGGCTCTGGGGGGCCACGGGGCTGGGCTCTGGGGGGGCTGCATGGCTGGGCTCTGGGGGGCTGCATGGCTGGGCTCTGGGGGGGCTGCATGGCTGGGCTCTGGGGGGGCTGCATGGCTGGGCTCTGGGGGCCGCGGGGTTGGGCTCTGGGGGGCCACTGGGGGGCTGGGCTCTGGGGGGCTGCATGGCTGGGCTCTGGGGGGCTGCATGGCTGGGCTTTGGGGGGACTGCATGGCTGGGCTTTGGGGGGGCGCGGGGTTGGGCTCTGGGGGGGCTGCATGGCTGGGCTGGGGGGGCTGCATGGCTGGGCTTTGGGGGGGGCGCGGGGTTGGGCTCTGGGGGGCCGCGGGGCTGGGCTCTGGGGGGGCTGCATGGCTGGGCTTTGGGGGGCCGCGGGGCTGGGCTCTGGGGGGCCGCATGGCTGGGCTTTGGGGGGACTGCATGGCTGGGCTTTGGGGGGGCCGCGGGGCTGGGCTCTGGGGGGCCACGGGGCTGGGCTTTGGGGGGGCTGCATGGCTGGGTTCTGGGGGGCTGCATGGCTGGGCTCTGGGGGGCCGCGGGGTTGGGCTCTGGGGGCCGCGGGGCTGGGCTCTGGGGGGCTGCATGGCTGGGCTCTGGGGGGGCTGCATGGCTGGGCTTTGGGGGGACTGCATGGCTGGGCTTTGGGGGGGGCGCGGGGTTGGGCTCTGGGGGGCCGCGGGGCTGGGCTCTGGGGGGCTGCATGGCTGGGCTTTGGGGGCCGTGGGGCTGGGCTCTGGGGGGGCTGCATGGCTGGGCTCTGGGGGGGCTGCATGGCTGGGCTCTGGGGGGCCGCGGGGTTGGGCTCTGGGGGGCTGCATGGCTGGGCTCTGGGGGGGCTGCATGGCTGGGCTTTGGGGGGACTGCATGGCTGGGCTTTGGGGGGGCCGCGGGGTTGGGCTCTGGGGGGCCGCGGGGCTGGGCTCTGGGGGGGCTGCATGGCTGGGCTCTGGGGGGCCGCTGGGGCTGGGCTCTGGGGGGGCCGCATGGCTGGGCTCTGGGGGCCGCGGGGCTGGGCTCTGGGGGGCCGCGGGGCTGGGCTCTGGGGGGCTGCATGGCTGGGCTCTGGGGGGGCCGCGGGGTTGGGCTCTGGGGGAGGCTGCATGGCTGGGCTCTGGGGGGGCTGCATGGCTGGGCTCTGGGGGGGCCACGGGGCTGGGCTCTGGGGGGGCCACGGGGCTGGGCTCTGGGGGGCTGCATGGCTGGGCTTTGGGGGGACTGCATGGCTGGGCTTTGGGGGGGGCGCGGGGTTGGGCTCTGGGGGGGCTGCATGGCTGGGCTCTGGGGGGCTGCATGGCTGGGCTCTGGGGGGCCGCGGGGTTGGGCTCTGGGGGGCCGCGGGGCTGGGCTCTGGGGGGCCGCGGGGCTGGGCTCTGGGGGGGCTGCATGGCTGGGCTCTGGGGGGCCGCGGGGTTGGGCTCTGGGGGAGGCTGCATGGCTGGGCTCTGGGGGGGCTGCATGGCTGGGCTCTGGGGGGCCACGGGGCTGGGCTCTGGGGGGCCACGGGGCTGGGCTCTGGGGGGGCTGCATGGCTGGGCTTTGGGGGGACTGCATGGCTGGGCTTTGGGGGGGCGCGGGGTTGGGCTCTGGGGGGCTGCATGGCTGGGCTCTGGGGGGGCTGCATGGCTGGGCTCCGGGGGGGGTTGGGGGGGCCGCGGGGTTGGGCTCTGGGGGGCCGCGGGGCTGGGCTCTGGGGGGCCGCGGGGCTGGGCTCTGGGGGGCTGCATGGCTGGGCTCTGGGGGGCTGCATGGCTGGGCTTTGGGGGGGCGCGGGGTTGGGCTCTTGGGGGCCGCGGGGCTGGGCTCTGGGGGGCTGCATGGCTGGGCTTTGGGGGGACTGCATGGCTGGGCTTTGGGGGGGCTGCATGGCTGGGCTCTGGGGGGGCTGCGGGGCCGGGCTTTGGGGGGCTGCGGGGCCGAGCTTTGGGGGGCTGCGGGGCCAGGCTTTGGGGCCGGGCTCTGGGGGGGCTTTGGGGTCGAGCTTTGGGGGGCTGCGGGGCCAGGCTTTGGGGGGGCTGCTTCTCATTCTTGCCTCGCTGGGGCGTGCTTCCTGTGCTTCTTGCCTCGCAGCCTTTGCTCTCCCCTCTCCCTCCAGCATCCAGTGGGGCTCAGACTCCAATGAGGTCTTCCTGGAAGGGCTCCGGGCCCTGCTGCGGAAAGCCAACTGCAAGCTGACCATCTGCTCCGAGGTGGAGACGCGCAGCGACCGCTGGATCCAGGTCACCGCCCCTGGCCCCCTCCTCCCAGGCTCCTGGGGCAATGCAGAGGGGCCACCCCCATTGCTGGCACCCCTGGCAGGGGCTAGCCGAGTTGTCTGGGGAGGATGCCAAGAGGTGAACCAAAGCACGGGGGAGCGCTGCTGGCGGTCTGCTGCCCGTGGAGCCCCCAGGGGCAGCCCCTTGCAGAAGGGACCCTTTGGGGGCACTGCAGGAGAGGGTCCCGTTAGAAAAGGGGTCCCCGTTACAAGAGGGACTTCTTGGGGCTTTCCAAGAGGAACCCCATTACAAGAGAGCCCTTCTGGGCTTTGCAAGAGGGGCTCCACTGCTGGAGGGACCCTATGGGACACTGCAAGAGGGGTCCTGGTGCAAGAAGGACCTTGTGGGGCACTGCAAGGGGGACCTCATTGCAAGAGGGACCCTATGGGACATAGGATCATAGTATCACAGCATCAGTCAGGGTTGGAAGGGACCACAAGGATCATGTAGTTCCAACCCCTGCCATGGGCAGGGACACCCCACACTAGATCAGGCTGCCCAGAGCCTCGTCCAGCCTGGGCTGAAACACCTTGCAAAAGGGACCCTGTGGGGCTTTGCAAGGGGGTCCCTGCTGCACAGAAAGACCTCATGGCACATTACAAGATGGTCCCCACGGCAGCAGGGACCCCATGGGCCCTTGTAAGAGGGCCCCATTGCCAGCAGGATGTGGTGTAGAGGGACTGGCTGTGCCCTGCTGTGCCCTGCTCCACTTCCCTGCCCGTTGTGGCCACATGTTGCCACCCCAGGGGTGATCCCTGCCAGGCCACCCCCCCAGGAGAGCAAGGCAGCTGCTTCCCTTGGGGTTAAGGGTGGCAGCCAGGCTTGGCCAGCTTTGCCCCACTTCCTGCTCCACCCCCACCACACCCCTCGATGAGATGGCTATCACCCTGCCAGGAACCTTCCTCCTCTTGCTCTCCTTCCCACAACAGGATGAGCTGGAGTTTGGCTACGTGGAGGCTCCCCACAAGACCTTCCCTGTCGTCTTTGACTCACCCAGGAACAGAGGCTTGAAGGACTTTGCTTTCAAAAAGATCCTGGTGCGTGGCCAGAGCCTCCTCCCCCTGCCCAGCAGTCACAGCATCACAGCATCACTCAGGGTTGGAAGGGACCACAGGGATCAGCTAGTTCCAACCCCCCTGCCGTGGGCAGGGACACCCCACACTAGATCAGCCTGGCCACAGCCTCATCCAACCTGGGCTTAAACACCTCCAGGGACGGGGCCTCAACCACCTCCCTGGATAACCCATTCCAGGGCTTCACCACTCTCATGGGGAAGAACTTCCTCCTCACCTCCAGCCTGAATCTCCCCACCTCCAGCTTCATTCCATTCCCCCTAGTCCTATCCCTACCTGAGATCCTGAGCAGTCCCTCCCCAGCCCTCCTGTAGCCCCCTGCAGATCCTGGAAGGCCACAATGAGGTCACCTGGGAGCCTTCTCTTCTCCAGCCTGAACAGCCCCAACTCCTTCAGCCTGTCCTCACAGGAGAGGTGCTCCAGCCCTCTGCTCATCCTTGTGGCCCTTCTCTGGTCCCCCTGACTGCTCCCCTCTGTCCCCAGGGCCCTGATTTTGGCTATGTGACTCGGGAGCCTCCTGGGAAGGCCATCACCAGCCTGGACTCCTTCGGCAACCTGGACGTCAGCCCCCGGTGACGGTGCGAGGGAAGGAGTATCCCCTGGGCAGGATCCTCATCGGCAGCCCCCTGCCCTGGTGAGACCAGAGGGGCATGGAATGCCTTGGGTTGGAAGGGACCTCAAAGATCAGCCAGCTCCAACCCCCTGCCATGGGCAGGGACACCTCCCACCAGCCCAGCTTGCCCACAGCCACATCCAGCCTGGCCTTGGACACCTCCAGGCAGGGAACGTCCACAGCGACCTGTTCCAGTGTCTCCCTACCCTCACTCTAAAGAGTTTCTTCTTCATCTCCAGTCTAATTCTGCCCTTTTCCAGCTCAAAGCCATTGTCCCTCATCCTCTCACTACAGGCCCTTGTCAAAAGCTGCCAGCCTGGGCTCGAAGCTTCCCTCTGGCGTGCTCCATTCTAGTCTTGCAGGAGGAAGGGTTTGCCCCGATCAGAGCAGGACTCTGGGGGCAACTCTCATCAAAACAGGAATGTGGGGCCCATCCCAGCCAAGATTTAAGGTGCAAAGTGCAGCATCCCTTCTGGAATCACAGAATCATAGGACTGTCTGGGTTGGGAAAGGCCTCTGAGATCATCCAGTCCAACATCAGCCCAGCACCATCAAACCCTGGCCCCAAGGGCCATGGCCACAGGTTCCTTGACCACCTCCAGGGGTGGGGACTCCACCACCTCCCTGGGCAGCCTGTGCCAGGCCCTGGCCACTCTTGCAGGACACAAATTGTTCCTCACGTCCAACCTAACCCTCCCCTGGCACAGTTTCCAGGCCATTTCCTCTCCTTCTGTCACCTGATACTAGGGAGACCACCCCCCACCCCACTCCAACCTCCCATCAGGGAGCTGTAGAGAGCAATGAGGTCTCCCCTCAGCCTCCTCTTCCCTGCAGGAGGTGTCTGCCCACAGCAGCCTCTCTACCAGAGAGAGCTGCAGGTTGGATTTCCCACTCCTGGCTGCTGGTCACACTGGTTTGGACTGGGCACGGTGCTGGGCTCAGGCTCCTGCTGTGATTTGAAGGCAGAAGGTCTCCCCTCAGCCTCCTCTTGCCCAGGGTGAACACCCCCAGGTCCCTCAGCTGCTCCTCACCCCCAGACCCTTCCCCAGCTTTGCTGCCCTTCTCTGGACACCCTCCAGATTTTGACTCCCTCCCAAAGCAGTGCTGCTCTTGCCCTGAGCCCACAGCCCCCACTATGCACCCAGCCTATCCCCACCCCCCACACCTTTCCTGGTAGGGAAGGGCAGGGCAGGGCAGGGCAGGGCAGGGCAGGGCAGGGCAGAATATAATAGAATAGACTAGACTAGACTAGACTAGACTAGACTAGACTAGACTAGACTAGACTAGACTAGACTAGACTAGACTAGACTAGACTAGACTAGACTAGAATAGACTAGAATAGACTAGAATAGACTAGAATAGAATAGAATAGAATAGAATAGAATAGAAAAGAATAGAAAAGAAAAGAATAGAATAGAAAAGAATAGAATAGAAAAGAATAGAATAGAATAGAATAGAAAAGAATAGAATAGAATAGAATAGAATAGAAAAGAAAAGAAAAGAAAAGAATAGAATAGAGCAGGTTGGAAAAGAGCTTTGAGATCATCAAGTCCAACCTATCACCCAGCACCATCTGATCAACTCCACCATGGCACCAAGGGCCTCATCCAGGCTCTTCCTAAACACCTCCAGGGATGGGGACTCCACCACCTCCCTGGGCAGCACATCCCAAGGGCCAATCTCTCTTGCTGGGAAGAACTTTCTCCTCACCTCCAGCCTAAATCTCCCCTGGCACAGCTTGAGACTGTGTCCTCTTGTTCTGGGGCTGGGTGCCTGGGAGGACAGACCAACCCCCACCTGGCTACAACCTCCCTTCAGGGAGTTGGAGAGAGCAAGAAGGTCTCCCTGAGCCTCCTCTTCTGCAGGCTAAGCAACCCCAGCTCCCTCAGCCTCTCCTCCCAGGGCTGTGCTCCAGACCCCTCCCCAGCTTTCTTGCCCTTCTCTGGACACCTTCCAGCAGCTCAACATCTTTCCTAAGCTGAGGGGCCCAGAACTGGACACAGGACTCAAGGTGTGGCCTGAGCAGTGCTGAGCACAGGGCACAATGACCTCCCTGCTCCTGCTGGCCACACTCTTCCTGATGCAGGCAGCTCCTGGTCCCTCCCTGGTGCAGCTTCTCTTGAGGTGGCCTCCTGCACTGTGGCGGCTCCTGGAGTGGCCTCCTCGGTGCCCTGCAGCTGCCTTTGGGATCAGTGTGGTGCTTCCCAGCAGGGATGATTCCTCCCAGCAGCTCCCAGCCCTGCCCCCCCAACCCAGGCTGTCTCCCGCAGGGTTTCCGGCTGCTGCTGGCCAGCCCCAGCGCCTGCTACAGGCTCTTCCAGGAGCAGCAGAGGCAGGGCCATGGGGAAGCCACACAGCTGGTTGGTAAGGGAGTGCCTGAGGGCATCTCTCTGCTCTGAGGAGGACCCGGCCGCTGCCCCTTATCCCCCTGCCAGCCTCCCTTACCAGTGTCCCCTACCAGTGCCCCCTGCCAGTCTCCCTTTGCCCCCTGCTAGTCTCCCTTACCCCCTGCCAGTGCCCCCTGCCAGTCACCCTTAGCCCCCTGCTAGTCTCCCTTACCCCCTGCCAGTGCCCCCTGCCAGTCACCCTTAGCCCCCTGCTAGTCTCCCTTACCCCCTGCCAGTGCCCCCTGCCAGTCTCCCTTTGCCCCCTGCTAGTCTCCCTTACCCCCTGCCAGTGTCCCCTGCCAGTCACCCTTAGCCCCCTGCCAGTGTCCCCTGCCAGTGCCCCCTGCCAGTCTCCCTTTGCCCCCTGCCAGTGTCCCCTGCCAGTCTCCCTTGCCCCCTGCCAGTGCCCCCTGCCAGTGTCCCCTACCAGTGCCCCCTGCCATTCTCCCTTCCCCCCTGCCAGTGCCCCCTGCCTGTGTCTCCCAGCCCCAGTGCCTGCTCCAGGCTCCTCCAGGTGATGCCCAGGCAGGGCCAGGGGGAGCCAGCCCAGCTGCCTCAGCCTCTCCTGGTGGGGCTTGTGCCCTCGCCGAGGGGAAGCAGGAGAGCCCAGGCAAGGGTCAAATCCTGACTGCCTGGAGCTTGTTTTGCCCTGGGGCAGGCAGTGCTTGGCAGCCCCGCCGGGACAACAACAGCTCCCTGTCAGAAGCCTCCACAAAGGAGGGCATTTTCCCAGGGAAATAACAAGGGAGGGGGTGGGGAGGGGGTGGGGATGGATCTGGATGGGATAACAAATAGGATACACCAACCCCAGCCCTGCTGTGAGCCAGGGATGGGGAGGGGGGGAGGAGGGGGGCTTGTTTCAGTTATGGCAGTGACTAAATGGTGCTTTCCCAGCCTCTCCACCTCCATAATTATCCCTGATTACTAGAAGGCTAATTAATGTTTTCCCAGCCTGCTGCTGGCTGTCTAGGAAAACTTCTTTCCCCTCCCCCCTCTCCCCCCCCTCCCCCTTGCAAGGAGTGATTGAAGATTCAGGAGGATGGAGGGGGAGAGAGAGGGAAGGGAGGGAGAGGGAGAGGGAGGGGAGGGGTGGGAAATGAAAGCCAAAGGTGCCCAAGGAGGGTGAGGGAGGTGATGTGCAATTCCCTAGAGAGAGATGTGGCCTAGAGGGATATTAATAGGTGAGCTGGGCTGGAAGCTGTCATTAGCTGATGGTGTAGGTGTATTGGAGCTTGTAATAGAGGGAGGTTGGAGTTTAGCTTCTCCCAGAGGTGAGAATTTGGTCTCTAATCAGGGCAGGGCTGAAGGAGGTAACAGAGACATTGGAGGCTACTTGAGCTCCACTAATAAGTGACCCCAGCTGGACCTGATGGCCTCAGAGGGTCATTGCCAACCTTAATGATCCTGTGGCTCTGTATCAGCACAGAATCACAGGAGGAGATTCTTGCCAGTGAGAGGGCTGAGACACTGCACCAGGCTGCCCAGGGAGGTGCTGGAGTCCCCAGCCCTGGAGGGGCTCAAGAGGGGATTGGATGTGGCCCTTGGTGCCATGGTTTAGTCATGGGGTCTGTAGTGACAGGTTGGACTCGATGATCTTTGAGGTCTCTTCCACTCTTGGTGATGCTGTGGATGTCTCCTCCCTGCAGGTGTTGAAGGTCAGGCTGGATGAGGCCTTGAGCAAGCTGGGCTGCTGGGAGGGGTCCCTGCCCATGGCAGGGGGTGGAACTGGCTGATCTTCAAGGTCCCTTCCAACCCAACCCATTCTAGGGTTCTGTGACTTGGGCCAGGAAGAGCTCTGGAAGGGAAAGTCCTTCTCAAATGTCACATCAAGCTTAGGAATTCTTCAGCTGCCTGCTCAGCCCTGGGCAGCACCCTTCCAGGCCTCCTGCAGGGTTTGGCAGCATGCTAAAGACAATGGTCAATGGAAAATTGGTGAGAGCCCAAACCAGGCCATGGAGAGGGAATGTCCTGCTTGGGGCAGCCAGGATGGGAGAGAAGAGCTGGAGGCTGAAGGGGGAAAGCCATCAGGAAGCCATTGAGTTGGCTTTCCCATCAGCATTTTGCTGGAGCTGCGTGGTGCAGGGCAGCTTTGGGGCTGCTGGTGGGTGGCCCCTGCTGAGGACAAGCCCCAGATGCCCCTGGGAGGTCATTTCCCTGCCAGCTGACATCCTCTTGTCTCTTGATGCTGCAGAGGTATCCCTAACCCTGCCCATGGCAGGGGGTTGGAAATGGATGAACTTTAAAGGCTCTTCCAACCCAACTCATTCTAAGATCCTAGGAATCATCCAGTCCATGCCTCAGCCCAACCCCACCAGGGCCTGAAACCATCTCCCAACATGCCATGGCTTCTTGAACACCTCCAGGGATGGGGACTCCACCACCTCCCTGGGCAGCCTGTGCCAGTCCCTGAATCACAGGGGGTTAGGGGTTGGAAGGGAACTCTGGTGATCACCCAGTCCAACCCCCCTGCCAGAGCAGGGGCACCCAGGGCAGGTCACACAGGAGCACATCCAGGTGGGGTTGGAATGTCTCCAGGGATGGGGACTCCACCACCTCCCTGGGCAGCCTGTGTCAACCCCTGACCATACAGTGATAGAATCACAGGAGGTTAGGGGTTGGAAGGGACCTCTAGAGATCATCCAGTCCAACCCCCTGCCAGAGCAGGGGCACCTGGAGCAGGTCACACAGGAACGCATCCAGGTGGGAATGTCTCCAGGGATGGGGACTCCACCACCTCCCTGGGCAGCCTGTGCCAGTCCCTGAATCACAGGAGGTTAGGGGTTGGAAGGGACCTCTAGAGAGCATCCAGTCCAACCCCCCTGCCAGAGCAGGGGCACCTGGAGCAGGTCACACAGGAGCACATCCAGGTGGGGTTGGAATGTCTCCAGGGATGGGGACTCCACCACCTCCCTGGGCAGCCTGCTCCAGGGCTCCAGCACCCTCTCAGCAAAGGAGTTTTGCCTCCTGTTGAGGTGGAATTTCCTGGGTTGCAGTTTGTGTCCATTGCCTCTTGTCCTATCACAGGACAGCACTGAGAAGAGCCTGGCCCCTTCTTAACAGCCCCCTTCAGGGAGCTGTAAACACTCACAAGGTCCCCTCCCAGCCTTTTCTCTTCCAGGCTAAACCTGTGATAGCTCAACCTGTGCAAAGAGAACACATCAGAGCATCCTGCACTGCTTTGGCTTGGAAGGGACCTCCAAGACCATCCAGTTCCAACTCCCCTGCCATGGCCAGGGACACCTTCCTCCAGGCCAGGCTGCCCAAGCCCCCATCCAACCTGGCTTGCAACACTTCCAGTCCTGGGGCCTCCACAGCTTCTCTGGGCAGCCTGCTCCAGTGCTTCACCACCCTCCTGAGGAGCAATTTCTTCCTCATAGAATGGTCCAGGCTGGAAGGAACCTCCAAAGCTCATCCAGCCTGACCCCCCTGCAGCCAGCAGGGACATCCCCAGCTGGAGCAGGCTGCCCAGGGCCTCATCCAGCCTCACCTTGAATATCCCCAGGGAAGGAGCCTCAAGCACCTCCCTGGGCAACGTGTCCCCGTGCTCCACCACCCTCAGAGTGCAGAACTTGTTCCTCACATCCACTCTCAATCTGCTCTGCTTAGTTTGAAGCCATTGCCTCTGGTCCAGTCCCTGCAGGCCTTTGCAAGCAGTCTCTCTCCATCCTTCCTGTAGCCCCTTCAGGCACTGGCAGGCTGCTGTTAGGTCTCCCTGGAGCCTTCTCTTCTCCAGGCTGAGCAGCCCCAGCTCCCTCAGCCTGTCCCCACAGCAGAGCTGCTCCAACCCCCTGAGCATTTTTGTGGCTCTCTTCTGGACCTGCTCCATCAGGTCCAGATCCCTCCTTATCTTTCATCTCAATCCAGTTTGAGCTCATCACCCCTCCTCCTGTCACTCCATGCCTTTGTCCATCTTTCCTGCAGCCCCCTTTCAAGTCCTGGAAGGCTGCTCCAAGGTCTCCCTGGATCCTTCTCTCCTCTATACAGGAGCTCTTTAGGTTAGAGAAGAGGAAGCTGAGGGTGACCTCATTGCTGTTGATAAAGCTGTGCAGGGGGATGCCCAGAGGCTGGAGCCAGGCTCTGCTGGGGGATGCCCAATGCCAGCACCAGGGGCAGTGCTGGAAGCTGAGGCAGAGGAAGTGCCATGGAAGCAGGAGGAAGAATTATTTCCCTGTGAGGGTGACAGAGGCCTGGAGCAGGCTGCCCAGGGGGGTTGTGGAGTCTTCCTCTCTGGAGATATTCAAGACCCACTTGGATGTGTTCCTGTGTGAGCTGCTCTAGGTGACCCTGCTCTGGCAGGGGGTTGGACTGGATGAGTTTGGACTTGATGATCTCTGAGGTCTTTTCCAACCTGGGTGATTCTATGACTCTGTCTTTTGAGGTCCCTTCCAGCCCCTGAAATTCTGTGGTTCTCTGCTTCTGTGATTCTCTGCTTCTGGTTTTCTGGTTCTCTGGTTCTCTGATTCTGGTTCTGTATTTCTCTGATTCTGGTTCTCTGGTTCTCTGGTTCTCTGATTCTGGTTCTGTATTTCTCTGATTCTGGTTCTCTGGTTCTCTGGTTCTCTGATTCTGGTTCTCTGGTTCTGTGGTTTTCTGATTCTCTGATTCTGGTTCTCTGATTCTCTGATTCTGGTTCTCTGATTCTCTGATTCTGGTTCTCTGGTTCTGTGGTTCTGGTTCTCTGGTTCTGTGTTTCTCTGATTCTGGTTCTCTGGTTCTCTGATTCTGGTTCTCTGGTTCTGTGTTTCTGGTTCTCTGGTTCTGTGGTTCTCTGATTCTGGTTCTCTGGTTCTCTGATTCTCTGATTCTGGTTCTCTGGTTCTGTGGTTCTCTGATTCTGGTTCTCTGGTTCTGTGGTTCTCTGATTCTGCTTCTCTGGTTCTCTGATTCTGGTTCTCTGGTTCTGTGGTTCTCTGATTCTGGTTCTCTGGTTCTCTGATTCTCTGATTCTGGTTCTCTGGTTCTGTGGTTCTCTGATTCTGGTTCTCTGGTTCTGTGGTACTCTGATTCTGGTTCTCTGGTTCTGTGGTTCTCTGATTCTGGTTCTCTGGTTCTGTGGTTCTGGTTCTCTGGTTCTGTGGTTCTCTGGTTCTGTATTTCTGGTTCTCTGGTTCTCTGATTCTGGTTCTCTGGTTCTGTATTTCTGGTTCTGTGGTTCTCTGATTCTGGTTCTCTGGTTCTGTGGTTCTCTGATTCTGGTTCTCTGGTTCTGTGGTTTCTGATTCTGGTTCTGTGGTTCTCTGATTCTGGTTCTCTGGTCCTCTGATTCTGGTTCTCTGGTTCTGTGGTTCTGTGGTTCTCTGGTTTCTGTTCTGGTTCTCTGGTTCTCTGATTCTGGTTCTCTGGTTCTCTGATTCTCTGGTTCTGTGGTTCTCTGTTTCTGGTTCTCTGGTTCTGGTTCTCTGATTCTCTGGTTCTGTTCTCTGGTTCTGTGGTTCTGTTTCTGGTTCTCTGGTTCTGTGGTTTCTGGTTCTGATTCTGGTTCTCTGGTTCTGTGGTTCTCTGGTTCTGTGGTTCTGTGGTTCTGTGGTTCTCTGGTTCTGGTTTCTGGTTCTCTGGTTCTCTGATTCTGGTTCTCTGGTTCTCTGATTCTCTGGTTCTCTGGTTCTGTGTTTCTGGTTCTCTGGTTCTGTGGTACTCTGATTCTGGTTCTCTGGTTCTCTGATTCTCTGGTTCTCTGGTTCTGTGTTTCTGGTTCTCTGGTTCTGTGGTACTCTGATTCTGGTTCTCTGGTTCTGTATTTCTGGTTCTCTGGTTCTCTGATTCTGGTTCTCTGATTCTGGTTCTCTGGTTCTCTGATTCTCTGGTTCTCTGTTTCTGTGGTTTCTCTGGTTCTGGTTCTCTGGTTCTCTGATCCTGGTTCTCTGATCCTGGTTCTCTGATCCTGGTTCTCTGGTTCTCTGATTCTCTGGTTCTCTGGTTCTGTGTTTCTGGTTCTCTGGTTCTGTGGTACTCTGATTCTGGTTCTCTGGTTCTGTATTTCTGGTTCTCTGGTTCTCTGATTCTGGTTCTCTGGTTCTCTGATTCTCTGGTTCTCTGTTTCTGTGGTTCTCTGATTCTGGTTCTCTGGTTCTGTGGTTCTCTGGTTCTGGTTCTCTGGTTCTCTGGTTCTCTGGTTCTCTGATCCTGGTTCTCTGGTTCTCTGATTCTCTGGTTCTCTGGTTCTGTGTTTCTGGTTCTCTGGTTCTGTGGTACTCTGATTCTGGTTCTCTGGTTCTGTATTTCTGGTTCTCTGGTTCTCTGATTCTGGTTCTCTGGTTCTCTGATTCTGGTTCTCTGGTTCTCTGATTCTCTGGTTCTCTGTTTCTCTGATTCTCTGATTCTGGTTCTCTGGTTCTGTGTTTCTCTGATTCTGGTTCTCTGGTTCTGTGGTTCTCTGGTTGTGTGGTTCTCTGATTCTGCTTTTCTCTGCCTCTCTGATCTCTGATCATCTGATCTGATTCTGATCCTCTGATTCTGATCCTCTGATTCTGATCCTCTGATTCTGATCCTCTGATTCTGATCCTCTGATTCTGATCCTGATCCTCTGATTCTGATCCTGATCCTCTGATCCTCTGATATTCTGATCCTCTGATTCTGCTTCTCTGCCACAAAGCATCTCTGGGGTGCCCCTTCCCAGCGCTTCCCACGACGGTGAGATGCCCAGGGGCGTCTTCTGCTCCTTGGCAGGACGCTCAGGGGACAACTGGGGGGCAGATCTTGGGGAGGGGAGCGCTGACCACCCGCTCTGCCCTCCCTCTGCTGCCCAGGGCCTCAGGCAGGAGGATGTCCAAGGCGGTCAGGGACTTCCTCTACGCGCAGAAGGTGCAGGCGCCGCTGGAGGTCTACTCGGAGTGGCTGAGCGTGGGCCACGTGGATGAATTCCTCACCTTTGTCCCTGCTTATGACAGGAAGGTACCAGACCTGCAGCTCTCCCTGCCCCTGCATGGAGCAACATGCCCCTCATGCCCCACCCCCACCCCCCATCAACAACCCCACCCCCCCCAAAGACCTTTAGAATAGAATTAACCAGGTTGGAAAAGAGCTTTGAGATCACTGAGCCCAACCTATCCCCCAGCACCATCTGATCAACTCCACCATGGCACCAAGGGCCTCATCCAGGCTCTTCCTGAACACCTCCAGGGATGGGGACTCCACCCTGGGCAGCACATTCCCAAGGGCCAATCTCTCTTGCTGGGAAGAATTTCTTCCTAACATCCAGCCTGAACCTCCCCTGGCACAGCTTGAGACTGTGTCCTCTTGTTCTGGGGCTGGGTGCCTGCCTGGGTGAAGAGACCAACCCCCACCTGGCTCCAACCTCCCTGCAGGGAGTTGGAGAGAGCAAGAAGGTCTCCCCTGAGCCTCCTCTTCTGCAGGCTAAGCAACCCCAGCTCCCTCAGCCTCTCCTCCCAGGGCTGTGCTCCAGACCCCTCCCCAGCCTTGTTGCCCTTCTCTGGACACCTTCCAGCAGCTCAACATCTTTCCTAAGCTGAGGAGCCCAGAACTGGACACAGGACTCCAGGTGTGGCCTGAGCAGTGCTGAGCACAGGGCACAATGACCTCCCTGCTCCTGCTGGCCACACTCTTCCTGATGCAGGCAGCTCCTGGTCCCTCCCTGGTGCAGCTTCTCTTGAGGTGGCCTCCTGCACTGTGGCGGCTCCTGGAGTGGCCTCCTCGGTGCCCTGCAGCTGCCTTTGGGATCAGTGTGGTGCTTCCCAGCAGGGATGATCCCTCCCAGCAGCTCCCAGCCCTGCCCCCCCAACCCAGGCTGTCTCCCGCAGGGTTTCCGGCTGCTGCTGGCCAGCCCCAGCGCCTGCTACAGGCTCTTCCAGGAGCAGCAGAGGCAGGGCCATGGGGAAGCCACACAGCTGGTTGGTAAGGGAGTGCCTGAGGGCATCTCTCTGCTCTGAGGAGGACCCGGCCGCTGCCCCTTATCCCCCTGCCAGCCTCCCTTACCAGTGTCCCCTGCCAGTGCCCCTTACCCCCCTGTCAGTGTCCCTTACCCCTCTGCCAGTGTCTCCTGCCAGTGTCCCTTACCAGTCTGCCCTCCCAGTGTCCCTTGCCAGTGCCCCCTGCCAGTCTCCCTTACCCCCTGCCAGCGTCCCCTGCCAGTCTCCCTTGTCCCCCTGCCAGTGTCCCCTGCCAGTATCCCTTGTCCCCCTGCCAGTGTCCCCTGCCAGTCTCCCTTACCCCCCTGCCAGTGTCCCCTGCCAGTCTCCCTTACCCCCTGCCAATGCCCCCTGCCAGTCTCCCTTACCCCCCTGCCAATGCTCCCTGCCAGTCTCCCTTACCCCCCTGCCAATGCCCCCTGCCAGTCTCCCTTACCCCCTGCCAGTGTCCCCTGCCAGTCTCCCTTACCCCCTGCCAATGCCCCCTGCCGGTCTCCCTTACCCCCCTGCCAATGCCCCCTGTCAGTCTCCCTTACCCCCTGCCAATGCCCCCTGCCAGTCTCCCTTACCCCCTGCCAATGCCCCCTGCCAGTCTCCCTTACCCCCTGCCAGTGTCCCCTCCCAGTCTCCCTTACCAGTGTCCCCTGCCAGTTTCCCTTACCCCCTACCACTGTCCCCTGCCAGTGCCCCGTGCCAGTGTCCCCTACCCCCTGCCAGTCTCCCCTGCCAGTGTGCCCCTGCCAGTGCCCCCTGCCCGTGTCCCTCACTGCGGTGGTGCCCTGCAGGGCTGAAGGGCACAGAGAGGAGGAGCATCGATGAGCTGCTGGTGGATGAGTCCCTGAGGAGCGACAACAGGCACGTGCAGGTGGGGCTGGGCAGCTCTGCTCTGGGGGGGGATCTGCTCTGCGGGGGGGGATCTGCTCTGGGGGGGGGACACCACACACAATCTACTCGGGGGGGGGGGTGTTGCTCTCCTCACTTCCAGCCTGCTTCTGGGGCTGGGCAAGAGCAAGGAACGGTGGCATGAGCACCAGGTGGCACCAAAGCAGGAGGGCTATGAGGGTGCCAGGCACCCTTGGGTGGGTACTGGCTCCCCCCAGCCCATGGTCCTGCTGGGAGGCAGTTCAGGGTCCCCCCCGGGGGTGGGATGGCAGTTCAGGGTCTCCCCAGGTGGGGGGAACGGCAGTTCAGGGTCCCCCCCAGGGGGTGGGATGGCAGTTCAGGGTCTCCCCAGGTGGGGGGAACGGCAGTTCAGGGTCCCCCCGGGGGTGGGACGGCAGTTCAGGGTCCCCCCAGGTGGGGGGAACGGCAGTTCAGGGTCTCCCCGGGGAGGGGGATGGCAGTTCAGGGTCCCCCCAGGTGGGGGGAACGGCAGTTCAGGGTCCCCTCCCCCGGCGGGGACGGCAGTTCAGGGTCCCCCATCTCCACCAGCGCTGCATCGACTGGAACCGCGAGCTGCTGAAGCAGGAGCTGGGTCTGAGCGAGCAGGACATCATCGACATCCCGCAGCTCTTCATCCTGAGGGGCTCCCGTGCCGATGCTCTCTTCCCTGACATGGTGAGACCCCCCTCCCCCCTCCCCCCCACCCCGGCCACTCCTCTTCTCCCTTCCCCTCCCGCAGCAGGCGAAGCTCCGGGCCGGCTGACGCCGCTCCGCTCGCTGTGGCCGCAGGTGAACATGCTGGTGCTGGGCAGGCACCTGGGCATCCCCAAGCCCTTTGGCCCGGAGGTGGGGGGCAGTGCTGCCTGGAGGAGCGAGTGAGGGCGCTGCTGGAGCCCCTGGGCCTCACCTGCACCTTCATCGATGACTTCTTCTCCTACCACGTCCTCTGCGGCGACGTCCACTGCGGCACCAACGTCCGCCGCAAGCCCTTCGCCTTCAAGTGGTGGCACATGGTGCCCTGAGAGCCCTGGGGCTGGGCTCAGGGCCTGCAGCTGGAGCAGCAGAGTGCATTGGGGGCACGGGAAGAGGCCTGAAAGGCAAAGGGTTTCAGCAATAAAGCTGCTCTGCCACCCAGGGCGCAGCTCTTCCCCGGCTCCCCTCCTCTCTGCCTGCGCTGCGGGGTGTCCTTTCTGTCCCGCACCACATCCTGCTCTCCAAGCTGCTGACACAGGGGTTTGAGGGAGGGAAGGAGCTGGTCTCTTCTCCCAGGCAGCCAGCACCAGAACAAGAGGACACAGTCACAAGCTGTGCCAGGGGAGGTTTGGGCTGGAGGTGAGGAGAAAGTTCTTCCCAGAGAGTTGCTCACCATTGGGATGTGCTGCCCGGGAGGTGGTGGAGTCCCCATCCCTGGAGGGGTTCAAGAGGGGACTGGATGTGGCACTTGGAGCCATGGTCTAGGCATGAGGTCTGTGGTGAGAGGTTGGACTTGGTGATCTTTGAGGTCTCTTCCAGCCTTGGTGATACTGTGATCCTGATGAGTGACCACTAGCTGGATGCAGAACTGGCTTGATGGCTGCACCCAGAGAGTGGCTGTCCATGGGTCCATGTCCCAGGGGAGGCCAGTGGAAGCAGAGTCCCTCAGGGATCAGTCCTGGGACCAGGCTTGTTCAACATCTCTGTGGGTGCCATGGACAGTGGCACTGAGTGCAGCCTCAGCAAGGTTGCTGATGGCACCAAGCTGTGTGGTGCAGCAGACAGCTGGAGGGAAGGGATCCATCCAGAGGGACCTGGACAGGCTGCAGAGGGGGGCACAAGCCAACCTCAGGAGCTTCAACAAGACCAAGGGCAGGCTCCTGCAGCTGGGTGGAGGCAACCCCAGGCACAAATCCAGGCTGGGCAGGGACTGGCTGGAGAGCAGCCCTGAGGAGAGAGACTTGGGGGTGCTGGGGGAGGAGAAGCTCAACAGGAGCTCTCAGTGTGCACTTGCAGCCCGGAAAGCCAACCAGAGCCTGGGCTGCAGCAGCAGAAGTGTGACCAGCAGGGCAAGGGAGGGGATTCTCCCCCTCTGCTCAGCCCTGGGGAGACCCCACCTGGAGCACTGCCTCCAGTTCTGGAGCCCCTATTCCAAGAGGGATCTGGAGGTGCTGGAAGGTGTCCAGAGCAGGGCCACGAGGAGGAGCAGAGGGCTGGAGCTGCTCTGCTGTGAGGACAGACTGAAGGAGTTGGGGCTGTTAGTCTGGCGAAGAGAAGGCTCCCAGGTGACCTCATTGTGGCCTTCCAGGATCCGAAGGGGCTACAGGAAGGCTGGGGAGGGACTGCTCAGGATCTCAGGTAGGGATAGGACTAGGGGGAATGGACTGAAGCTGGAGGTGGGGAGATTGAGGCTGGAGGTGAGGAGGAAGTTCTTCCCCAGGAGAATGGTGAAGCCCTGGAATGGGTTGTGCAGGGAGGTGGTTGAGGCCCCGTCCCTGGAGATGTTTCAGCCCAGGCTGGATGAGGCTCTGGGCAGCCTGATGTAGTGTGGGGTGTCCCTGCCCATGGCAGGGGGGTTGGAACTGGCTGATCCTTGTGGTCCCTTCCAACCCTGACTGATCTCTAAGGGCAGCAGGGTTAGGGGGTGGGGACAGCAGGAGGTGGCTTCAGGAAGGTGGTGGCTGCAAGGAGGTTGCTTTGGGGGAGGGTTGAGACCTCATCCCACTGCTAAAGGTTCACCCAGCCCCTTGGCCCTGGCATCCAGCTGACAGTTCTCTCCCCAAACTCATAAAATCATGGAACAGTTGAGGTGGGAAGGAACCTCGAGGATCATCCAGAGGGAAGGGAAGGGAAGGGAAGGGAAGGGAAGGGAAGGGAAGGGAAGGGAAGGGAAGGGAAGGGAAGGGAAGGGAAGGGAAGGGAAGGGAAGGGAAGGGAAGGGAAGGGAAGGGAAGGGAAGGGAAGGGAAGGGAAGGGAAGGGAAGGGAAGGGAGGGGAAGGGAGGGGAAGGGAGGGGAGGGGAGGGAAGGGAAGGGGGGGAGGGGAGGGGGAGGGGAGGGGGAGGGCAGGGGAGGGGAGGGGGAGGTTTGGGAAGGGAAGGGAGAATTAACCAGGTTGGAAAAGATCTTTGAGATCATTGAATCCAACCTATCACCCAGCACCATCTGATCAACTCAACCATGGCACCAAGGGCCTCATCCAGGCTCTTCCTAAACACCTCCAGGGATGGGGACTCCACCACCTCCCTGGGCAGCACATCCCAAGGGCCAATCTCTCTTGCTGGGAAGAACTTCCTCCTCCCTTCCAGCCTAAACCTCCCCTGGCACAGCTTGAGACTGTGGCCTCTTGTTCTGGTGCTGGGTGCCTGGGAGAAGAGACCAACCCCCACCTGGCTACAACCTCCCTGCAGGGAGTTGGAGAGAGCAAGAAGGTCTCCCCTGAGCCTCCTCTTCTGCAGGCTAAGCAACCCCAGCTCCCTCAGCCTCTCCTCCCAGGGCTGTGCTCCAGACCCCTCCCCAGCCTTTTTGCCCTTCTCTGGACACCTTCCAGCAGCTCAACATCTTTCCTAAGCTGAGGAGCCCAGAACTGGACACAGGACTCAAGGTGTGGTGTTCCCCAGGTCTCCCCTCAGCCTCCTCTTCTCCAGACTGAACACCCCCAGCTCCCTCAGATGCTTCTTGTGGTCCTCTGTGCCATGCACAGAGACTCCCTGGGAATCAGACTGTAGATTTGGTTTCCCTTTTGGGAACTGGAGTTCAGAAAGGTGGCTCAGGGACAGTGTCACCAGCAGGAGCAGGGGAGTGATCATGACCCTGCCCTAAGCCACACCACAAGCACTCTGCCCTTGAATCATGGGTCGGGCAGTCTTGAGTCCCATCAGGAAATACAGATTCAGAGATTCAGAGTGGTTTGGGTTGCAAAGGACCTCAAAGCTCAGCCAGTTCCAACCCCCCTGCCACGGGCAGGGACACCTCCCACCAGCCCAGCTTGCTCAGGGCCTCATCCAGCCTGGCCTTGAACACCTCCAGGGAGGAGGCAGCCACAGCCTCCCGGGCAGCCTGTGCCAGTGTCTCCCCACCCTCACTCTCAAGAATTTCTTCCTCATCTCCAGTCTCAATCTGTCCTCCTCAAGCCATTTATTCCTCAAGATGATAAATTGCCTTTTTATCAGCTGCAAATCCCTCTCCCCCAGGGCAGAGCTGCTCTTTGCCCCTGTTGAGGGCAGCTCAAGCTGTGGCATTTCCCCGCGCTGAGCTGGCACCCCTGCCCGGCCCTGCTGCCTGCACTGCCCTCACCCAGCAGGAACCGCCACCAGGAACTGAAACTGCTCCCCTGCCCCAGGCACTTTGGGGCTGCTGCTTGACAGCCCTCTGAAGATGAGCCAGCAGTGTGCCCAAGCGGCCAAGAAGGCCACCAGCAGCCTGGCTTGGATCAGCAAGAGCGCGGCCAGCAGGGCGAGGGAAGCGATGGTGCCCCTGTGCTGGGCACTGCTGGGGCCACAGCTTGAGACTAGAGTCAGTTTTGGGCTCCTCACTCCAAGAAGGGCATTGAGGGGCTGGAGCAGACCAGAGGTGGGCAAGGAAGCTGGTGAGGAGCTGCTGGGGGCCTGGGGGTGTTTAGCCTGGAGAAGAGGAGGCTGAGGGGAGACCTCATTGCTCCCTCCAGCTCCCTTAGGGAGGCTGGAGCCAGGTAGGGGTTGGTCTCTTCTCCCTGGTGTCAGGTGACAGGACAAGAGGAACTGGCCTGACATTGTGCCAGGGGAGGGTTGGGTTGGCCATGGGGAGCAATTTCTTTGCTGCAAGAGTGGTCAGGGCCTGGCAGAGGCTGCCTAGGGAGGTGCTGGAGTCCCCATGGCTGGAGGTGTTCCAGAAACCTCTGGCCACGGCCCTTGGGGATGTGGCTTAGTGGCCACGCTGGGGGTTGGGTTGCTGGTTGAACTCCCTGATCTTGGAGGTCTTTTCCAAATGAAACAAGGCCTTGACTTAGCCCTGTCCAGCCCTAGGAGCTATAATGAGGCCAAACCCACTTTCTGGGGGGGGGGGCAATTTCGCCCCTTCTGGTCCGACTTTGCTGCTCCCCCGCAAGCTGCTGCCGCCCAAGTGCTGCTGGAGGACTGGGGGAGAATTGCTCCCACTGAGGGTCACACATCCCCCTTGCCACCTCTTCTTTCTTTTTCATGTTTGTGGGGTGTTTCCCCCCCCCCAAAAAGATGCTTTCCAACCCCATTCTCCCTGCCCTGCTGTCCCTGCAGAGTCCTGAGCAGGGATATCACATTCCCTGACCCCGCAGGGAGTTGGTGTGGGGACAGCTGCAGCCTCCAAGGCCTCTCCCACGCCCAGATGAGGGTTTAATTAAAACAAAGGCCATTAAAGCCAGGCTGGGCCCTGCTGTCCCCACTGCAGGTGACATACCCACCCCACCCCCCACAAGCCTGTGCAGCAGCCCAGGGGATGGAATAAGCACCCAGCTTGCACCTTCAGCATCCCTATCCCCCCCAAAAGAAGGATTGCAGCCAATTTGTTTCCCACCCAGAAAGCCAAACCCTTTAGGAGGAGAACCACAGAACTGTCAGGGCTGGAAGGGACCTCAAGGCTCAGCCAGTTCCAACCACCCTGCCACGGGCAGGGACACCTCACACCGCAGCAGGTTGCTCACAGCCACCTCCAGCCTGGCTGCAAACACCTCCAGGCAGGAGGCTTCCACCACCTCCCTGGGCAGCCTGTGCCAGGCTCTCACCACCCTCCTGGGCAACAATTTCTTCCTCACAGCCAATCTCAATCTCCCCACTTCTAGTTTTGCTCCATCCCCACCCAGCCCAGGCCTATCATTACCTGCCAGCTTAAATAAGCCCCTGCTGAGGCCAGGGATGGGGCAAGCACCCAGCTTGCACCTTCAATCCCCCCTCTGAAGGAAGGATTGCAGCCAGTTTCTTTTCCACCCAGACAACCCAAACCCTTTAGACAGAGGCCAGGGATGGGACAAGCACCCAGCTTGCACCTTCACCACCACCCCCAGCCTAAAGGATGGATTGCAGCCAACTTCTTTTCCACTCAGACAATCCCAACCCTTCAGGAGGAGAAAGGAAACCTTGCTGGGGCCAGGGATAGGCCAAGCACCCAGCTTGCACCTTCAATCCTCCCTCTAAAGGAAGGATTGCAGCCAATTCCTTTTCCACCCTGACAATCCAAACCCTTCAGGAGGAGAAAGGAAACCTTGCTGGGGCCAGGGATGGGCCAAGCACCCAGCTTGCACCTTCAATCCCCCCTCTAAAGGAAGGATTGCAGCCAATTCCTTTTCTACTCAGACAATCCAAACCCTTCAGGAGGAGAAAGGAAACCTTGCCGGGGCCAAGGATGGGCCAAGCACCCAGCTTGCACCTTCCCCCCCCCCACCTCCCCCCACCCCCAGCCTAAAGGAAGGATTGCAGCCAATTCCTTTTCCACCCAGACAAACAAAACCCTTCAGAAGGAGAAATAAAACCCAGCCGAGCCCGGTGCTGGCACAGCCCCAGCTCAGCTCCTGTGTCACGCTGCGTGTTTGCCGGCGTGGGTTTCAGGGTGGCTGGGTCACATCAGCCTCCCTTTGTTGCTGAGTGTGGGGAAGGACAAAAACCCAACCCCCCTCCTCCCCCCCCCCCCCCCCCGAAAAACAACCTCACAGTTGAGCTTCTTTGAGATCTGACAGAAAAAGAAAGCCAAGCCCCAACCCCTCGTGGGTGTCGTGGGTGCATTTCCCCCCTGCCACTGATTCATGCCCCACCGCCAGGAAGCGCGGCCGGGCAGCGCGCACACCCAGCCCGGAGGTGGGATTAAGCTGGGCTTTGCTTAATCCCCTCCCAGTAGCCAGGCTTTATATCCCCCCCCCACACACACACCCCGTGCCACCCTTTACAAGCACCCAAGGGTGCCCCAGGGGCCTGCCGGCATGGCTCAGCAGCGCCGGGTCCAGCTCTCTACCCAGCGCCCCACCAGCACCGTCTGCGTGCTGGGCACGGAGCTCTCCCTGGATGTCTGCGGGTAAGCAAGGGAAGGAAGAGGGGGTGGGGGTAGGGGTGGGGGTAGGGGTGGGGGCGGGGAGGGAGGGGGGGGAAACGAAATCTGCTTTCTTTTTGCTTTTATCTCGTTAATCGAGCTGATAAATATAGCTCAGAGCTATTCTGAGCCCTGCTTTCAGCAGCAGAGCTGCTGCTTCGGGGTGGATCTGCCAGGGGATGGTGAGCCCCAGGGCCAGGACGAAGATGCTCCAACTCAGCCTGGTTGTGACCCCTCCCCCAGGCAACGGTTTGCAGGGGTCTGGGGTGCAAAAAAAGCTCTCCCAGGGAGCTTCTCAGGGATGCCCTAAGCTGAGGGTCCTCTACTCAGCCCTGGGGAGACCCCCTGGAGTACTGCCTTCAGTTCTGGAGCCCCTATGACAAGAGGGATCTGGAGGGGCTGGAAGGTGTCCAGAGAAGGGCCACGAGGATGAGCAGAGGGCTGGAGCTGCTCTGTTGTGAGGACAGACTGAAGGAGTTGGGGCTGTTCAGGCTGGAGAAGAGAAGGCTCTGAGGTGACCTCATTGTGGCCTTCCAGGATCTGCAGGGGGCTACAGGAAGGCTGGGGAGGGACTGCTCAGGCTCTCAGGTAGTGATAGGACTAGGGGGAATGGATTGAAGCTGGAGGTGGGGAGATTCAGGCTGGAGGTGAGGAGGAAGTTCTTCCCCATGAGAGAGGTGATGCCCTGGAATGGGTTGTGCAGGGAGGTGGTTGAGGTCCCGTCCCTGGAGGTGTTTCAGCCCGGGCTGGACGAGGCTCTGGGCAGCCTGATGTAGTGTGGGGTGTCCCTGCCCATGGCAGGGGGTTGGAACTGGCTGATCCTTGTGGTCCCTTCCAACCCTGACTGATTCTATGACACTCTGATCCCCCTCCCGGGTGCAGAGGCTGTTGTGAGCCCCTCCACAATGGAATTATTTCCTGCTGGGGGGGGAGGGATGTGGGGAGTGAAACCACCGCGGTGGTGCCGGCAGGGGCGGCACCTCCTGGCCCCAGCCCAAGCTCAGGTGGTTTGCAGCAGCAGCCTTTTGCTCCTTTTCTGCTTCCTCGATGCTCAGCTCAAGACACCAGCTCCTGCCTTTATTTGCCTTCATGCATCCCACCCCAGCTGCACAGCTGCTGCAGGCTGCAGCCCGCTCTCTCCCGCTGGCCCTCGGGTGGGCTGTTTCCCCTCTGCCCCGGGGGTAGAGCTGTGTTTTCCTCCTGGCAGCTCTGCAGTTCTGCTCCTTGGCCCGTTGCCCCTGGCGGCTTGTGCTGGGGAGGAGCGCTGCCAGTTGCAGCCTGTCCCAAGGTCCCAGCTTTGCTTCCCTCTTCAGGGGATACAGCCAAGCAGGGCTCGCTGCTGTGGGGTGGAATGGGGACGTCTGGGGGGGTCTTGAGTACTGTGGAATCTGGTTCTGGGCCTCTCGGTTTAAGAAGGACATTGGGATGCTGGAAGGTGTCCAGAGAAGGGCAACGAGGCTGGGGAGGGGTCTGGAGCACAGCCCTGGGAGGAGAGGCTGAGGGAGCTGGGGGGGTAAGGGGTTGGAGCTGCTGGGATGAATCATCCCTGCTGGGAAGCACCACACTTGTCCCAAAGGCAGCTGCAGGGCACCGAGGAGGCCACTCCAGGAGCAACCACATTGCAGGAGGCCACCTCAAGAGAAGCTGCATCAGGAGGGACCAGGAGGTGGCCTGCATCAGGAAGAGTGTGGCCAGCAGGAGCAGGGAGGTCCTTGTGCCCTGTGCTCAGCACTGCTCAGGCCACACCTTGAGTCCTGTGTCCAGTTCTGGGCCCCTCAGCTTAGGAAAGATGTTGAGCTGCTGGAAGGTGTCCAGAGAAGGGCAAGAAAGCTGGGGAGGGGTCTGGAGCACAGCCCTGGGAGGAGAGGCTGAGGGAGCTGGGGTTGCTTAGCCTGCAGAAGAGGAGGCTCAGGGGAGACCTTCTTGCTCTCTGCAACTCCTTGAAGGGAGGTTGTAGCCAGGTGGGGGTTGGTCTCTTCTCCCAGGCAGGCACCCAGCCCCAGAACAAGAGGCCACAGTCTCAAGCTGTGCCAGGGGAGGTTTAGGCTGGAGGTGAGGAGAAAGTTCTTCCCAGCAAGAGAGACTGGCCCTTGGGATGTGCTGCCCAGGGAGGTGGTGGAGTCCCCATCCCTGGAGGTGTTCAAGAGGGGATTGGATGTGGCACTTGGTGCCATGGTTGAGTTGATCAGATGGTGCTGGGTGAGAGGTTGGACTTGCTGCTCTCTGAGGTCTTTTCCAACCATACTGATTCTCTGTGTCTTGATGCCTTTGCCTTTTGCAGACTTTGCTGCATACTGAAGGGTTTGCTGCTCTAGCTGGAGGTGTCCCTGCTCACCGCAGGGAGTTGGCCAAGGTGACCTCCTGGGGGTCCCTTCCAACCAGATGCATTCTGTCAATCTCTGATTCCTTGCAGTTGCTTTTTGGGGCGGGGGGGGGGGGGGGTTATTGCAGCTGCACCTTGCAGGACTCGTTGCATTCATGGCTTTTTTGGATTCCTTGCTCTTGCAGGAGGTGTTGCAGCTGCCTGCTGCAGCATTACTTGTGTGCTACAAGAAGCCTTGCCCGGGGCAGCGCTGCTCGCAGCGGGGCCTTGCAGAGCTTGTGGCAGTGGCATGGTGCAGGGTTGCTGCACGGTGCAGGACTTGCTGCAGCTCTGTTCTGCAGGGCACAATGCAATACAATACAATACAGCAGGTTGGAAGAGACCTTCAAGATCATTGCGTCCAACCCATCAACCAATCCAACATCACCTAACCAACTAACCCATGGCACCAGGCACCCCAGCAAGGCTCCTCCTGAACACCTCCAGTGATGGTGACTCCACCACCTCCCTGGGCAGCACATTCCAATGGGCAATCACTCTCTCTGTGTAGAACTTCTTCCTAACATCCAGCCTAAACCTCCCCTGGAGCAGCCTGAGACTGTGTCCTCTTGTTCTGGTACTGGTTGCCTGGGAGAAGAGACCAACCTCTGCCTGGCTACAACCTCCCTTCAGGTAGTTGTAGAGAGCAATGAGGTCACCACTGAGTCTCCTCCAGGCTAAGCAACCCCAGCTCCCTCAGCCTCTCCTCCCAGGGCTGTGCTCCAGACCCTTCCCCAGCTTTCTTGTCCTTCTCTGGACACCTTCCAGCAAGTCAAACTCCTTCCTAAACTGAGGGGCCCAGAACTGGACACAGGACTCAAGGTGTGGCCTAACCAGTGCAGTGTACAGGGGCAGAATGACCTCCCTGCTCCTGCTGGCCACACTGTTCCTGCTGCAGGCCAGGATGCCATTGGCCTTCTTGGCTGCCTGGGCACACTGCAGGCTCATGTTCAGCCTACCATCAACCAGCACCCCCAGGTCCCTCTCTGCCTGGCTGCTCTCAGCCACTCTGCCCCCAGCCTGTAGCACTGCCTGGGGTTGCTGTGGCCAATGTGCAGCACCTGGCACTTGGATGTGTTCAATCTCCTGCCCTTGGCCTCTGCCCATCTGTCCAGCCTGTCGAGGTCCCTCTGCAGAGCCTCTCTGCCCTCCAGCAGATCAACTCCTGCCCCCAGCTTGGTGTCAGCTGCAAATTTACTGCTGATGGACTCAATGCCCTCCTCTAGATCATCAATAAAGATGTTGAAGAGCATGGGGCCCAGCACTGATCCCTGGGGGCCACCACTGGTGCCTGGCTGCCAGCTGGCTGTGGCACCATTCACCACCACTCTCTGGGCTCAGCCTCCAGCCAGTTCCTGACCCAGCTCAGAGTGCTGCTGCCCAAGCCAGGGGCTGACAGCTTGGCCAGGAGTCGGCTGTGGAGGACAGTGTCAAAGGCCTTGCTGAGGTCCAGGCAGACCACATCCACAGCCTGCCCCACACCCACCAGGCTGTCACCTGATCATAGAAGGAGATCAGGTTGGTCAGGCAGGACCTGCCCTTCCTAAATCCCTGCTGGCTGGGCCTGAGCCCTTGGCCATCCTGTAAGTGCTGTGTGATCACTCACTCCAACCAGGGGGCAGGGCTTGTGGCAATTTCAAGCTGCAGAGCTGGCTGCATGGAGAAGGATTGATTGCAGCTGCATGCTGCAGGGCTCCTGGCAGCAGCATTCTGCAGGTTTCATTGTGTTTTGCAGGGCTTGTTGCAGCTGCACCAGGCAGGGTTTAGTGTGCATTGCAAGAAGGGTTGCATGTGGCAGGATTTAGTGCAGCTGCATGGCTCAGTTGTATTTTGCAGGGGTCACTGTGTGCTGCAGGAGGTGTTGCAGCTGCATGTGGCAGGGCTCACTGTGTGCTGCAGGAGCTGTTGCAGCTGCGTGTGGCAGGGCTCACTGTGTGCTGCAGGAGCTGTTGCAGCTGCGTGTGGCAGGGCTCACTGTGTGCTGCAGGAGCTGTTGCAGCTGCATGTGGCAGGGCTCACTGTGTGCTGCAGGAGGTGTTGCAGCTGCATGTGGCAGGGCTCACTGTGTGCTGCAGGAGGTGTTGCAGCTGCATGTGGCAGGGCTCACTGTGTGCTGCAGGAGCTGTTGCAGCTGCGTGTGGCAGGGCTCACTGTGTGCTGCAGGAGGTGTTGCAGCTGCATGTGGCAGGGCTCACTGTGTGCTGCAGGAGCTGTTGCAGCTGCGTGTGGCAGGGCTCACTGTGTGCTGCAGGAGGTGTTGCAGCTGCATGTGGGAGGGCTGACTGTGTGCTGCAGGAGCTGTTGCAGCTGCATGTGGCAGGGCTCACTGTGTGCTGCAGGAGTTGTTGCAGCTGCATGTGGCAGGGCTCACTGTGTGCTGCAGGAGCTGTTGCAGATGCATTGGCCAGGGCTCACTGTGTGCTGCAGGAGGTATTGCAGCTGCATGTGGCAGGGCTCACTGTGTGCTGCAGGAGGTGTTGCAGCTGCATGTGGCTCAGGGCTCACTGTGTGCTGCAGGAGCTGTTGCAGCTGCATGTGGCAGGGCTCACTGTGTGCTGCAGGAGCTGTTGCAGCTGCGTGTGGCAGGGCTCACTGTGTGCTGCAGGAGGTGTTGCAGCTGCATGTGGCAGGGCTCACTGTGTGCTGCAGGGCTCACTGTGTGCTGCAGGAGGTGTTGCAGCTGCATGTGGCAGGGCTCACTGTGTGCTGCAGGAGCTGTTGCAGCTGCGTGTGGCAGGGCTCACTGTGTGCTGCAGGAGGTGTTGCAGCTGCATGTGGCAGGGCTCACTGTGTGCTGCTGCAGGAGCTGTTGCAGCTGTTGCAGCTGCATGTGGCAGGGCTCACTGTGTGCTGCAGGAGGTGTTGCAGCTGCATGTGGCAGGGCTCACTGTGTGCTGCAGGAGCTGTTGCAGCTGTGTGTGGCAGGGCTCACTGTGTGCTGCAGGAGGTGTTGCAGCTGCATGTGGCAGGGCTCACTGTGTGCTGCAGGAGCTGTTGCAGCTGCATGTGGCAGGGCTCACTGTGTGCTGCAGGAGGTGTTGCAGCTGCATGTGGCAGGGCTCACTGTGTGCTGCAGGAGGTGTTGCAGCTGCATGTGGCAGGGCTCACTGTGTGCTGCAGGAGTTGTTGCAGCTGCATGTGGCAGGGCTCACTGTGTGCTGCAGGAGGTGTTGCAGCTGCATGTGGCAGGGCTCACTGTGTGCTGCAGGAGTTGTTGCAGCTGCATGTGGCAGGGCTCACTGTGTGCTGCAGGAGGTGTTGCAGCTGCATTGGGCAGGGCTCACTGTGTGCTGCAGGAGGCTATTGCAGCTGCATGTGGCATGGGCAGGGCTCACTGTGTGCTGCAGGAGCTGTTGCAGCTGCATGTGGCAGGGCTCACTGTGTGCTGCAGGAGGTGTTGCAGCTGCGTGTGGCAGGGCTCACTGTGTGCTGCAGGAGCTGTTGCAGCTGCGTGTGGCAGGGCTCACTGTGTGCTGCAGGAGGTGTTGCAGCTGCGTGTGGCAGGGCTCACTGTGTGCTGCAGGAGGTGTTGCAGCTGCAGCTGCATGTGGCAGGGCTCACTGCAGGAGTGTGCTGCAGGAGCTGTGTGCTGCAGGAGCTGTTGCAGCTGCATGTGGCAGGGCTCACTGTGTGCTGCAGGAGGTGTTGCAGCTGCGTGTGGCAGGGCTCACTGTGTGCTGCAGGAGGTGTTGCAGCTGCGTGTGGCAGGGCTCACTGTGTGCTGCAGGAGGTGTTGCAGCTGCGTGTGGCAGGGCTCACTGTGTGCTGCAGGAGGTGTTGCAGCTGCATTGGGCAGGGCTCACTGTGTGCTGCAGGAGGTGTTGCAGCTGCATGTGGCAGGGCTCACTGTGTGCTGCAGGAGCTGTTGCAGCTGCATGTGGCAGGGCTCACTGTGTGCTGCAGGAGCTGTTGCAGCTGCATGTGGCAGGGCTCACTGTGTGCTGCAGGAGGTGTTGCAGCTGCGTGTGGCAGGGCTCACTGTGTGCTGCAGGAGGTGTTGCAGCTGCATTGGGCAGGGCTCACTGTGTGCTGCAGGAGGTGTTGCAGCTGCATGTGGCAGGGCTCACTGTGTGCTGCAGGCAGCTGTTGCAGCTGCTGTGTGCTGCAGGAGGCAGCTCACTGCTGTGCTGCAGGAGGGCTGTTGCAGCTGCATGTGGCAGGGCTCACTGTGTGCTGCAGGAGCTGTTGCAGCTGCATGTGGCAGGGCTCACTGTGTGCTGCAGGAGCTGTTGCAGCTGCATGTGGCAGGGCTCACTGTGTGCTGCAGGAGGTGTTGCAGCTGCGTGTGGCAGGGCTCACTGTGTGCTGCAGGCAGCTGTTGCACTGTGTGCTGCGTGTGGCAGGGCTCACTGTGTGCTGCAGGAGCTGTTGCAGCTGCATGTGGCAGGGCTCACTGTGTGCTGCAGGAGGTGTTGCAGCTGCATGTGGCAGGGCTCACTGTGTGCTGCAGGAGCTGTTGCAGCTGCTGTGTGGCAGGGCTCACTGTGTGCTGCAGGAGTGTTGCAGCTTGCAGCTGCATGTGGCAGGGCTCACTGTGTGCTGCAGGAGGTGTTGCAGCTGCGTGTGGCAGGGCTCACTGTGTGCTGCAGGAGGTGTTGCAGCTGCGTGTGGCAGGGCTCACTGTGTGCTGCAGGAGCTGTTGCAGCTGCGTGTGGCAGGGCTCACTGTGTGCTGCAGGAGGTGTTGCAGCTGCGTGTGGCAGGGCTCACTGTGTGCTGCAGGAGCTGTTGCAGCTGCGTGTGGCAGGGCTCACTGTGTGCTGCAGGAGCTGTTGCAGCTGCATGTGGCAGGGCTCACTGTGTGCTGCAGGACCATCATCAACCAGACCAAGGCACCAAGTGCCTCCTCCAGGCTTTGCTCCCACACCTCCAGGGGCATTGTCCCCAACCCCTCCCTGGGCAGCACATCCCAAAGGGAATCTCTCTCTCTGGGAAGAGCTTCTTGCTAAGCCCAAGACTGCACCTCCCCTTGGCACAGCTTGAGACTGTGTCCTCTTGTTTTGGGGCTGGGTGCCTGCCTGGGAGAAGAGCCCACCCCCAGCTGGCTGCAACCTCCCTGCAGGGAGTTGCAGAGAGCAATGAGGTCTCCCCTGAGCCTCCTCCTCTGCAGGCTACGCAGCTCCAACTCCTCCAGTCCAACCTGTCCCTTGTTGAAGGGGAGAGGAGATCAGCCCCCACCTGGCTCCAGCCTCCTTTGAGGTGGTCACAGAGGGTGATGAGCTCTGCCCTCAGCCTCCTTTTCTGAACACCCAACTCCAAGTCCCTCAGCCTCTCCTCCCAGGACTTGTGTTCAAGGCCATCATAGAATCAAGACCTCCGAGATCAGCAAGTCCAAGCTATGTCCCTAACACCTCCTGGCAGCTGAGCCCTGGCTCCAAGTGCCACATCCAAGCCCCTCTTGAGCACCTCCAGCGATTGGGGACTCCACCACCTCCCTGGGCAGCACAGCCCAAGGGCCAATCTCTCTCACTCTCTCCGAAGAACTTCCTAACATCCAGACTAAACCTCTCCTGGCGCAGCTTGAGACTGTGTCCTCTTGTTCTGGGGCTGGGTGCCTGCCTGGCAGAAGAGCCCAACCCCCACCTGGCTCCAACCTCCCTGCAGGGAGTGGGAGAGAGCAAGAAGGTCTCCCCTGAGCCTCCTCTTCTGCAGGCTAAGCAACCCCAGCTCCCTCAGCCTCTCCTCCCAGGGCTGTGCTCCAGACCCCCTCCCCAGCCTTGTTGCCCTTCTCTGGACACCTTCCAGCAGCTCAATGTCCTTCTTGACCTGCGGGGCCCCGAGCCGGACCCATGGCTCCCGGTGTGGCCTGCGCCCAGGGCAGCGCTGCGCCAGCAGCCGGGTTGCCCTTCGCTTTCCCAGCAGACCTCTCACTGGCCTTTCCCTCCCTGCCTGCCCAGCTCTGCACCCAAAGGTGCTGTCACCTTCCACGTGCAGGGGACGCCGGGGGTGAAGCTATACGTGGTGCACGAGGCGCAGAGCATCAGGCTGCCCTCCCTGGTGGGGCGCTGGCCCCTGGGCCCCGCCGCCGAGGTGCTGCTGGCCATGGACACCCTCAGCAAGGACGTGGGGGATGAGAAGGTGAGGGCTGGGGGGGGGCTGGGGGCGGTGGGGGGGGGCTGGGGGGTGTTGGTGGGGGGGCTAGTGCAGGTATGGTGGGGGTCTGGTGGCTGTTGGTTGGGGCTGGTGGGTGTTGGGGGGGGCTAGTGCAGGTATGGTGGGGGTCTGGTGGCTGTTGGTTGGGGCTGGTGGGTGTTGGGGGGGCTAGTGCAGGTATGGTGGGGGGTCTGGTGGCTGGGTCTGGTGGCAGGTATGGTGTTGGTTGGTTGGGGCTGGTGGGTGTTGGGGGGGGCTAGTGCAGGTATGGTGGGGGTCTGGTGGCTGTTGGTTGGGGCTGGTGGGTGTTGGTTGGGGCTGGTGGCGATTAGTGGGTGTTGGTGGGGCTGATTGGTGCTGGTGGGTGCTGCCAGGGTGCTGGTGGGGGGGGCTGGTGGCTGTTGATGGGGGCTAGTGCGGGTCTGGTGGGTGTTGATGGGGGCTGGTGGGGGGCTGGTGGGTGTTGGTTGGGGCTGGTGGGTGTTGCTGGGTGCTGCCAGGGGGCTGGTGGGGGGCTGATGGGTGCTGGTGGGGGCTAGTGTGGGTCTGGTGGGTGTTGGTGGGGGCTGATGGGTGCTGGTGGGTGCTGCCAAGGGGCTGGTGGGGGGCTGGTGGGGGCTGATGGGGGCTGGTGGGTGTTGCCAGGGGTCTGGTGGGTGTTGGTGGGGGCTGATGGGGGCTGGTGGGTGTTGCCAGGGGTCTGGTGGGTGTTGGTGGGGGCTGATGGGGGCTGGTGGGTGTTGCCAGGGGTCTGGTGGGTGTTGGTGGGGGCTGATGGGGGCTGGTGGGTGTTGCCAGGGGTCTGGTGGGTGTTGGTGGGGGCTGATGGGGGCTGGTGGGTGCTGCCAGGGGTCTGGTGGGGAGCTGGTGGGGGCTGATGGGTGCTGGTGGGTGCTGCCAGGGGGCTGGTGGGGGGCTGGTGGGGGGGCTGGTGGTTGTTGGTGGGTGCTGGTGGGTGCTGGTGGTTGTTGGTGGGGGTCTGGTGGGTGCTGGTGGTTGTTGGTGGGGGGCTGGTGGGGGGCTGGTGGGTGCTGGTGGGGGGCTGGTGGGGGCTGGTGGATATTGGTGGGTGCTGGTGGGTACTGGTGGGTGCTGGTGGGTGTTAGTAGGGGCTGGTGAGTGCTGGTTGTTGTTGTTGGTTGTTGGTGGGGGCTGGTGGTTGTTGGGGGGGCTGGTGGGTGCTGGTGGGTGCTGGTGGGGGCTGCTGGGTGTGGGTGGGGGGCTGCTGGGTGCCAGGCAGGATGTGGCCCTTCCTTGCACGGTGCTGCTGAGCGGCCGCTCCTCGTCGCAGGTCAGGATTTCCTACTTTGGAGAGTCTGGTGGGGTGCCCGTGGGCAGAGCCATGCTGTACCTCACCTGCGTGGGTAAGTGAGGGGGGACAGGCCCCCGGCCCGCGGCACCGGCGGGGCAGCCCCTCCCAGCATCCCTCTCCCCACAGAGGTCTCGCTGGATGCCGACACCAGCCGCAGCGGCACGGTCAGCAGGACGCTGCTGGACAAGGTAGAAAGGAGGGCTGGGAGCCCCTGGCACCGCCGTGGGAGGGGTTGGGGGGGATGGCTGACACCCCCAGCCCTGCTGTGCTCCTGTCCCAGTTTAGAGCAGGACAGATGCTCTGTTCCCCCTAAAGGGGGCGAGAGAATGATGCTCACACAAAGGGACTGGATAGCCACAGAACAGAGCGTCATGGAGCTGTTAGAGGTGGAAGGGAGCTCAAGGCTCAGCCAGCTCCAACCCCCTGCCCTGGGCAGGGACACCTCACACCGCAGCAGGTTGCTCACAGCCACCTCCAGCCTCCAGCCTGGCTGCAAACACCTCCAGCCAGGAGGCTTCCACCCCCTCCCTGGGCAGCCTGTGCCAGGCTCTCACCACCCTCCTGGGGAACAACTTCTTCCTCACAACCAATCTCAATCTCCCCACTGCTAGTTCTGCTCCATCCCCCCCAGTCCTATCCCTCCCTGACACCCTCAGAAGTCCCTCCCCAGCTTGCTTGGAGCCCCCTGCAGATCCTGCAAGGCCACAATGAGGTCTCCTGGGATCCTTCTCCTCCCCAGCCTGCACAACCCCAACTCCCTCAGGCTGTCCTCACAGCAGAGCAGCTCCAGCCCTCTGCTCCTCCTCGTGGCCCTGCTCTGGACACCTTCCAGCCCCTCCAGATCCTTCCTGGCACAGAGGAGGCTCCAGAACTGGAAAGTTTAAATGCAAAAGCAATTCCCAGGCTACAAAAACCCCTACAAAGCCTCTTCCAAAGCATACAGAGTTCCTTTACACCCAAACCCCCCAACCCTTCCCTCCTCCCCACCTGGGGTGCATCCAAAACCCCCAGGGCTCTTTCTTGCCCCCCTCCCCCCCCCCATTGCTAGGCTGGTCTCAGGTGGCCAGGCCTGATCCTGTGCATCCCCCCTCTTATCCTGGCATTAGGGCTGAACAGACCAGAGGCCTGAGATACTTCCCCACTGTTAGCCAGCAAGAAAGCATCTCCCGCAGGAGCTGAGAGGGAGGGAAAGGAAAGACTTTGCAGCCTGATTTCTAAGGGTGCAGGGTTTATGGCAAACAATGGAGTGGAAGGGAAACGGATGGGATGGGATGGGATGGGATGGGATGGGATGGGATGGGATGGGATGGGATGGGATGGGATGGGATAGAATAGAATAGAATAGAATAGAATAGAATAGAATAGAATAGAATGGGGTGGAATGGAATGGAATGGAATGGAATGGAATGGAATGGGATGGGATGGGATGGGATGGGATAGGATGGAATGGAATGGGATGGGATGGGATAGGATAGGATGGAATGGAATGGGATGGGATGGAATGGAATGGAATGGGATGGGATGGGATGGGATGGGATGGGATGGGATGGGATGGGATGGGATGGGATGGAATGGAGTGGAATAGGATGGGATGGGATGGGATGGGATGGAATGGAGTGGAATAGGATGGGATGGGATAGGATGGAATGGAATGGAATGGAATGGAATGGAATGGAATGGAATGGAATGGAATGGGATGGAAATGGGATGGGATGGGATGGATGGATGGGATGGGATGGGATGGGGATGGGATGGGATGGAATGGAATGGGATGGGATGGATGGGATGGGATGGGATGGAATGGAATGGAATGGAATGGAATGGAATAGAATAGAATAGAATAGAATAGAATAGAATAGAATAGAATAGAATAGAATAGAATAGAATAGACCAGACCAGGTTGGAAAAGACCTCAGAGATCAGCAAGTCCAACCTATTACCCAGCACCATCTGATCAACTCAACCATGGCACCAAGGGCCTCATCAAGGCTCTGCCTAAACACCTCCAGGGATGGGGACTCCACCACCTCCCTGGGCAGCACATCCCAAGGGCCAATCTCTCTATGAGGAATTTCTTCCTAGCATCCAGCCTAAACCTCCGCTGGCACAGCTTGAGACTGTGTCCTCTTGTTCTGATGCTGCTTGCCTGACAGAAGAGACCAACCCCCACCTGGCTCCAACTTCCCTGCAGGGAGTGGGAGAGAGCAAGAAGGTCTCCCCTGAGCCTCCTCTTCTGCAGGCTAAGCAACCCCAGCTCCCTCAGCCTCTCCTCCCAGGGCTGTGCTCCAGACCCCTCCCCAGCTTTCTTGCCCTTCTCTGGACACCTTCCAGCAGCTCAACATCTTCCCTAAGATGTTCCCTAAGGAGCCCAGAGCTGGGCACAATCCCCTGCTGCCTGGGGTTGGACGCCGGAGGTGTAACTCTGAGCCTTCAGTTTGGGAGGCACCCAGCCTAAACTGCCCCAGTTCCCCTTCTGCAGGCTACCTGGAGCTGGGGTCCTGAGGGGCACGGAGCCATCCTGCTGGTGAACTGTGACCGCGACGACCCCAAGGCCTGGGCGCTGCAAAGCTCCAGGCCGGACAACCGCGACGCTGCCGTCCGCTCCTACGCCGGTACCTGCTCGTCCCAGCCACCATCCCTTCCCCTTCCTCAGGCTTCTCCCTCCCACTCCCTGTGGTGGGTTGAAAATTTCCCCCACCCTCCAACTTTAAATTTGCCAGCCCAGCCCAGCTGGAAGCGAATCATAGAACCAGAGAATCACCAAGGCTGGAAAAGAGCTCAGGGCTCAGCAAGTCCAACCTGGCACCCAGCACCTCCTGACTGCTAACCCATGGCTCCAAGTGCCACATCCAATCCCCTCTTGAACACTTCCAGGGATGGGGACTCCATCACCTCCCTGGGCAGCACATCCCAATGGCCTATTACTCTTTATGGGAAGAACTTTCTCCTCACCTCCAGCCTAAACCTCCCCTGGCACAGCTTGAGACTGTGGCCTCTTGTTCTGAGGCTGGGTGCCTGCCTGGCAGAAGAGACCAACCCCCACCTGGCTCCAACCTCCCTTCAGGCAGTTGGAGAGAGCAAGAAGGTCTCCCTGAGCCTCCTCTTCTGCAGGCTAAGCAACCCCAGCTCCCTCAGCCTCTCCTCCCAGGGCTGTGCTCCAGACCCCTCCCCAGCCTCGTTGCCCTTCTCTGGACACCTTCAAGTCTCTCAATGTCCTTCTTGAACTGAGGAGCCCAGAACTGGACACAGGACTCAAGATGTGGCTTAAGCAGTACTGAGCACAGGGCCACAATGACCTCCCTGCTCCTGCTGGCCACAGTCTTCCTGATGCAGGCCAGGATGCCATTGGCCCTCTTGGCCCCCTGGGCACACTGCTGGCTCCTGTTCAGCCTACTGTCAACCTCTACCCCCAGATCCCTCTCTGCCTGGCTGCTCTCAGCCACTCTGCCCCCAGCCTGTAGCACTGCCTGGGGTTGCTGTGGCCAAAGTGCAGCCCCTGGCACTTGGACTTGTTGAATGCCATCCTGTTGGACTCTGCCCTTCTGTTCAGCCTGGCAAGGTCCCTCTGCAGAGCCCTTCTGCCCTCTAACAGATAACCTCCTGCCCCCAGCTTTCTGCCATCTGCAAATTCAGTGCTGATGGACTCCATCCCCTTCTCCAGATCATCAATAAAGATATTGAACAGGCTGGGGCCCAGCACTGATCCCTGGGGCACACCACTGGTGCCTGGCTGCCAGCTGGCTGTGGCACCATTCACCACCTCTCTCTGGGCTCAGCCTCCAGCCAGTTCCTAACCCAGCTCAGAGTGCTGCTGCCCAAGCCAGGGGCTGACAGCTTGGGCAGCCTCTGCTTGAGAGCTGAGGGAAATTTTAAAGGTCCAACCTAAAACTACCACTCCCCCCCCTCAGGCTCACCCTCAAGTTTTCCTTTCTTACACCTCTTTTCCTCTCCTCCCCTGCAGACCTGAAGGACATGTCCCAGCTGGTGCTGCACACCCGAGGTCCCCGCACCATCTTCACCGGGCACCGCCTCGTCCTCCACACGGACTACAGCAGCGCCAGCAAAGTTGGAGTCTTCTACAGTGGCAGTGAGTGGCCTGGGGATGGGCTCCTGGGGGGGTACACAACTCCAAATGATCAGGATTCAACCTTGGATGTGTGGGCATTCCACTGAGTTCCAACCTGGCTGCTGCCTGGGCCCAGAGGGCAGGAGGGAGGGGAGATGGCTCCGGTTGGTGGTCAGGCACAAGTGGTGAGCCCCAGGGCTCAGTGCTGGGGGCAGGTCCTGGTGAGTGGCAGTGATCACAGAATCATAGAATCAATAAGGTTGGAAAAGACCTCAGAGGTCATCCTGAGCCTCCTCTCCTCCAGGCTAAGCAACCCCAGCTCCCTCAGCCTCTCCTCCCAGGGCTGTGCTCCAGACCCCTCCCCAGCTTTCTTGCCCTTCTCTGGACACCTTCCAGCAGCTCAACATCTTTCCTAACCTGAGGAGCCCAGAACTGGACACAGGACTCCAGGTGTGGCCTCAGCAGTGCTGAGCACAGGGCACAATGACCTCCCTGCTCCTGCTGGCCACACTCTTCCTGATGCAGGCCAGGATGCCCTTGGCCTTCTTGGCCCCCTGGGCACACTGCTGGCTCCTGTTCAGCTGCTGTCAACCACTCCCCCCAGGTCCCTCTCTGCCTGGCTGCTCTCAGCCACTCTGCCCCCAGCCTGTAGCACTGCCTGGGGTTGTTGTGGCCAAAGTGTGAACACATCCAAGTGCCAGGTTCTAATCTCATGCCCTTGGCCTCTGCCCATCTGCCCAGCCTGGCAAGGTCCCTCTGCAGAGACCTCCTGCCCTCTAACAGATCAAATCCTGCTCTGGAGGAGGGGATTGAGTGCACCCTCAGTTTGTAGATGACACCCAGTTGGGTAGGCTGGATTGATGAGCTGAGGCCAGTGGGATCAAGTCCAACCTCTCAACCAACACCATCTGATCAACTCAACCATGGCACCAAGGGCCTCATCCAGGCTCTTCCTAAACACCTCCAGGGATGGGGACTCCACCACCTCCCTGGGCAGCACATTCCAATGGCCAATCTCTCTCTCTCTCTGAAGAACTTCTTCCTCACCTGCAGCCTAAATGTCCCCTGGCACAGCTTGAGACTGTGTCCTCTTGTTCTGGGGCTGGGTGCCTGCCTGGCAGAAGAGACCAACCCCCACCTGGCTACAACCTCCCTGCAGGCAGTTGCAGAGAGCAAGAAGGTCTCCCTGAGCCTCCTCTTCTGCAGGCTAAGCAACCCCAGCTCCCTCAGCCTCTCCTCCCAGGGCTGTGCTCCAGACCCCTCCCCAGCTTTCTTGCCCTTCTCTGGACACCTTCCAGCAGCTCAACATCTTTCCTAACCTGAGGAGCCCAGAACTGGACACAGGACTCAAGGTGTGGCCTCAGCAGTGCTGAGCACAGGGCAGGATGACCTCCCTGCTCCTGCTGGCCACACTCTTCCTGCTGCAGGCCAGGATGCCCTTGGCCCTCTTGGCCCCCTGGTTGCAGAAGGCTGCAGGGAGGCTGCAGAGGAGGGGCTCAGCTGTCTGAGGAGGGGTTGCATGGTGCTTGTACCCACAGACAGCACCGCACTAAAGGACTACAAGCATGTGCTGGGGGGCTTGAAGCTCTCCTACACCATCAAGCCCAGCCGGCACCAGGAGGAGAGCATCTTCTACGTGGAGGGCCTCTCCTTCCCCGACGTGGACTTCTCAGGGCTGGTGACTTTCCATGTGACGCTGCTGGAGAGCCCAGAGAAGGTACCAGCTGCGGGAAGGGCTGGGGTGAGGCCTTACGAGGGGGAGGGGATCCCAGCCCTTGCCCCCTCCTCGCCCCAGGACTCGCTGGAGACTCCGATTTTCACCGACACGGTGGTGTTCCGCGTGGCTCCCTGGATCATGACCCCCAACACCTTGGCTCCGCTGGAGGTCTTTGTCTGCAGGTGGGTGCTGGGTGGGTGGCTGCAGCCTGCCTTGCTGCTGGCTCAGCTCCCACATCCCATTGGCCCTTCCCAGCGTGGAGAACAACATGGATTTCGTGGCAGCCGTGCGTGCCGTGGCTGACGAAGCCAAGTGCCCCCTCACCGTCTGCCCGCTGCTGGAGAACCGCCACGACCGCTGGATCCAGGTGGGTGCGGGGTGCTGCTCAGCACCAGCCTTGCTGCAGCAGCTCCACATGGACCCTCCTCCACCCCTCCTCCACCCCTCCTCCACCCCTCCTCCATCCCTCCTCCATCCCCCTCCATCCCTCCTCCCTCCATCCCTTCCTCCTCCCTCCCTTCCTCCATCCCTCCCTTCCCCTTCTCCCTTCCCCCTCCCTTCCCCCTTCTCCCTTCCCCCTCCCTTCTCCATATCTTCTCCTTCCCTTCTCCATATCTTCTCCCCATCTTCTCTATCCCTCCCCCATCTTCTCCATCCCTTCCCCCTCATCTTCTCCATCCCTCCCCCTAATCTTCTCCATCCCTTCCCCATCATCTTCTCCATCCCTTCCCCATCTTCTTCTCCATCCCTTCCCCATCTTCTTCTCCACCCCTTCCCCATCATCTTCTCCATCCCTTCCCCATCATCTTCTCCATCCCTTCCCCATCATCTTCTCCATCCCTTCCCCATTATCTTCTCCATCCCTTCCCCATCATCTTCTCCATCCCTTCCCCATCTTCTCCATCCCTTCCCCATCATCTTCTCCATCCCTTCCCCATCATCTTCCCCATCCCTTCCCCATCATCTTCCCCATCCCTTCCCCATCATCTTCTCCATCCCTTCCCCATCATCTTCTCCATCCCTTCCCCATCTACTTCTCCATCTCCCCATCTACCCTTCCCATCATCCATCCCTCCCCATCTTCTTCTCCATCCCTTCCCCATCTCCCATCTCATCTTCTCCATCCCTTCCCCATCTTCCCCATCATCATCTTCCCCATCCCTCATTCCCATCTTCTTCTCCATCCCTTCCCCATCATTCTCCATCCCTTCCCCATCATCTACTCCATCCCTTTCCCATCTACTCCATCTCCCATCTTCTCCATCCCTTCCCCATCTACTTCTCCATCCCTTCCCCATCTATCTATCCCTTCCCCATCTACTTCTCCATCCCTTCCCCATCTTCTTCTCCATCCCTTCCCCATCTACTTCTCTATCCCTTCCCCATCTACTTCTCCATCCCTTCCCCATCTTCTTCTCCATCCCTTCCCCATCTTCTCCATCCCTTCCCTCTCCAGGATGAGATGGAATTTGGCTACATCCAAGCTCCCCACAAGACCTTCCCTGTCGTCTTCGACTCGCCTCGTGACGGCGGCCTGGTGGATTTCCCTGTCAAGCGCATCCTGGTACCTGACCTCTCCTTCCTCTCTCTTCCAATGAGGCCTAAAGCTCTGAAACACCCCCTACCCCACCCCCAAAAAAAGAATCAATCTAAAATTTTCCTGCATTTTTTGAGATGGGAATAGAATAGAATTAACCAGGTTGGAAAAGACCTGTGAGATCATCCAGTCCAACCTCTCACCCAGCACCATCTGGTCAACTCAACCATGGCACCAAGGGCCTCATCCAGGCTCTTCCTAAACACCTCCAGGGATGGGGACTCCACCACCTCCCTGGGCAGCACATCCCAGTGGCCAATCTCTCTCTGAAGAACTTCTTCCTAACCTCCAGCCTAAACCTCCCCTGGCACAGCTTGAGACTGTGTCCTCTTGTTCTGGGGCTGGCTGCCTGCCTGGGAGAAGAGCCCAACCCCCACCTGGCTCCAACCTCCCTGCAGGGAGTTGGAGAGAGCAAGAAGGTCTCCCCTGAGCCTCCTCTTCTGCAGGCTAAGCAACCCCAGCTCCCTCAGCCTCTCCTCCCAGGGCTGTGCTCCAGACCCCTCCCCAGCTTTCTTGCCCTTCTCTGGACACCTTCCAGCAGCTCAACATCTTTCCTAACCTGAGGAGCCCAGAGCTGGACACAGGACTCCAGGCGTGGCCTAAGCAGTGCTGAGCACAGGGCACAATGACCTCCCTGCTCCTGCTGCCCACACTCTTCCTGATGCAGGCCAGGATGCCCTTGGCCTTCTTGGCAAGCCCCAAGGCTGGGTTGGGAATGCTTCACTTTGAGCACTTATGGCTTTTTTTAAACCATTATTGTCTTTTTCTGACCACCATTGAGCTTTTTCAACCATTATTGACTCTTTTTTAACCATTATTTGCTCTTTTTCAACCATAATTGCCATTTTTAAACCTTTGCTGCCTTTTTCTTAGCCATTACTGACTCTTATTTGACCATTATGGCTCTTTTTTAACCACAGATGCCTTTTATTTAACTATTATTGCCACTTTTTACCCATTATTGCTATTTTTTACCCATTGTTGCCTTTATTTTGACCATTGTTGCCTTTATTTTGTCCATTGTTGCCTTTTTATACCATTATTGACTCCTTTGCTAACCACAAATTGCCTTTTTTGACCCATTATTGCCATTTTTTACCCATTATTGCCATTTTTTACCCATTATTGCCTTTTTGGACTTATCTTGCCATTTTTTAAGCCATTATTGTCTTTATTTTAACCATTATTGCCATTTATTTAACCCTTGTTGCCTTTTTATTCCATTATTATCTGTTTTTTAACCCCAAATGCCTTTTATTTACCCATTACTGCCTTTTTTTACCCATATTTGCCTTTTTTGACCATTATTTCCTTTTTTAAGCCATTATTTCCTTTTTTAAGCCATTATTTCCCTTTTTCAAGCCATTGTTGCCATTTCAAGCCATTATTGACTCTTTTTGAACCACAATTGCCTTTTATTTAACCATTATTGCCATTTTTTACCCATTCTTGCCTTTTGGACCTTTTTTGACCTTTAAAAGCCATTATTTCCCCTTTTTGAGCCATTTATTGCCTTTTGAAAGCCATTATTGCCATTTTTAACCATTATTGCCTTTATTTTAACCATTATTGCCATTTATTTACCCATTATTTCCTTTTTATACCATTGACTCCTTTTTTAACCACAGTTGCCTTTCATGTAACCATTATTGCCATTTTTTACCCTTTATTGCCTTTTTTGACCTTTATTGACCTTTTAAACCACTATTTCCCTTTTAAAAGCCATTATTGCCTTTATTTTAACCATTATTGCCATTTATTTAACCCTTGTTTCCTTTTTTTCCCTTCTTATCTGTTTTTAACCACAATTGCCTTTTATTTACCCATTATTACCATTTTTTACCCATTATTACCTTTTTTGACCTTTATTTCCTTTTTTAAGCCATTATTTCCCTTTTTTAAGCCATTATTTCCCTTTTTAAAGCCATTATTGCCTTTGTTTTAACCATTGTTGCCATTTATTTAACCCCTGTTGCCATTTTTAAGCCATTATTGACTCTTTTTGAACCACAATTGCCTTTTATTTACCCATTATTGCAAATTTCCCCATTATTGCCAATTTTTACCCATTATTGCCAATTTTTCCCCATTATTGCCATTTTTTCTCCCATTATTGCCATTTTTTAACCCATTATTGCCTTTTTGGGCCTTTATTGACTTTTCAAACCATTATTTCCTTTTAAAAAGCCATTATTGCCTTTATTTTAACCATTGTTGCCTTTATTTTACCCATTATTGCCTTTATTTTAACCATTGTTGCCTTTATTTTACCCATTATTGCCTTTATTTTAACCATTGTTGCCTTTATTTTACCCATTATTGCCTTTTCTTTAACAATTGTTGCCCTGTTACACCATTATTGACTCCTTTTGAACCACAATTGCCTTTCATTTAACCTTTATTGCTATTTTTTTTTACCCATTATTGTCCTTTTTGACCTTTATTGACCTTTTTAACCATTCTTCCCTTTTTTTTAAGCCATTAATGCCATTAAGCCATTATTGCCATTGCCACTATTGCCATTAAGCCATTATTGCCATTAAGCCACTATTGCCATTAAGCCACTATTGCCATTAAGCCATTATTGCCATTAAGCCACTATTGCCATTAAGCCATTATTGCCATTAAGCCACTATTGCCATTAAGCCATTATTGCCATTAAGCCATTATTGCCATTAAGCCACTATTGCCATTAAGCCATTATTGCCATTAAGCCACTATTGCCATTAAGCCACTATTGCCTTTATTTTAACCATTATTTAACCATTTATTTAACCATTGTTGCCTTTTTTAAGCCGTTATTGACTCTTTTTTAACCCCAATTGCCTTTTCCCCCATTCTTGCCCCTTTCCCCCCCGCCTCCTCCAGGGCCCTGACTTTGGCTATGTGGCCAGGCAGGCACCAGAGGGTGCTTCCAGCCTGGATTCCTTTGGGAATCTGGAGGTGAGCCCCCCGGTGTCGGTGCAGGGCAAGGAGTACCCCTTGGGCCGCATCCTGATTGGCAGCAGCTTCCCCAGGTGAGAACGGGAGGGCTTGGGAGGGACCTCTCAGCTCACCCGGTCCGACCAGCAGCCCAACCCCACCGTGGCCCCAGGTGCCATGGCCGCACATTGCTTGAGCCCCCCACCCCTCCCCCCAGGGATGGGGACTCCACGGCCCCCCTGGGCAGCCTGTGCCAACCCCTGACCGCTCTTGCAGGGCACAAGTTGTTCCTCATGTCCAAACTGAACCTCCCCTGGGGCAACTCCAGGGCATTTCCTCTCCTCCTATCTCTGTTCCCTGGGAGAAGAGACCAAGCCCTGCCTGCCTCCAGCCTCCTTTCAGGGAGCTGTAGAGAGCCAGCAGCTCTCCCCTCAACCTCCTTTCCTCCAGGCTCAACACCCCCGGTTCTCTCAGCTGCTCCTCCCCAGCCCTGTTCTCCAGACCCTTCCCCAGCTTCCCTGCCCTTCTGTGGACCTGCTCCAGCCCTCAATGTCCTTCCTGGAGTGAGGAGCCCAAAACTGAGCCCAGGACTCAAGGCTCACCAGTGCTACGTACAGAGAAACAATCAATTCCTGGGTCCTGCTGGCCACACTCTTGCTGCTCCAGGCCAGGCTCCTGGTGACCTTCTTGGCCACCTGGGCACACCCTGGGCTCTGCTTCAGCTGTTGTCCACCAACACCCCCAGGTCCTTTTCCTCCAGGCAACTTTCCAGCCGCTCTGCCCCAAGCCTGAAGCATTGCATGGGGTTGGTGTGACCGAAGCAAGGGTTGGCAGAGCCCTCCAGCCCACCCCCCTGCCAGAGTAGGATCCCCAGGGCAGGTCACAGAGGAATGCATCCAGAGAGGGCTGGAAAGCCTCCAGAGACGGAGACTCCACCACCTCTCCGAGCTGCCTGCTCCAGGGCTCTGCCACCCCCAGTGAAGAAGTTCCCCCTCGTGTTTAGGTGGAACTCCCCATGTTCAGCTGCTGTGCCAGTTTTATGCCACACTTGAGGGTGGCTGCAAGCCAAGCCTCACCTTGGACGCCCCAGAGTGGCAGCTCCTCCCTTGTGCCTCCCCTCCAGGTTCGGCGGCCGGCGGATGGCCAAAGCCGTCAAGGACTTCCTGGTGGCCCAGCAAGTGCAGGCTCCAGTGGAGCTCTTCTCGGACTGGCTCTGTGTTGGCCACATAGACGAGTTCCTCACCTTTGTCCCCGCCCCTGATCGGAAGGTAAGGAGTCCCAGGGAGGGGGAAAAGTGTGGTGCAGGCTTTAAATCCCCTCTCCCCCCCCAATCCTGCCCTTTCTCCCCTCCCCAGGCTTTCCGGCTGCTCCTGGCCAGCCCCAGCGCCTGCTACCAGCTCCTCAAGGAGAAGCAAGAGGAGGGCTTTGGCGAGGCTGCGATGTTTGATGGTGAGGGGAGGGTGGGGAGGGGCTTGGTGGGGTGCCTCTGCCCTGTCCCCTGCCAAACCCAGCGTGGCAGTTTGGGCTGGGTGCCTCCTGCTGCCGCCACACAGGACACACCTCTGGTGCCCCCAGGGGCCAGCCCAGTGGGTGGACACAGGAAGCTGTGTGTTTCATACCCATAATGTCCTGCTCCCTAGGGAATGGGGAGACTGGGGTCTCACATCCCCATCCATGAGTGGTGTAGTCAACATGGAATGGAATGGAATGGAATGGAATGGAATGGAATGGAATGGAATGGAATGGAATGGAATGGAATGGAATGGAATGGAATGGAATGGAATGGAGTGGAATGGAATAGAATGGAGTAGAATAGAATGGAGTAGAATGGAATAGAATGGAGTAGAATGGAGTAGAATAGAATGGAGTAGAATGGAATAGAATAGAATTAACCAGGTTGAAATAGACCTTTGAGATCATCAAGTCCAACCTATCACCCAGCACCATCTGATCAACTCCACCATGGCACCAAGGGCCTCATCCAGGCTCTTCCTAAACACCTCCAGGGATGGGGACTCCACCACCTCCCTGGGCAGCACATCCCAAGGGCCAATTTCTCTCTCTATGAAGAACTTCTTCCTAACCTCCAGCCTAAACCTCCCCTGGCACAGCTTGAGACTGTGTCCTCTTGTTCTGGGGCTGGGTGCCTGGCAGAAGAGCCCAACCTCCACCTGGCTCCAACCTCCCTTCAGGGAGTTGGAGAGAGCAAGAAGGTCTCCCCTGAGCCTCCTCTTCTGCAGGCTAAGCAACCCCAGCTCCCTCAGCCTCTCCTCCCAGGGCTGTGCTCCAGACCCCTCCCCAGCTTTCTTGCCCTTCTCTGGACACCTTCCAGCAGCTCAACATCTTTCCTAACCTGAGGAGCCCAGAACTGGACACAGGACTCAAGGTGTGGCCTAACCAGCAAGGTCTCACACTTCCTCTTTCTCCCTATCTGGTAATGGAAGGGAAGTTATCTCAAGGACTCTTGGGCCTGGCCTAATGCCAGGAGGAGAAGGGGGAAAGGCAGTCTCAGATCTGGCCAGCTGAGATTAGCCTAGCAGTGGAGGTGGGGGGAAGAAGGAGCCCTGGGGGGGTTTTGGGTGTAGCCTCAGGTAGGGAGAAGGGGAAACGCTGGGAGGCTTCTGGGTATGCTGCAAGGGGCTCTGTGGGCTTTGGGATCTCCTTTGTCCCTGTGCTTGCAGCTCCCTGCAGAACACTTCACTGCTTCTCCAGTCTGAATTTTCCATCACTTCTGCAGTCCATTTGTCTGAGTCTTGTTTGTTCTGCCCCGGTGGGAGGCAAGAGAGGAGCTGCCTCAGCCTGGGACAAAATGCAGTGTGGGGTCACTCACGACACCCCCAAAGCCAGCTGATAGCTGGGAAGTGCTGCCTGCAGCTAGGGCAGGAGGGCAGAATCAAGCAGAGTTAATTCAAAAGCCTCGTGGTGTGGATTTCCCTGCTGGGGATGGAGATGAGTGGGGGTGGGAGCTCCTGGCTCTGCCCCTGGAGTCAGGGAACCCTAGAGTGGTTTAGGACCTTAAGGAAGGGACTTTAAAGACCTAACGGAATTGACCTCAAAGAACATCCAGTTCCAACCCCCCTGCCACGGGCAGGGACACCTCCCACCAGCCCAGGTTGCTGAAGGCCTCACCCAGCCTGGCCTTGAACACCTCCAGGGAGGGGCAGCCTCATCCCAAGGGTCCTGCCTGGATTTCTGTGCTGCAGGACTGCAGAGGGTCTCCAAGGTGACGATCAATGAGATTCTGGCCAATGAAGAGCTCCGGAAGTTCAATACCTATGCTCAAGTGAGGCTCCTTTCCATCCATCCATCCATCCATCCATCCATCCATCCATCCATCCATCCATCCATCCCTCCATCCCTCCCTCCATCCATCCATCCATCTGTTCACCCAGCCCTTTTTTCATCCATTTGTTCCTCTGACCGTCTACACGTCTATCCTTCTGTCCATCCTTCTGTCCATCCTTCTGTCCCTCCAGCCACCCATCTCTCCACCATCCATCCACCCTGCCAGCCAGCCTCCATCCATCCATCCATCCATCCATCCATCCATCCATCCATCCATCCATCCATCCATCCATCCACCCATCCATCTCTCCATCCCTCCACCCATCTCTCTATCCACCCACCCATCCGTCCACCCACTCAGCCCTCTCCCCAGCCCCACCCCTGACTCCTGTCCCCTCCTTGCCCCCAGAGCTGCATCAACTGGAACAGGGACATCCTGAAGCGCTCTCTGGGGCTGTCTGAGCAGGACATCATCGACCTCCCTCAGCTCTTCAAGGGCGAAGCGGACCAAGGCGCCGAAGCCTTCTTCCCAGACATGGTAAGAGTCATCCTCCCCTCCTTGCCCTGAGCCCTGGGACGTGGCTTTGGGCTGGGATTTGCCTTCTTACCTCCATCCCCGTGCCGCAGGTGAACATGCTGGTGCTGGGCAGGCACCTGGGCATCCCCAAGCCCTTTGGGCCCGTGGTGGGGGGCAGTGCTGCCTGGAGGAGCGAGTGAGGGCGCTGCTGGAGCCCCTGGGCCTCACCTGCACCTTCATCGATGACTTCTTCTCCTACCACCGCCTCCTGGGGGAGGTCCACTGCGGCACCAACGTCCGCCGCAAGCCCTTCGCCTTCAAGTGGTGGCACATGGTGCCCTGAAGCGGCTCCAGCACCCACGTTCCTCCCGCCCAAACCCTGCTCCCCATCCCTCCAAGTGCCTTCAGAGGCGGTGGCTTGACAATAAAAACGGGCTGCAGCTTTCTCCTGGCCTCCTGCTGCTGGCTGTGGGGCTTGGTGGCACAGGGGAAGGTGGTTTTCCGCTTGCTGGGTGACACTTGGTGGTGGTGTGGCAGAGGGGCAGGGCTCCCCCAGCACAGCACTCACCCTAAAAATGGTCACACTGGGGGGGGAACTCCAGTGAAGAGAAATTGTTTGGGGTGGAAAAAGCCTCCAAGATCACCAAGTCAAACCATCTCCCCAGCCACTAAACCCTGGCCCCAAGGGCCATGGCCACAGGTCTCTTGAACACCTCCAGGGATAGGGACTCCAGCACCTCCCTGGGCAGCCTGTGCCAGTGCCTGACCACTCCTGCAGGACACACATTGCTCCTGATATCCAACCTAATGATTCCCTAATATCCCATCTGTGGTGAGCTGGGGGACAACCCCAGCAAGGCTCCAGGCTGGGGGCAGAGTGGCTGGAAACTGCCCAGCAGAGAAAGCCCTGGGGGTGCTGGGTGACAGCTGCAGGAGGTGAAGCAGCCTGCGCTCAGGTGGCCAAGGTGGGCGAGCGGCACCCTGGCTTGCATCAGCAAGAGTGTGGCCAGCAAGAGCAGAGCAGGTATGTTAATGGCAAGAAGAAGACTAGGGAAGGTGTGGGCCCCCTCAGAAAGGAAAGTGGTGAATTAATCACAAGTGATGTGGAAAAGGCTGAGGTACTCAATCACTTCTTTACCTCAGTCTTCACTGCAAGGGCCTCCAGCCACACTCCTGGTGTCATGGCAGGCGATGCCAGGGACGGGGAGGAAGGACTGCCCATGGTAAGTGAAGCTCAGGTTGGTGATCACCTGAAGAACCTGAAAGTGTTCAAGTCCATGGGACCCGACGGGATACACCCACGGGTGCTGAGAGAACTGGCAGATGAGGTTGCCAAGCCCCTCACTATTATATTCCAGAAGTCATGGCAGCCTGGGGCAGTCCCCACAGACTGGAAAAGGGGAAACATTGCTCCCATTTTCAAAAAGGGCAAGAAGGAGGAACCAGGGAACTCCAGGCCAGTCAGTCTCACCTCTGTGCCCGGAAAGATCATGGAGCAGATCCTCCTGGAGGCACTACTGACTCAGAAGAACAGTGAAGAGGTGATTGGGAACAGTCAGCATGGCTTTGCCAAGGGCAAATCCTGCCTGACAAACCTGGTGGCCTTCTATGAGCAGGTGACAGCATTAATAGATGAGGGCGAGCAACTGATGTCGTTTCCCTGGCCCTGAGCAAAGCCTTCGACACTGTCCCGCACCACCTCCTGGTCTCCAAGCTGGTGACACATGGGTTTGATGGATGGACCACTAGCTGGATACAGAACTGGCTTGATGGCCGCACCCAAAGAGTGGCTGTCAACGGGTCCATGTCCCAATGGAGGCCAGTGACAAGCAGAGTCCCTCAGGGATCAGTCCTGGGACCAGGCTTCTTCAACATCTCTGTGGGTGACATGGACAGTGGCACTGAGTGCAGCCTCAGCAAGGTTGCTGATGACACCAAGCTGTGTGGTGCAGTGGACACGCTGGAGGGAAGGAATCCATCCAGAGGGACCTGGACAGGCTGGAGAGGTGGGCACAAGCCAACCTCAGGAGCTTCAACAAGACCAAGGGCAGGGTCCTGCAGCTGGGTCGAGGCAATCCCAGGCACAAATCCAGGCTGGGCAGGGACTGGCTGGAGAGCAGCCCTGAGGAGAGAGACTTGGGGGTGCTGGTGGACGAGAAGCTCAACAGGAGCTCTCAATGTGCGCTTGCAGCCCGGAAAGCCAACCAGAGCCTGGGCTGCAGCAGGAGAAGTGTGACCAGCAGGTCAAGGGAGGTGATTCTCCCCCTCTACTCAGCTCTGCTGAGACCCCACCTGGAGTACTGCGTCCAGTTCTGGAGCCCCTATTACAGGAGGGATGTGGACGTGCTGGAGCGTGTCCAGAGAAGGGCCACGAGGATGATCAGAGGGCTGGAGCACCTCTCCTGTGAGGACAGACTGAAGGAGTTGGGGCTGTTCAGTCTGGAGAAGAGAAGGCTCCCAGGTGACCTCATTGTGGCCTTCCAGGATCTGAAGAGGCCTACAGGAAGGCTGGGGAGGGACTGCTCAGGATCTCAGGTAGGGATAGGACTAGGGGGAACGGAATGAAGCTGGAGATGGGGAGATTCAGGCTAGATGTGAGGAGGAAGTTCTTCCCCATGAGAGTGGTGAAGCCCTGGAATGGGTTGTGCAGGGAGGTGGTTGAGGCCCCATCCCTGGAGGTGTTTAAGCCCAGGCTGGATGAGGCTGTGGCCAGCGTGATCTAGTGTGGGGTGTCCCTGCCCATGGCAGGGGGTTGGAACTAGATGATCCTTGTGGTCCCTTCCAACCCTGACTGATTCTATGATTCAGGTCCTGTCCCCAGGGACTGGGCACTGGGGAGGCTACACCTTGAGTCCTGGGTTCAGGGCTGACTCCTCGCTCCAAGGACATTGAAGGGTTGGAGCAGGTCCAGAGAAGGGCAAAGCTGGGGAAGGGTCTGGAGAACAGAGGTGGTGAGGAGCAGCTGAGGGCCCTGGGGGTGTTCAACCTGGAGAAGCAGAGGCTGAGGGGGAACTTTCTGGTCCAGCAGCCAGAACAGGGCCCTGCTGAGGCCACCCTTGGAGCACCAGGTTGAGTTTTGAGGCCTTCACTCCAAGAAGGACACTGAGGGGCTGGGAGCAGGTCCATCGCCACTGGGTGAGGACCACCCCTTGAGCAGTGGCAGGCCAAGGCCATCCTCAGACAGGGCTACACAAGGACATGGTTTATTTAAACATGTACTCCCAGAAGTAAAAAAACAATCCCCCCCCCCAGGAAGAGAGCAAAGCCCCCAGCCCTGCCCAGGCCCCGCTGCTGCCCTGCCACATCCTCCTGCTCCAGCTCATTTCCCTCCCTCCTCTCCCTCCTGCGCAGGGCTGTGGCTGGAGCAGCTCCTTCAGGCTCCAGCTCTTCTTCTTCTTTTCTGTTTGTTGTTGTTGGGTTGTTTGGTTTTTTTTTTTTTTTTTTTGAGGGGAAAAGTGGCTTTTTTGGTGATTTCACCCTCACCCCATCTGCTGTGACATCCACAGCCCTACCCCCTTCCCCCCCCCCCAAAAAAAAAAAGGGAAATAGCCACCACCAATATTGCTAACCAAAACCACATCAGTTTTGTTTCCCTCCCTCCCCCAGCTGCTCTCCCTGTCCTGGGTATTTCCTAAGATACCCCTCCACTCCACCCCCCCCCCAAAATTCCTCCCAACCAACCCCCAAAACAATGATCCCTCCCCCAAAAACAAACACCCCCCCACCCCCTTTGGTGGTTTTCCTTTCCCCCTTCCTTTGCACAGCGAAAATCCCCCGAGGGGCATAAAAGCTGCACCCCCACCACCCCCGTCCCTCCCTCCATCCCCCCCCCCCCCAGGGGGGCAGGGGTGTGAGAGGAAAGGGTGGTTCCAACTTCACAATTAACAATCAAAAAAGCCCCCAAAGACCCCCCCCAGTTCAACTGACAGCAACAACAAAAAAAACACCCCAAACAACCAAAAGGGTGGTGTGGAGGCAGAGCCAAGGCTGTGGCTCAACAAGGCACCTGGTGTCTCCAGCACAGTGCACAGCGGCGTAGGAGGGGCTTTGGGCTTGATGCCAGGCAAGGAAGGGTTAATAATTATCAGCAATTAATAATAACAATCATCCCCTTTCCCCATCCCCCCCCCCACCCCAAGAAAAAAAAAAAATCACCTTCAAGCTTGACAGCAGCTTTAGGGCTTCCTCCCCTCCCCTCTTTTTCTCCCCCTCCACCCCCCCCCCTCAAAAGTCATACCTGAGATCTCCCCGGGGTGGGTGAGGGCTGCGCTAAAAGCGAGGGAGGGGAGCCCTAAAACGCTGCTGGGGGGGGGAGAGGGGGGGGGGGGAGATCCACATCCTGGATTCCCTCTGGGATAAAGGATTTGGAAGGAAGAGGCAAGGGATTTGGAAGGAAAAAGCAGGGGGGGGACCCCCTCCCTGAATTACAGGCCCACCCCCTCTTTCTCCTCCCCCCTAAATTATAGCACCCAAAGTGGGGGGAGTGAGGGAATAAACTGCCTACAAAACCAATGGGGAATGTTGAGGAGGGGGGTGGAGGGGGCATGGAAAAAGGATGCTTGGAGCTGCTCTTCAGGTCCCCCAGTTTGACCCTGGGATATTTGTGGTTGGGAAAAGGCAGAGAGGAGGGGGGTGTGGGGAAAGGCTAAAAAAAATTAACAAGTGATGCAGAAAAATCCAAACAGAGTTAAAATCCTTCCAAAAGCACCTCCTGCCCCCCCACCCCCCTCCCAAAAGACCCCCAGGTTAAGCCTGGATGTGCCCAAAGCTCCTCCTACGGTTGGGAACTCAACAAAGCCAGGAAGGGGATGGGGGTGAGGGGCAGGGGGAGCGTAGAAAATAACCTCCCCCACACCCTGAGGCTTTGGGAATGGGAGGAGAGGGAGATTAAAAAACCATGGTGGCTGGCTTGGAAAAGCAGGGTCTGGGGGTGGTCCCTGGGGGGTCCCCTCAGATGGTGCGGGGGTTGTACTCAGGCAGCTTGCGCAGCTTCTCCTGCTCGGCCTCGCTCTCGTCGCGGGCGATCACCAGGGAGTGAGCGTAGCCCATGGCCACCTGGGGGGCAAGGGGGGACACTGAGGCACAGGGACAGGCTCTGCCTGTGTGATCCCTCCCCCCACCCCCACCACACTCCCAATTTCATCCAGGACCGTGTTTGGGCACCCCCAGAGATCAATGGAATGGGTTGGGTTGGAAGGGACCATAAGGATCATCCAGCTCCAAGCCTCCTGTCACCACCTCCCACCAGCCAAGGCTGCTGAAGGCCTCATCCAGCCTGGCCTTGGCCACCTCCAGGGAGGGGACAGCTACAACCTCCCTGGGCAGCCTGTTCCAGTGTCTCCCCAACCTTTACATGGGTGTGATGAGCTCTGTATGGCCTCAGCCACCATTGTTATCTATGGAGTCTGGGGCCCTGTGCCCTCCCCCTGCCACCCCACGGCTGTCATGAGTTGTGTACAACCTCTGCCACTGTATTTATGGGAACAGGTTGCCCAGGGAAGCTGTGGATGGATGTCCCCTCCCTGGAGGTGTCCAAGGCCAGGCTGGAGGAGGCCTTGGGCAACCTGGGCTGGTGGGAGGTGTCCCTGCCCATGGCAGGGGAGTTGGGTGATCTTTAAGGTCCCTTCTAACTCAACCCATTCTGTGACTTTCTGGGGAGGGGTGTCCCCAAGAGCCTTCCCACCTGCAGCCCCTGAGTGTGAGGAGTTGTGTAAGGCCTCAGCCACTGACTTTATTTACAAGGGGGTGGGGGGACTCCCACTTGTCCTCCTTCCAGTGTCCCATGGGCACAGCCTCAGCCACCATAGGGAAACAAGGGGGTCCCCATGTGTGGCAGGGTGCTAAACCGGTCACACCATGCCCTCCCTCCAGCACTCCATGGGTGTGATGAGTTGTGTGTGGCCTCAGCTGCTGTATTTATTTGAGGGGGTGGGGATTGTTCCCCCACTCACCTGCTCTGTGTAGATCCCATCCAGGGTCTTCACCTCCTGGGCAGCCGTTGAGGATTTTGGTTTGTGGTCCCCGTAGCCCTGCCAAGTACAGGGCGGGGGAAAATGGTGTGAGGAGGTGGAGAAGCACCTGGTCCTCCCTGCCTGAGGGCAGGTCTTCAGGGTGCCAAGGGGCTGGGAGGGGGCCCCCTAAATCCCTCTTACCAGTTCCCCAAAGGTGGGTGAGGGCCCCCAGCTGATGGTGCTCTCATCTGCCGCCACGATGATGCTGCTCTTCCTGCGGCGAGGTGCAGGGCAGGGTGACCCCCATGCCCCCTCCCAAACCGCCCAGCAGGCAGCTGCACCCCAACCCCCTGAAAACCGGGGTGTTCAGGCAGGGAGGGGAGCCTGGACTTACCCACAGGCCAGGCTGCGGATTTTCCAGCCGCAGAGGTCCTGCACGGCTTTAGGGTACATGGTGGACTCCGGGAGGTGTTAGTGGCCCCCCAGAAGAACAAGCCGCCTGCAAGCCCCAACATCCCCCGTCAAGCTACGGCAAAACAGCCCCACAGACAGCGCCCCCCTCCCCCAAAAACGAGGAGGGGGTCGGTTGCAGCCCCCTGGGGTGCCCACCCGTCTCGCTGACGGCGAAGGAGCAGGTGTAGCCGGCGTAGATCTGCGCCGCCCCGCGCCCGGGGAAGTCAAAGAGCTTCACCAGCCGCGGCACCATCTCGTCCTTCTGCTCAGCGTGGCCCAGCCGCCCGTAGCCACCGAAGCCCCAGGAGAAAACACGCTTCTGAGAGTCCAGGACCAGCTGGGGGTGCAGAAATCTCTGGTGAGCCCCCCCCACACCCCACCCCGGAGCACTGCGTCCAGCTCTGCAGCCTCCGTTACAAGAGGGAGCTGGAGGTGCTGGAAGGTGTCCAGAGCAGGGCCACGAGGAGGAGCAGAGGGCTGGAGCTGCTCTGCTGTGAGCACAGACTGAGGGAGTTGGGGTTGTGCAGGCTGGAGAGGAGAAGGATCCCAGGAGACCTCATTGTGGCCTTCCAGGATCTGCAGGGGGCTCCAAGCAAGCTGGGGAGGGACTTTTGAGGGCATCAGGGAGTGATAGGACTGGGGGGATGGAGCAAAACTAGAAGTGGGGAGATTGAGAACGGATGTGAAGTTCTTCAGGGTTGGAAGGGACCTCAAGGCTCAGCCAGCTCCAACCCCCCTGCCAGGGGCAGGGACACCTCACACTACAGCAGGTTGCTCACAGCCACCTCCAGCCTGGCTGCAAACACCTCCAGGCAGGAGGCTTCCACCCCCTCCCTGGGCAGCCTGTGCCAGGCTCTCACCACCCTCCTGGGGAACAACTTCTTCCTAGGATCCAAACTCAATCTCCCCCTTTCTAGTTTTGCTCCATCCCCCCCAAGTCCTATCCCTCCCTGACACCCACAAAAGTCCCTCTTCAGCTTGCTTGGAGCCCCCTGCAGATCTTGGAAGGCCACAATTAAGGCTGGGGAGAGGCCTTGAGCACAAGCCCTGTGAGGAGAGGCTGAGGGAGCTGGGGTTGCTTAGCCTGGAGAAGAGGAGGCTCAGGGGTGACCTCATTGCTCTCTACAACTACCTGAAAGGTGGCTGTAGGCAGGAAGGGGTTGGTCTCTTTTCTCTAGCAACCAGCACCAGAACAAGGGGACAAAGTCTCAAGCTGCACCAGGAGAAGTTTAGGCTTGAGGTGAGGAGAAAGTTCTTCACTGAGAGAGTTATTCATCATTGGAATGTGCTGCCCAGGGAGGTGGTGGAGTCCCCATCCCTGGAGGTGTTCAAAGGGGACTGGATGTGGCACTTGGTGCCATGGTCTAGTCATTGGGTCTGTGGTGACAGGTTGGACTCGATGATCTCTGAGGTCTCTTCCAACCTTGGTGATACTGTGAATTAGGTCTCCTGGGAGCCTTCTCCTCTCCAGCCTGCACAACCCCAACTCTCCGTTTGTCCTCGCAGCAGAGCAGCTCCAGCCCTCTGCTCCTCCTCCTCCTCCCGCTTGAGCTGCCCGAGGCAGCCCCTCCCTCCCCTCCCGCAGGTGGGTGCTACTGGGGGGGGGGGCGGGGCGGGGCCCGTACCGTGTGGTTGGCCCCGCAGGCCACGTCCCGCACCACCACGTTGGGGACGGGCAGGATCTGGCCGTCTTTGGTCTTCTCGATGAAGATGGCGACGCGGCGCGGCACCAGCTCGCAGTCGTACTCGATGCGCTGCGCCCGGGCGATGAACTTCCCGTCCGAGTTATGCCCTGGGGAGGGGGACACAGGAATTGCCCCTCTGTGTGTGTGTGTGTCCCTCCCCTCTCCCCTCACTTTTGAACCCCATTATTTCCACACCCACCCCAGCAAACCCTCCCCCCACCCCTCCTCTTGCAACCCCCTTGTGGTTTGCAGACAGTGCTAGGACGGCTTCGGGCTGGAAGGGATCTCTCAAGCTGCCCCAGGGGAGGTTTAGGCTGGAGGGGAGGAGAAAGTTCTTCCCAGCAAGAGGAACTGGCCATTGGGATGCGCTGCCCAGGGAGGTGGTGGAGTCCCAGTCCCTGGAGGGTGTTCAAAAAGGGATTGGATGTGGCACTTGGAGCCATGGTTTAGTTGTCGGGAGGTGTTAGGTATTAGGTCGTAGGTTGGACATGATGATCTCTGAGGTCTTTTCCAACCTGGCTGATTCTATGATGGCCTTGAACACAAGTCCTGGGAGTTGGAGTTGGTTTGGTGTTCAGAAGAGGAGGCTGAGGGCAGAGCTCATCACCCTCTGTGACCACCTCAAAGGAGGCTGGAGCCAGGAGGAGGCTGATCTCCTCTGCTGGGTGACAGGTTGGACTTGATGATCTCTGAGGTCTTTTCCAACCTTACTGATTCTATGATTAAAGATCATCCAGTTCCAACTCCCCTCCCCTCCAACCTCCAAACCCACAACCTGCCTACAAAAGGCACAATATGGGAGCAAAGTGGTTTGCATTTTCTTACACTCCTCAAGAAGACAATTAGGGAATGGTTTGGGTAGGAAGGGATCTTAAAGCTCATCCAGTTCCAATCCCCTGCCATGGGCAGGGACACCTCCCACCAGCTCAGGCTGCTCAAGGCCTCGTCCAACCTGGCCTTGAAGAGCTCCAAGGAAGGAGAATCCAGAGTCTCCCTGGGCAACCTGTTCCAGTGTCTGCAGCCTGTTGCAGCTCATGTTGCTGTGGTGGTCGAGGGCCAGCTGCCCAGATCATAGAATCACAGAGCTGCTGAGGCTGGAAGACAGCTGTGAGCTCATCAAGTCCAACCACTCACCTGGAGCTCAAAGTCCCACCACTCCTGCCAAGCACTGCCACTGAACCAGGGCCCTCAGCATCCCATTCACACCTCTTTTAAAACACCTCCAGGGATGGGGACTCCACCACCTCCCTGGGCAGCCTGGGACAGTGCCTGAGAACCCCTCCTTCGAAAAAGTTTCTTCTCATGTCCAACCCAAACCTCCCCTGGGGCAACTTGAGGACACTTCCTCTCATCCTATCAATTGCCCCTTGGGAGAAGAGCCCAACCCCCACCTGGCTCCAGCCTCCTCTCAGGGAGCTGTAGAGAGCCAGGAGGTCTCCCCTCGGCCTCCTTTTCTTCAGGCTCAACACCCCCAGGTCCCTCAGCTGCTCATCCCCAGCCCTGTTCTCCAGACCCTTCCCCAGCTTTGTTGCCCTTCTCTGGACCTGCTCCAGCCCTTCAATGCCCTTCTTGGAGTGAAGAGCCCAAAACTGAACCCAGAACTGAAGGTGTAGCCTCATCAGTGCTGAGTACAGGGGGACAATCCCTGCCCTCTTGCTGATCCAGGCCTGGATGCTGATGGCCTTTTTGGCCACCTGGGCACATTACTGACTCATCTTCAGCAATCACCACCCCCAGATGGAGCAACTGAAGCAGGAAACTTCCTCCCTTCCCTCTCCCACCCCCGTAATAGCTCCAGAATGGCATCGAATCACCCCAAAGCCAGCTCCATACCCAGCTGCCCATACTCCGGGCACCCAAAGGAGTAGAGGTTGCCTTTGCAATCCATGATCATGCTGAACTCAGCCCCACAGGCCAGTTTGGTGATGGGCTGCCCATTGTACATGATCTGCAGGAGAAAACGGGGGCAAACAATGAGACAAAAGGTAACCTCCCCCCACCCTGAATTTCCCAGCGGGGAACCCCCGAAATCTTCCAGCCTGGGGCTTTCACTTCCCCTTTGCATCGATTTGCATCCGAGCCGCACACGAGGCAGCCTCCCTAGGAGGGTTGTGCTGTCCTGAAGGGGTTTGGGCTCTGCTAAGGAGTACTTTTAGTGAGGAAAGGACCCCAAATTGCTGGTTTTTTACCCCCAGAAGCCCTGAGAAGGAGCAACGATACCTGCGTGGGGCTGGGCACGGCGTCCGTCTGGTTCCCCAGCCCCAGCTGCCCCATTTTGTTCTCCCCGAAGGCAAACACGGAGCCGCTCTCTGCACGACCGAAACCAGGACGTAGCATTTTGGGGGGGGGTGGGGGGAGGGCAAACTGAGCTGATTGCAGCCAATTTGCCTCCCCCAAATGAGATGTTTTTCAACACCCCCCACCCCTCCAATACCTGTCAGCGCCAGGGTATGGTTCCTCCCACAAGCTGCCAGCACGATGGCTTCGCCCCCCAGCACCTCGATCAGCTTCGGGGCCTCCACGCGCTTCGTGTCCCCGTGGCCCAGCTGCCCCTTTTCGTTGCGACCTGACCCAAAACCGTTGGGTTTTTTTTGCAGCAAAACCGGGAGGGTTGATTTGTTTTGGGGTTCTTTGGGGGAGGGGGAGGGATTTGGAATGTAGGGGTTTGCCCCCAAGCTCACCCCAGCTCCAGAGCTTGCCCTCGGCGGTGATGAGGAGGCTGTGAGCGGCGCAGGGACCCGACACCACGCTCCTCACCTGGATACCTGAGAGACAGCCGTACCTGTGCGGTCCCCACAAGTTCTGGCCCAGATTTCGGTAGGCAACTGGAACAATTAAGGAGTCAAAATGTTAATTCACCAAGAAGATTAATTAAAGCATCAAGCCAGGAAAACAAAGAGGACCGAAACCAAAAGGGGCTTCAAACATTTTGTCTCGGGAAGGGTTTGCTTGGGAGGTTTGGTGCATCCCAAAGCCTGGCCCAAATGGTACTGCTGTAGAGAAAGCTCTCAAAATGATTCATTAATAAGAGTGATAATTAAATATGAATGAATTAAGAACAAGTTGGGGGGGGGGAGGGGGAAAGTAATGGAATAGAAAGGTATAAAGAATAAAGAGTGTGTTTATTTTGCACGGCAGGAGAACCAGGTCAGGACCTGGGGGTTTGGCCCAGATTGTGCCACTGTAAAAAAACAACAAACAACACACCCACCAAACAGAACCTTGAAAATGTTAATTAATAAAACCATTCATTAAATATTAATGAGTTAAAAGCAGCAGGAAGGATATTAATGGAAGAGAAAGGTAGGGAAAAATAAACAGTCTGTCTGGTTTTTGCTCGGCACGTCCCACAAAGCAGATTCCAGCCCCAAGTTGTGGCCCAGATGGTGCAGCTGTGGGGATTAAAAGACACCCTTGGAAATAGTCATTAATAAAAACAGTAATTAAACATTAATGCATTAAAAGCAAGCAGGAGGAAAATAATGGGGCAGGGAGGTATTAAAAAGAAACACTTTGCTTGTGTTGGTTTGCAGGAGAGCCAGCACCTCCCACCACCCCCCAAAGACTGCAAGGCCAAATTGTGGCTTAGGTGATGCAAGGTGGGGGGGGGGAAACCAACCTTCAAAATGATTAGTTAATAAAACTGTTAATTAAATATTAATGAGCAGAGAAAAAAAAAAATATGAAGGACAATAATGAAATATAAAGCCAGAAAAAGAAACAACCCCAAAGAAGCAGGAAAAAAAGTGGAAGGTAAAAAGTAAACTGCAAAGAAGATCTGCTGGGTAGGGGGGGGGTGTGTGTGTGTGTGGGACATCCCAAATGACACAGCTGGGAAGAACCCCCTGAAAATTATTAATTAATTAAAAAATCATAATTAGCTATTCATGCATTAAAAATAGCTGGTGAGGAAAGAAGGGCACAGACAGGCAGAGAAAATAAGCAGCGTGGTGAGGCTGCTCTGCAGCCCAGATTTAGGACCCCAAGTTTTGGCCCAGATGGTGCCACTCTCAAGAAAAAAAAACCTTAAAAATACCAATTAATTAAAAATATGTAGTATTAATGGATTATAATCAAGCAGGAAGAATATTAATGGAATTGAAAGGTATAAAGAAATAAACAGCTGGTTTCTTTTGCTCAGCAGGAGAACCAGTGGCACCTTCACCCCGGGTTGGGAGCCTAAGTTTTGGCCCAGATTGTGCCACTGTAAGAAAAGAATAACCTTAAAAATGTTAATTAATTAAAAACATTACATATTAATGAATTAAAGTCAGCAGCAAGAATATTAATGGAATAGAAAGGTATAAAGGAATAAACAGTTTCTTTTTGCTCTGCAGGAGAACAGGTGGCACTTTCATTTCAGATTGGGAGCCCAAGTTTTGGCCCAGATTGTGCCACTCTCAGGAAAAAATAACCTTAAAAATATCAATTAATTAAAAATATGAAGTATTAATGGATTATAATCAAGCAGGAAGAATATTAATGGAATAGAAAGGTATAAAGAAATAAACAGTTGGTTTCTTTTGCTCTGCAGGAGAAGCAGTTGGCACCTTCACCCCGGGTTGGGAGCCCAAGTTTTGGCCCAGATTATGCCACTGTAAGGAAAAAATAACCTTAAAATATATTAATTAATAAAATATATTAAGTATTAATGAATTAAAGTCAGCAGGAAGAATATTAATGGAATAGAAAGGTATAAAGAAATAAACAGTTAGTTTATTTTGCTCTGCAGGAGTACAGGGGGCAGTTTCATTTCAGATTTAGGCCCCCAAGTTTTGGCCCAGATTGTGCCACTGGAAGGAAAAAATAACCTTAAAAATATTAATGAATTAAAAAAGATTAAGTATTAATGGATTATAATCAAGCAGGAAGAATATTAATGGAATAGAAAGGTAAATAACAAGTAAACAGTTTGTCTCTTTTGCTCTGCAGGAGAAGCAGTGGCACCTTCACCCCGGGTTGGGAGCCCAAGTTTTGGCCCAGATTGTGCCACTGTAAGCAAAAAAAAAAACCCAACCCACCACAACCTTGACAAATTAATTAAAATATTAATTAAATATCCATTAAAAAAAAAAAATCTAAGCACAATCCAATGGATTCAAATCATTTGATTGCAAAGTGAGGATTCAACTCATTTAATTGCAAAGGGATTCGCTGTGCTCTGGTGCAGCCCAAATGCTGGAGGAGATGATACCAAGGGTAAAAAAAAAAAGCCCCAAACTCTAAATTATTAATTAATAATTATTAGATACTAATACATAAAAAATAAGCAGAGAAACGTATTAATGGAACAGAAAGGTACATAAAAATAACCCCAACACTGTGTTTATTCTGCTTTCCAATGCACCCCAAATGCCAACCCCAAGTTGTGGCCACTGCAGAAAAAAACAGGGGGGAAAAAAGCCACCCTCAAAAACACTAATTAATCAAAATATTAATTAAATATCAATGCATCCAAATCAGCAGAAACCCTAACAGAACAGAGAGGCATAAAGGATAAGCAGTGGGCTCATTTGGCCTTGCAGGAGGCCAGGTGCACCCCAAGTTCTGCCTCGGATGACGACGTGCAGCTCTCAACCCCCTCCTTGCAACTCCCAAATGATTAATTATTAAGAACTGATTAATTATTAATGCATGAAAAATAAGCAGAGAAAGGGAATGAAATATCAAGGCACCAAAAAAAACCCACCAGCAGCAGCAGCAGCAGCACGCTTCTTTTGCTCTTCAGGAGACCCAGCACAGCCTCAATTCTGGCTGAGACTGCGGTGTGCAACTGTTAGCTCCTCTCAACAGTCATTAATTCATAAGATTAATTAAGTATCAATGCATCAAGAAGCAGCAAACGCTAATTAAAGGCAAAAGGGAGAAGCAGGATGCTTCGGTTTGCTTTGCAGAAGGGCCCAGCACCCCCTGAGCCGTGGCCCAGGTGGAGAAGCAACTGGAACTCCTCCTCACGTTAATTAATAACAATTAGCAGCGCTAATTATTAATCATTAAGCCCCCAAACACTTAATGAGCAGAGGCCCAGGCCCTCACCTTGCTGCTTAGGCACTTCTTTGCGGCCAATCAGGTCCCAGTTGGTGGCCCCGAAGATGAGGAGCTGCCCCCGGGCCCTGGAGCCCTCCAGCTTCTGCAAGGAGAGGGAACATCAGGGACATGCGGACAGGGGGGACAGGGAGCATGGGGAGGCACTGGGGGCATCTGGCACCTTGTAGTGGGGGTCAAGGGGGATAGCAGGGACTTCAGGAGCCTGGGGACACTGGGGGTTGGGGACATGAGGTCATCATCAAGGGCATGGGGAATGTGGGGGACATCAGGGGACATGGATGTCATGAGATCACGCAGCTGACATTAGGAACGTAGGGGACACCAGTGACATGGGGACAAGGGGGACATGAGTGAGCATGGGCAGGCACTGGGGACATGTGGGGCCTTGTAGGGGTGCATGGGGGACAGCAGGGACTTCAAGGGCCTGGGGACACTGGGGATTGAGGACCCGAGGTCATCATCAAGGGCATGGGGAATGGGGGGGCATTCGTGACATGGGGGACACCTGGGATGTGGGAGACATTCCATGGGGGAGATCAGGGATATGGGGGACACGAGAGGGACATGGGGACAAGGGGGACATGAGAGAGCATGGGGAGGCACTGGGGACATCTAGGACCTTGTAGGGGGACATGAGGGACTTCAGGGGACACTGGGGATGTGGGGATTCAGGACATCATCAAGGGCATGGGGAATGTGGGGACACTTGGGACATGGGGGACATTTGGGATGTGGGGGACATCCTGTGGGGGACATGGGGGAGATCAGGGATATAGGGGACACAAGGGGGACACGGGGGTCATGAGCTCACAAGGCTGACATTAGGAACGTAGGGGTCACCAGGGGACACCAGGGGACGTTGGAGACAGGAGACAGCAGGGTGTCATGGTGGGGCACGGGGGATGTGGGGGACGTCAGGGCTGTGGGGGGACGCTGGGAACATAGAGGACATTAGGGACACTGGGGACAGGGAGACTTGAGGGACATGGCGGGGGACAGAGGCCAGGGAGAACACTGAGGATGCAGGGCACATGTGACACAGGGTGTGCAGGACATCAGGGGTGTGGGGGGGACAGGGGATGTAGGGGATCTGATCAGGGACATGGAGGACATCAGGGATGTGGGGGACACGGAGGACATTAAGGATGTGGGCAAAATCGGGGACGTGGGGGACATGGGGGACACCGGGGGTGGGGAGGCCATCAGGGTGCAGGGCTGTGGGGGATGTAGGAGGTTATTTGGGACATAGGGGGCGTGAGGGATGTGGAGAACATTAGGCACATAGGGATGTGGGGGACACTGGGGACATGGGGGACCCCAGGGGCACAGGGGCTGCGGGGGGACATCCAGGACCTGGAGTCCATTTTTCAGCACCACCTCACCCAGCTGATGAGGACACGAAAAGGCTCAACGGGGGCACTAGGGGGTGATATGGGGGGCACTGGGAGTGTGCAACGTGGGGGTCAGTGAGGGAGGCAATTCTGGGGAGCATCTTGGGGGCTGTAACAGGAGGGGGTGCATTATGGGGGTGAAAGGAGGTGGTGCCTTTAGGGGTGCACTGGAGTAAGCAATCAAGGGGGGGCAGGGCTGGGGGTACAGTGTGGGGATGTACTGGGGTGTAAGGTGGGGTGCAAGGCGGGGCGTATTTGGGGTGCAATAGAGGATACATTTGGGGATGCACTGGAGGGGTGCCAAGAAGGACCATTTAGGGGGTGCAAAGGGAGGGTGCAAAGCAGAGGGTGAAAAGAGGGTTCAATGCAAAGGGTGCTCAGTTTGGGGGTGCAAAGAGGGTTCAAACATGGGGATGCAAAGGGGGGTGCAAAGGGTGTTCAGTAGGGGAGAGCAGAAGGGGAGGGGTGCAAAGGGGGTGCAAAAGGGGTTCACTGTGGGGCTGTAAAGGGGGTTCAAGCATGGGGATGCAAAGAGGAGATTGCAAAAAGTGTTCAGTGGGGAAGTGGGAAAAGGGGGGATGCAAAGGGAGGCTGCAGAGGTGGGGGTGCCAAAGGGGTGCAACGTGGGGGTGCAAAGGAGGTGCAGAGAGGAGAATGCAAAGAGGGGACTGCAAAAGGCGTTCAGTGGGGGAGTGCGGAAGGAGGGGACGCCAAGGGCGGCTCCAGCGGTGGGGGTGCCAAGGGGGTCTGCTGTGGGGGTGCAAGGGGGGAGCCGAAGGGGGTGCCCGCTCACGATGCGCTCCTTGCTGTGCTCGGGCTCGCAGATCACGACGCTCTGGCCCCTCGCCGCTCCTCCTGCGGCCCCTCCGGCCGCGGCCCCCCGGGCCTCCCGGGCCTCCTCCCGCCGGGGCTGCCGTCCCGCGGCCTCCGCTCCCGGGGCGCCTCCTCATCGCTGCTGCCGCCGCTGCTGCCGCCTCCTCCTCCCGCTCCGCGCTCCGGCCGCGGCCTCCTCCTCCCTCCTCCCGCCGCCGGGCCCGGCCGCCTCCTCGCCGCCGCCGCCCCGTTCCCCGGGCCCGGTTCCCAGGGCGGCCCCGCCGCCTTCCTCCGGGGCATGGCGCCTGCCGCGGGGCGGGCCCGGCCGTCACACACCGGCGGGGCTGCGGCCGGGCCCCCCGCCACACACAAAGGCCTGGGGGTGAGGGGGGAAGCGGCCCCCCCCCCCGGCGACGGAGGGGAAGGTTGATGGGGATAAGGGGGGCTGGGAAAAGGGGTCGGTAAAAAGGGGGGGCAGAAGGGGGGTGTCAGGAAAGGGGAGTCAAAAGGGGGGGGGGTGTCAAAGGGGGGGGTCAAAAGGGGGGGGTCGAGAGGGGGATCGGGAAAGGGATCAACTGCAAAGGGGGAGGTTAAAAGGGGGTTAGGAATGGGGGTGCCAAGGAGCGACTTGAGAAAGGGGGGGGTCAGGAAAGGGGGGTCAGAAGTGGGGGGTCGAAAAGGGGATAAGGAAAGTGGGGGGGTCAAAAGGATCAACTGCAAAGGGGGAGGTTAAAAGGGGGTTAGGAATGGGGGTGCCAAGGAGCGACTTGAGAAAGGGGGGGTCAGAAGGGGGGGTCAAAAGTGGGGGGGTCGAGATGGGGATCGGGAAAGGGGGAGTCAAAAGGGGGGTGTCAAAAGTGGAGGGGTCGAGAGGTGGATTGGGAAAGGGGGAGTCAAAAGGATCTACTGCAAAGGGAGCTTGGGAATGGGGGCGCAAAGGAGCGATTTGAGGGGGGTCAGGAAAGGGGGGTTCAGAAGTGGGGGGGTCGAAAAGGGGATCAGGAAAGTGGGGGGAGTCAAAAGGATCAACTGCAAAGGGGGGGGGTTAAAAGAGGGGGTTAGGAATGGGGGATGCCAAGGAATGATCTGTGAAGGGGGGTACAAAAAAGGAGGTGCAAAGAGGGGGGATGCAAGGGGACCCCCATTTATAAGTGGGGGGTTCCAAAGTGGAGGTGCAAAGGGGAGGTTTGAAAGGGGGGGGTGTCAAGGGGAGGTAAAGGATATTGGGGGGGGTGTCAAAAGAGGGGGTTAGGAAGTTGTGTGTGTGAAGAGCTAACTGCAAAGAGGAGGGGGGTCAGAAGTGGGGGTGTAAAGAGGGGGTCAGAAAAGGAGAGGTGCAATTTGTAAGTGGGGGGGTTCAGGGGTGGGGGTGCAAAGGGGGCTCAGGTAAGGGGGAGTTCAAAAGTGTGGGGGGGTAGGAAAAGGGGGGGTTGCAAAGAGGTGAGCTGGAAAAGGGGGGGCTGGGAAGGGGGTGCAAAAGGGATCAACTGCAAAGGAAACTGGGTGCAAAGGAACCATTTGTAAATGGGAGGGGGAGTGTCAAAAGTAGGGGGGCAAATGGGGCCTTTCAAAACGGGGGTGACAAGGTGGGGGTCAGGAAGGGGGTGTGCAAAGGGACCATTTGTAAAAGGGGGTTCAAAAGTGGGGGTGCAAAGTGACCAACTACAAAGGGGGCAGTTAAAACCGGGCGGGGGGGGGGGGGGAGTGGGTGCAAAGTGATCAACTACAAAAGGGGAGGGGGAATGTTAGTAAGGGGAGGATGCAAAGGGGAGATCCCAAAGGTGTGTGTGGGGGGGGGGGGGGGTTACGAGGGGACGATTTGCAAGAGGGGGGGGTTACAAAGAAGGGGGTGCAGAGGGACGGTTGGTAAAGGGGACTGCAAATGGGGGGTGGGTGGTAAAAGTGGGGGTGCGAAGAGGAAGGTTATGAAGTGGGGGTGGATTAAGAGTGGGGGTAAAGGGGCAATTTGCAGAGGAAGGGGGTTGCAGGGCGGGGGTGCAAAGGAAAGGGGTGTGCAAAGTTGGTTGGGGGGGGGGGGCTTCAAAAGGCCGATTCGCAAAGGGGAACCAGGGCTTGAAAGCCGGGGGCGGGGGGGGAAGAAGTGTTGCATGGCAAGAAACCGGCCCGGAGACAAAAGCCCCGCAACCCCCCCCCCCCCCCCGCCCCAAGAAGGGAAGCACAGCCTGGGGTGGGGGGTGCCACATCCTCCCCCCTCCCATCACCCCCAACCCTCCTTCCAGCCCCCACCTCCTGGTGGGGGGGTGGGGGTGGTGGTGATTCCCGGGGTTTGTTTAAGGCGGCGGAAGGCGGGGAAGGGAAGGGAAGGGAAGGGAAGGGAAGGGAAGGGAAGGGGAGGGGGGGGGGGGGGGCTGCAATTTTGGGGAGGGGGAGAACACAGAAAACCCTTTCAGCCCCTTGACCGTCCGGGGGTGGTGGCGGGATGTGCATGCAGCCCCCCCCCCCCCCTCCTCCCCCCCTTAAAAATGAGATTTCCCCTTTATTATTACCGGGAACAATGGGACCCTTGTCTGGCCCCGTTAAACCACGTGGATCCGCTGCCTTTTTTTTTTCCATCGGGGGGCGGTTGGGAGGGGGAGGGGGGGGAGGGGGGAGGAACGAGAACAGCCGCAACACTTCGAAAGCTTTAAAAACCCCCTCCCCGATTTCCCGCTTCCCCCCCCTATTGATTCTTTACCCCCCCTCCTCCCTTTTCACCCCCCCACAACCCCCTTCTCCCCCCAGTCGCAAACCTGCTGGTTTTGTTTTAGGGCGAGGGGTGCCGCATCCAGAAAGCGCCAATTCGGGGCCTTTTGGGCTGTATTTTGGGTGCCGTTTCCTGTTGCGGAGGAAAGCGGGAAAAAAAAAAAAGAAGAAGAAGAAAAAGGTGATTTTTTTTGATGATCCCCCCCCCCTTTCGCTTCTATTCTTCCCCCCCCCTCTTCCCGCACCTCTTTTCTTTTCCTTCCCTTTCAGAGCCCACCCACCAGATGCGCTTAAGATGTAAACGTGAGGCGGCCGCGGCGAATGCTGCGGTCCAAAACAGAAACACATGTAGGGGCAGGAAAAAGGGAAATTAAACAACAACAACAACAACCACCAAAAAAAAAAAAAAAAAAAAACCACAAAAAAAAAAACACGCAAAAAACGAAGAAGAAAAAAAGAAAAGGAAGAGATGGAGAAGCTTTGGGAGAGGAAGAAGCTGGCGAAAAAGCTCAGCCCGGCTCGCACAGCTCCATCTTTAGGGCTGGAAGACTCCAGGAGAGCTGAAATCTTGCTCGCAGGCAAGCTGAGAGGATGCTCCTGCAGCAACCCCCCCAGCTCCCCCAGCCTCCCCCAGCTCTCTCCCCCCAGCTCTCTCCCCCCAGCTCTCCCCCCAGCTCTCCCCCCAGCTCTCCCCCCCCAGCACTCCCCCCCAGCTCCCCCCCAGCTCTCCCCCCCCCCAGCTCTCCCCCCCAGCTCCCCCCCCCCCCCCACTCCCCCCAGCTCCCCCCCCCAGCTCTCCCCCCCCCCCCCCAGCTCTCCCCCCCCAGCTCTCCCCCCCAGCTCTCTCCCCCAGCTCCCCCCAGCTCCCCCCCCAGCTCTCCCCCCAGCACTCCCCCCCCAGCTCTCCCCCCAGCTCTCTCCCCCCAGCTCCCCCCCCAGCTCCCTCCCTTTTCTTTTTAGTCCTTTGGTTTTGTTCCCTCTCGTTTATTATTTATTATTTTTTTTTTTTTTAATTATATTTTTTCTGTTCCTTTTCAAGAAGATTTTTTTTTTTATTCCTTTTGAATTGGTTTTAAAAAATTAGTTAAAAAATTATTTTTTAATGATTTTTAAAAATTCCTTTTAGAACTTAATTTTCTAATTAATTTGAAATTTTTTAAAATAATAATTTCAATTCCTTTTTAGTTCCTTTTAAATGCCTTTTTTTTATATTCATTTTTAGTTCCTTTTAAAGTCATTTTTATATTGACTGTTGATTCATTTTGAAATTCATTTTAAGAGAAGTCTAAATTCATTTTAAATTCATTTTAAAATTCATTTTAATGCCTTTTAAAGTCATTTTAAGTCATTTTAATTCATTTTTAATACATTCTTAATTCCTTTTAAAATTCCTTTTAAATTCCTTTTAAAATTAATTTTGAGATAATTCTAAATTTATTTTTAATTCATTTTTAAATTCATTTTAATGCCTTTTAAAGTAATTTTAAGTAATTTTAATTAATTTTTAATTAATTTTTAGTCAATTTTTAATTCATTCTAATATTCATTTTAAAAGTCATTTTTAATTCCGTTTTAAAGTCATTTAAAGTCATTTAAAGTCATTTAAAGTCATTTAAAGTCATTTAAAGTCATTTAAAGTCATTTAAAGTCATTTAAAGTCATTTAAAGTCATTTTAAATTAATTTTTAATTCATTTTAAAATTCCTTTTAAATTAATTTTTAAATTAATTTTAAGATAAGTCTAAATTAATTTTTAATTCCTTTTTCCTTTTTTAGTCATTTTAAGTCATTTTAAATTTTTAATTCATTTAAAAATTCCTTTTAAATTAATTTTAAAATTAATTTCAAGATAACTCTAAATTAATTTTAAATTCCTTTTAAAATTAATTTTAATTCCTTTTAAAGTCATTTAAAGTAATTTTAATTAATTTTTAATTAATTTTAAAATTCCTTTTGCATTAATTAAAAAATTAATTTTAATTCCTTTCAAAGTGATTTTAATTCCTTTTTTATTCCTTTATAATTCCTTTTTTATACTCAACTTTAAAATCCAAATTTTATTTCATTTTTAAAAGTACTTAAACTACTTTTTAGATTCAACTTTAAATCAATTTTTAAAATTAATTTTAAAATGAAATATAAAATTTTTAATTAACTTTTCAAATAATTTTTAATTTCATTTTAAAAATTATTTTTCAATTTATTGCTTCACTCTTTTAAATTATTTTTAACTTCATTATCCATTTTTAATTCATTTAAAAATTTTAAATTTCATTTAAATTTAATTTTCCCTTTTTTAGTCCTAGTTTTTATTCCTTTTAGACATATTTTTTAATCCCTTTTTAAAATTCCATTTTAAAATTCCTTTTTTATTTTTTGAGGCTTTTGAAAATGCCTTTTCCCCTTTTTAAAACTGATTTTGAATTCCTTCTATCAGTTCCTTTTTATTTATTCCTTTTTTGAATTCTGCATGATTTAATTCAGGTTTTATCCCTTATTTTTATTCCTTTCTTCCTTTTAAAAGTCTTTTTCCCCCTTTTAAACTAATTTTTAATTCCTTTTTAAAACTCCTTTTTATTTATTCCTTTTTTCACCTTTTTTTTAATTCATTTTTTACTCCTTTTTTAAATTCCTGTATTCCTTTTAAAATTCACTTTTAATATTCCTTTATCCCTTTTTATTCCCTCTTTATGCCTTTCCTATATTCCTTTATTCCCTTTTCTAATTCCTTTTTGAAATTCCCTATTTTATTGCTACTTACTTTTTAATCTCTTTTTTATTTTTTAATTCCCTTTTTCCTTCTTTTTTCTTTTTAATCACTTTTTTATTTCACCCTTTTAAAATTCCTTTTTTGCTATCCCTTCCCCCCCCTTTTTTGAACTTCCTTTTCTATTCCCCTTTTTTATTCTAATTTGTTCATTCCCCTTTTTCCATTCCTTTTTCCATTCCTTTTTCCATTCCTTTTTCCATTCCTTTTTTTTTTCCATTCCTTTTTCCATTCCTTTTTTTATTCCTTTTTTTTTATTCCTTTTTTTATTCCTTTTTTTATTCCTTTTTTTATTCCTTTTTTTATTCCTTTTTTTATTCCTTTTTTATTCCTTTTTTTATTCCTTTTTTTATTTTTTTATTTTTTTATTCCTTTTTTTATTCCTTTTTTTATTCCTTTTTTTATTTTTTTTTATTCCTTTTTTTATTCCTTTTTTTATTTTTTTTATTCCTTTTTTTATTCCTTTTTTTATTCCTTTTTTTTTATTATTCCTTTTTTTATTCCTTTTTTATTCCTTTTTTTATTTTTTTATTCCTTTTTTATTCCTTTTTTATTCCTTTTTTATTCCTTTTTATTCCTTTTTTTATTCCTTTTTTATTCTTTTTTATTCCTTTTTTTTTATTCCTTTTTTTATTCCTTTTTTTATTCCTTTTTTTATTCCTTTTTTATTCCTTTTTTTATTCCTTTTTTTATTCCTTTTTTTAATTCCTTTTTTTAATTCCTTTTTTTAATTCCTTTTTTAATTCCTTTTTTTTATTTTTTAATTCCTTTTTAATTCCTTTTTTTAATTTTTATTTTTTATTCCTTTTTTATTCCTTTTTATTCCTTTTTTATTTTTTTATTTTTTTTTTATTCCTTTTTTATTCCTTTTTTTATTCTTTTTTTATTCCTTTTTTTATTCCTTTTTTTATTCCTTTTTTTATTCCTTTTTTTAATTCCTTTTTTTAATTCCTTTTTTTAATTCCTTTTTTATAATTCCTTTTTTTAATTCCTTTTTTTAATTCCTTTTTTTATTCCTTTTTTTATAATTCCTTTTTTATAATTCCTTTTTTTATTCCTTTTTTTATTCCTTTTTTTATTCCTTTTTTTATTCCTTTTTTTAATTCATTTTTTATTCCTTTAATTCCTTTTTTTAATTCCTTTTTTTATTCCTTTAATTCCTTTTTTAATTCCTTTTTTTTTAATTCCTTTTTTTATTCCTTTAATTCCTTTTTTTAATTCCTTTAATTCCTTTTTTTAATTCCTTTTTTTAATTCCTTTTTTTTAATTCCTTTTTTTAATTCCTTTTTTTAATTCCTTTTTTTATTCCTTTTAATATTCCTTTTTATATTCCTTTTTTTATTCCTTTTTTATCCTTTTATTCCCCCTCTCACTCCCTTCTCCTCTCACTCCCTTCTCCTCTCACTCCCTTCTCCTCTCACTCCCTTCTCCTCTCACTCCCTTCTCCTCTCACTCCCTTCTCCTCTCACTCCCTTCTCCTCTCACTCCCTTCTCCTCTCACTCCCTTCTCCTCTCACTCCCTTCTCCTCTCACTCCCTTCTCCTCTCACTCCCTTCTCCTCTCACTCCCTTCTCCTCTCACTCCCTTCTCCTCTCACTCCCTTCTCCTCTCACTCCCTTCTCCTCTCACTCCTTCTCCTCTCACTCCCTTCCTCTCACTCCCTTCTCCTCTCACTCCCTTCTCCTCTCACTCCCTTCTCCTCTCACTCCCTTCTCCTCTCACTCCCTTCTCCTCTCACTCCCTTCTCCTCTCACTCCCTTCTCCTTTATCCCCTATTTTTTATTCTCTTGGTTTTGTTCCCTTGTTTTAGTCCCTTTTTTTAATTCCCTTGTTCTATTCTTTTTTATTCCCTTTAGTCCTTTTTTTACTCCCTTGCTTTATCCTTTCTTTTATTCCCTTGGTTTAGTCCTTTTTTATTCATTTTTAAAAATTTCCCTTTTTTCTTACTCATTTTATTTAAGTTCTTCCTTTTTTTTTAAATACCTTTTTCTTTTTTTGCTCCCCCACAATTTATTGCAAAGTCTCCTGGGAGTCTTCTCCAGCCTGCACAACCCCAACTCCCTCAGTCTGTCCTCATGCAGAGCAGCTCCAGCCCTCTGCTCATCCTTGAGGCCCTTCTCTGGGGAGAGAATGGTCCAGGCCAGAAGGGACCTGCAAAGCTCATCCCAGTCCAACCTCCCTGCAGTCAGCAGGGCCATCCCCAGCTAGACCAGGCTGCCCAGGGCCTCACTGAGCCTCACCTTGAATATCTCCAGGGATGGTCCCCAACCACCTCCCTGGGCAACCTGTTCCAGTGCTCCACCAAGCACCTGAAGGGATCCTGCAGGAAGGCTGCAGAGGGACTTTTCATCAGGGTGTCTGAGGCAGGCCAAGGGGGAATGGTTTGAAGCTGAGGGACAGCAGGGTTAGGCTGGAGCTGAGGAAGAAGTTCTTCGGTATGAGGGTGGTGAGACTCTGGCCCAGGCTGCCCAGGGAGGCTGTGGATGGATCCTCCCTGGGGGTGTTCAAGGCCAGGTTGGATGAAGCCCTGAGTCTGGTTGAGAGGTTTCCCTGCCCATGGCAGGAGGGTTGGAGCAGATGATCTCTGAGGTCCCCTTTCAGCTAAGCCATTCTAGGATCCTCTGCTCCAAAATGAAGTAAATTTTGCCCTTCACTGTGAAGCATTTTCCCCCTTCAGATTTATAGTTTCCCTTCATTAGAAGTACCTTTTCCCCCCCAGGAATGAATTGAGGTTTGTCCTCTCTTAAAAGTATTTCCCCCTCGAATAAATCCCCATTTTTCTTTCATTAAAAGCCATTTCCCCTTTCATCCCAAAGTATTCCCTTCCCCCCACCAAAATAGTCACATTTTTCCTTCAGGAAAGGCATTTTCCCCCCTTGAATAAATCCACATTTTTCCTTCCTTGCATAGTGTTTCCCCCCTCCCCCCCCAATATACCTGGATGCTGCCTTTAGTGCAAAGAGGTTTCTTCCTCTAATAACTGCCCTTGTTCCCTTTGCTGTTCACCAGCCCCCCAAGACCAAGCACTTCTGGACTCTTCACTCCCAGAAGGACACTGAGAGGCTGGAGCAGGTCCAGAGAAGGGCAAGGAAGCTGGGGAAGGGTCTGGAGAACAGGGCTGGTGGTGAGGAGCAGCTGAGGGAGCTGGGGGTGTTCAGCCTGGAAGAAAAAGAGGCTAGGGAAGGGTCTGGAGAACAGGGATGGAGGTGAGGAGCAGCTGAGGGAGCTGGGGGTGTTGAGCCTGGAGAAAAGGAGGCTGGGGAAGGGCCTGGAGAAAAAGAGGCTGGGGAAGGGTCTGGAGAAGAGGGATGGAGGTGAGGAGCAGATGAGGGAGCTGGGGGTGTTGAGCCTGGAGAAAAGGAGGCTGGGGAAGGGCCTGGAGAAAAAGAGGCTGGGGAAGGGTCTGGAGAAGAGGGATGGAGGTGAGGAGCAGATGAGGGAGCTGGGGGTGTTGAGCCTGGAGAAAAAGAGGCTGGGGAAGGGCCTGGAGAAAAAGAGGCTGGGGAAGGGTCTGGAGATCAGGGCTGGGGAGGAGCAGCTGAGGGACCAGGGGGGTACTGAACCTGGAGAAAAAGGCTGGGGAAGGGTCTGGAGAACAGGGCTGGGGAGGAGCAGCTGAGGGACCAGGGGGGTACTGAACCTGGAGAAAAAGGCTGGGGAAGGGTCTGGAGAACAGGGCTGGGGAGGAGCAGCTGAGGGAGCTGGGGGTGTTCAGCCTGGAAGAAAAAGAGGCTGGGGAAGGGTCTGGAGAACAGGGCTGGGGAGGAACAGATGAGGGACCAGGGGGTATTGAGCCTGGAGAAAAAGGCTGGGGAAGGGTCTGGAGAAGAGGGCTGGTGGTGAGAAGCAGCTGAAGCACCTGGGGGGTTGAGTCTGGAGAAAAAGAGGCTGGGGAAGGGTCTGGAGAGCAGGGCTGGTGGTGAGGAGCAGCTGAGGCAGCTGGGGGTGTTGAGCCTGGAGAAAAAGAGGTTGAGGGGAGACTTCATTGCTCTCTGCAGCTCCCTGAAAGGAGGCTGGAGCCAGGTGGGGATTTGGCTCTTCTCCCAAGGAGCAGGCTATGGAGCAAGAAGAAATAGCCTCAGATGGCACCAGGGGAGGTTTAGGTTGGCCATTAGAAGCAACTTCTTCCCTGAAAGGGTTCTCAAATGCTGCCCAAGCAGGTGGTTGAATGCCCATGCCTGGAGGTGTTTCAAAGCTGCAGAGCTGTGGTGCTGAGGGCCAGGGTTTAGCCCCAGCCTTGGCAGAGTTAGAGGATGGTTGGGCTGGATGAGCTTAAAAGGCTTCTCCAAACAAGGGACAAGTGATAGGACAAAAGTAAAACCTCCCCTGGGGCAACTTGAGGCTGTTAGGTTGGCCATGAGGAACAATTTCTTCCCCTTGAGGGTTGTCCAGGCCTGGCCCAGGCTGCCCAGGGCAGTGGTGCAGTCCCCAGCCCTGGAGGGGTTTCAGAGCCCTGGAGATGTGGTGCTGAGGGCCATGGCTTGGAGGTGCCCTGAGCAGGGCTGGGCTCAGGCTTGGACTCCATGATCCCAAAGGTCTTTTGCAACCCAAATGATTCCATGATTCTGTGATGTTTGCAGGGGCAGTGCTGTGCTTCCCTTCTTGAGAAGCCAGTTCACGCTCCAGCCAAGAAAAACAGAGATTTTGGGGGTTGCAAAGGTGGGTTTTGGGGGGGGTTGGCAGATTTTTCTTAAGCAATAGAAGATCCCAGGGAGGGAAAAAAAAGAAAAGGATATTTTGGGATTTTAGAAGGGTTTTAGAATAGGGTAGAGTAGAGTAGGGTAGGGTAGGGTAGAGTAGAGTAGGATAGGGTAGAGTAGAGTAGAGTAGGATAGGGTAGAGTAGAGTAGAGTAGGATAGGGTAGAGTAGAGTAGAGTAGGATAGGGTAGGGTAGAGTAGGGTAGGGTAGGGTAGAGTAGGGTAGGGTAGAGTAGGGTAGGGTAGAGTAGAGTAGAGTAGGGTAGAGTAGGGTAGGGTAGGGTAGGGTAGAGTAGAGTAGGGTAGAGTAGAGTAGAGTAGAGTAGGGTAGGGTAGGGTAGAGTAGGGTAGGGTAGGGTAGAGTAGAATCATAGAATCATAGAATCAGTCAGGGTTGGAAGGGACCACAAGGATCATCTAGTTCCAACCCCCTGCCATGGGCAGGGACACCCTACACTAGATCACGCTGGCCAGAGCCTCGTCCAGCCTGGTCTTAAACACCTCCAGGGACGGGGCCTCAACCACCTCCCTGGACAACCCATTCCAGGGCTTCACCACTCTCATGGTAAAGAACTTCTTCCTCACATCCAGCCTGAATCTCCCCATTTCCAGCTTCATTCCATTCCCCCTAGTCCTATCACTACCTGAGATCCTGAGAAGTCCCTCCCCAGCCTTCCTGTAGGCCCCCTTCAGATCCTGGAAAGCCACAATGAGGTCACCTGGGAGCCTTCTCTTCTCCAGACTGAACAGCCCCAACTCCTTCAGTCTGTCCTCACAGGAGAGGTGCTCCAGCCCTCTGATCATCCTCGTGGCCCTTCTCTGGACACGCTCCAGCACGTCCACATCCCTCCTGTAATAGGGGCTCCAGAACTGGAGGCAGTACTCCAGGTGGGGTCTCACCAGAGCTGAGTAGAGGGGGAGAAGCACCTCCCTTGACCTGCTGGTCACACTTCTCCTGATGCAGCCCAGGCTCTGATTGGCTTTCCGGGCTGCAAGCGCACATTGAGAGCTCCTGTTGAGCTTCTCGTCCACCAGCACCCCCAAGTCTCTCTCCTCAGGGCTGCTCTCCAGCCAGTCACTGCCCAGCCTGGATTTGTGCCTGGGATTGCCTCGACCCAGATGCAGGACCCTGCCCTTGGTCTTGTTGAAGCTCCTGAGGTTGGCTTGTGCCCACCTCTCCAGCCTGTCCAGGTCCCTCTGGATGGCATCCCTTCCCTCCAGGGTGTCCACTGCACCACACAGCTTGGTGTCATCAGCAAACTTGCTGAGGCTGCACTCAGTGCCACTGTCCATGTCACCCACAGAGATGTTGAACAAGCCTGGTCCCAGGACTGATCCCTGAGGGACTCCGCTTGTCCCTGGCCTCCACTGGGACATGGACCCGTTGACAGCCACTCTTTGGGTGCGGCCATCAAGCCAATTCTTTATCCATCTAGTGGTCCATCCATCAAACCCATGTGTCGCCAGCTTGGAGACCAGGAGGTGGTGCGGGACAGTGTCGAAGGCTTTGCTCAGGGCCAGGGAAACGACATCAGTTGCTCGCCCCTCATCTATTAATGCTGTCACCTGCTCATAGAAGGCCACCAGGTTTGTCAGGCAGGATTTGCCCTTGGCAAAGCCATGCTGACTGTTCCCAATCACCTCTTCACTGTTCTTCTGAGTCATTAGTGCCTCCAGGAGGATCTGCTCCATGATCTTTCCGGGCACAGAGGTGAGACTGACTGGCCTGGAGTTCCCTGGTTCCTCCTTCTTGCCCTTTCTGCAGATGGGAGCAATGTTTCCCCTTTTCCAGTCTGTGGGGACTGCCCCAGGCTGCCATGACTTCTGGAATATAATAGAGAGGGGCTTGGCAACCTCATCTGCCAGTTCTCTCAGCACCCGTGGGTGTATCCCGTCGGGTCCCATGGACTTGAACACTTTCAGGTTCTTCAGGTGATCACGAACCTGAGCTTCACTTATGATGGGCAGTTCTTCCTCCCCGTCCCTGGCATCGTCTGCCATGACACCAGGAGTGTGGCTGGAGGCCCTTGCAGTGAAGACTGAGGTAAAGAAGTGATTGAGTACCTCAGCCTTTTCCACATCACTTGTGACCAATTCACAAGTAGAGTAGGATAGGGTACAAGAGTAGGATAGGGTAGGGTAGAGTAGGGTAGGGTAGAGTAGAGTAGGGTAGGGTAGAGTAGAGTAGGGTAGGGTAGAGTAGAGTAGGATAGGGTAGAGTAGAGTAGGGTAGGGTAGAGTAGGGTAGGTTAGAGTAGGGTAGGGTAGAGTAGAGTAGGATAGGGTAGAGTAGACTAGGATAGAGTAGAGTAGGATAGGGTAGAGTAGAGAAGAGTAGGATAGGGTAGAGTAGGGTAGAGTAGGATAGGGTAGAGTAGGGTAGAGTAGGGTAGGGTAGGGTAGAGTAGAGTAGGGTAGGGTAGAGTAGGGTAGGGTAGAGTAGGGTAGGGTAGAGTAGGGTAGAGTAGGGTAGGGTAGAGTAGGGTAGGGTAGAGTAGAGTAGGATAGAGTAGAGTAGGATAGGGTAGGATAGAGTAGAGTAGGATAGGGTAGAGTAGAGTAGAGTAGGATAGGGTAGAGTAGGGTAGGAGGTAGAGTAGGGTAGGGTAGGGTAGGGTAGGGTAGAGTAGGGTAGAGTAGGGTAGGGTAGAGTAGGGTAGGGTAGAGTAGAGTAGGATAGGGTAGGGTAGGGTAGAGTAGGGTAGGGTAGAGTAGAGTAGGATAGAGTATAGTAGGATAGAGTAGAGTAGGGTAGGGTAGAGTAGGGTAGAGTAGGGTAGAGTAGAGTAGGGTAGGGTAGAGTAGAGTAGGGTAGAGTAGGGTAGGGTAGGGTAGAGTAGAGTAGGATAGGGTAGAGTAGAGTAGGGTAGGATAGGGTAGGGTAGAGTAGAGTAGGGTAGGGTAGAGTAGGGTAGGGTAGGGTAGAGTAGAGTAGGATAGGGTAGAGTAGGATAGGGTAGAGTAGAGTAGGGTAGGATAGGGTAGGGTAGAGTAGGGTAGGGTAGAGTAGGGTAGGGTAGAGTAGAGTAGGGTAGGGTAGGGTAGTAGGTAGGGTAGAGTAGGAGTAGGGTAGGAGTAGAGTAGAGGGTAGAGTAGAGTAGGGGGTAGGGTAGTAGGTAGAGTAGGGTAGAGTAGGTAGAGTAGTAGGGTAGGGTAGGGTAGGGTAGGGTAGGGTAGAGTAGAGTAGGATAGGGTAGAGTAGAGTAGGATAGGGTAGAGTAGGATAGGGTAGTAGGATAGGGTAGAGTAGAGTAGGGTAGGGTAGTAGAGTAGAGTAGGGTAGGGTAGGGGTAGAGTAGGATAGGGTAGGGTAGGGTAGGGTAGAGTAGAGTAGGGTAGGGTAGAGTAGGGTAGTAGTAGAGTAGGATAGGGTAGAGTAGAGTAGGAAAGGGTAGAGTAGGGTAGAGTAGAGTAGAGTAGGATAGAGTAGGATAGAACAGAATAAACCAGGTTGGAAGAGACCTTCAAGATCATCAAGTCCAACCTCTCACCCAGCACCATCTGATCAACTCAACCATGGCACCAAGGGCCTCATCCAGGCTCTTCCTAAACACCTCCAGGGATGGGGACTCCACCACCTCCCTGGGCAGCACATCCCAAGGGCCAATCTCTCTCTCTATGAAGGACTTCTTCCTAACAGCCAGCCTGAACCTCCCCTGGCACAGCTTGAGACTGTGTCCTCTTGTTCTGGTGCTGGCTGCCTGGGAGAAGAGACCAACCCCCCTGGCTCCAACCTCCCTGCAGGGAGTTGCAGAGAGCAAGAAGGTCTCCCTGAGCCTCTTCTGCAGGCTCAGCAACCCCAGCTCCCTCAGCCTCTCCTCCCAGGGCTGTGCTCCAGACCCCTCCCCAGCCTCATTGCCCTTCTCTGGACACCTTCCAGCAGCTCAACATCTTTCCTAAGATGCTTTTGGGTTTGGTTGCAGATTTTTCTTAACCAGGAGAAGATCCCAGCAAAAAGGCTGTTTGCAGAAGGTGCCAAAGCCTGAGCTGGCCCCACACCACCCTGAAGAGGCTCACTGGGGTGGGATGAGAACATTGGAGCCTGTGGTGCAGGTGCAGCAGAGGATGCACCTGGAGGGGCAGTTGCAGTCTGGGCTGCAGTTCCCCATTTCATAGAATCACCCAGGTTGGAAAAGGCCTCAGAGCTCATCAGGTCCAACCTGTCACCCAACACCTCCTGAGTAACCAAACCATGGCACCAAGTGCCACATCCAGTCCCCTCTTGAACGCCCCCAGGGTTGGGGACTCCACCACCTCCCCGGGCAGCACATCCCAACGGCCAACAGCTCTCCCTGGGAAGAACTTCCTCCTCATTTCTGCTGCAGTTTTGCATTGCCAAAGAGTGTTCAGGTTTCTGCTGCGTTTGCAGGCTGTGAGGGCACCTCCAGTTGCTGCTGCATTTGCAGCCTGGGGAGCTGAGCCCCTGCGATGCTCCTGGGCACCATGGAGTCACAGCATCATTTGGGTTGGAGAAGACCTTTGAGATCATCGAGGCCAACCCTGAGTCCAGCGCTGCTCAGGGCACCGCCAAGCCCTGGCCCTCGGCACCGCCAAGCCCTGGCCCTCGGCACCGCCAAGCCCTGGCCCTCGGCACCGCCAAGCCCTGGCCCTCAGCACCACATCTGAAAGGCTTTTAAACCCCTCCAGGGATGAGGATTCAGCCACCTCCCTGGGGAGCCTGAGAGCCCTTTCAGTCACGAAGCTTCTTCTCATGTCTAACCTAAACCTCCCCTGGGGCAACTTGAAGTTGTTCCCACTTGCCCTGGGGGCTTGTTCCTTAGGAGAAGAGCCCAACCCCACCTGGCTCCAGCCTCCTGTCGGAGATGTAGAGAGCAGTGAGGTCTCCCCTCAGCCTCCTCTTTCCCAAACTGAACACCCCCAAGTCCCTCAGCTGCTCCTCCCCAGCCCTCTTCTCCAGACCCTTCCCCAGCTTCCCTGCCCTTCTCTGGACCTGCTCCAGCCCTCAATGTCCTTCCTGGAGTGAGGAGCCCAAAACTGAACCCAGCACTCAAGGTGTGGCCTCAGCAGTGCTGAGCACAAGGACACAATCCCAGCCCTGCTCCTGCTGGCCACACCAGTGCTGCTCCAGGCCAGGTTGCTGGTGACCTTCTTGGCCAGCTGAGCACCTCCAGGCTCATCTTCAGCTGCTGTCACCCAACACACAGAATCACAGAATCACCAAGGTTGGAAGAGACCTCAAAGATCATCAAGTCCAACCTGTCAGCACAGCCCTCATGACTACACCATGGCTCCGAGTGCCACATCAAGTGCCACATCCAATCCCTTCCTGAACACCCACAGGGCCTTTTCTGCTGGGCAGTTCCCAGCCCCTCTGCCCCCAGCCTGGAGCCTTCATGGGGTTGTTGTGACCCAAGAGCAGGACCCAGCCCTTGGCCTTGGTGAACCTCATCCCACTGGCCTCAGCCCATGGATGCAGCCTGGCCAGGGCCCTCTGTAGAGCCCCCAGCCCTCCAGCAGCTCAAGAGTCCCTCCCAGCTTGCTGTCATCTGCAGAGTGACTGAGGGTGCCTCAACTCCCTCAGCCAGATCATTGGGAAAGGTATTAGCCAAAGCTGGCTCCAGCACTGAGCCCTGGGGAGCTCCACTTGTGACCAGCCTGCAGCTGCAGCTGCCTCCATTCCCCACCCCTCTCTGGGCTCAAGCCACACAGCTCCAGCACCACATTTCCACACGTTTCTATGTCCAGAGGTCCAGAGAACAGCAGGAGGGAGATGGGGTCTGGGCTCACCTCCCTGGGAAAGGCAGCTGGGTCATGGGCTTCTTGTGCCCCAAGAGCAGGTCCCAGCCCTTGGCCTCGCCGAACCTCACCCCACTGACCCCAGCTGATGGCTCCAGCCTGCCCGGATCCCTGTGCAGAGCCTCCAACCCTCTGGCACACCACCGTGCTGCCCAGCTTGGTGTCCTCTGCATGCCCATTTCCAAAGCCACCCTTTCCCCCCCCCCTCAACTCCCCCCCCCCAAAAACCCTGCTGCAACTTGCTGCAAAGCCCTTTGGTGGTGGCTTCGGGAGGGTCCGAAGGAGGAGAGGAGAAATGAACCTTTTACTCACTGGATCAGCCGTGAAGCATCTCAGCGGCACCGCCTCTTGCACCTCTTGGCCTGATGAGCTCTCTCTTTGGGCTTTTTTTGGTTCCCCCCCTTAATTCTGCAGAAAATGGTAAAGTGAAGCCTGAATTCCCAGGGCAGGCTGCAGGGGGAGTTTGGTTTGTTCGGGGGGGGGTTTCCGTGCTACCAACAGCAACGGGGGTGGAAGGAAACCGCTGCCAGCTCTGGAGCTCTGCTGCTTGCCCCTTCCAAACGGAGGTGGTTTTTGCCTCCCTCCCCCCCCCCCCCAAAAAAAAAAAAAAAAAGGAAGGTTCTGCAGGCTGGATGGGAAGACTTTTTGAGGCAGGTTGCATCAGGCTGGGGGGGTTAGACTGGTTTGTCCCGGGATGTGGGGAACTGGTTTTGCCTGTTCCTTCCCAACCGCAGTCTGGGCTGGGGAGTGACTCACCTCGGGTAACCTCGGACCTGGCTTGGCTTCCCCCAGTCTGCTGGGGGGTGCATCCCTGCTGGGTGGGTTTGGGGTGCTGCTGGGGATGTTTGGAAGGGGTGGGGGGTTTGGGTTCCTGGGCATGAGGGTATTGTAGGGTGTCTCTAGAGACAGGGATATTGGAGAATCCTTGAAGATGGGGATGTTTGGGGGTGTCTCTGGAGATAGGGCTGTCTGGGGGGTCTGTGGGGATGGGGAGGTTTGGGGGTGTCTCTAGGCAGGAGGGTATTTAGGGTGTCTCTAGAGACAGGGATATTGCAGAATCCTTGAGGATGGGGATGTTTGGGGGTGTCTCTAGGCAGGAGGGTATTTAGGGTGTCTCTAGAGACAGGGATATTGCAGAATCCTTGAGGATGGGGATGTTTGGGGGTGTCTCTGGAGATAGGGCTATCTGGGGGTCTGTGGGGATGGGGAGGTTTGAGGGTGTCTCTGGAGATAGGGCTATCTGGGGGGTCTGTGGGGATGGGGATGTTTGGGGGTGTCTCTGGAGATAGGGCTGTCTGGGGAGTCTGTGGGGATGGGGAGGTTTGAGGGTGTCTCTGGAGATAGGGCTATCTGGGGGGTCTGTGGGGATGGGGATGTTTGGGGGTGTCTCTGGAGATAGGGCTATCTGGGGGGTCTGTGGGGATGGGGATGTTTGGGGGTGTCTCTGGAGATAGGGCTATCTGGGGGGTCTGTGGGGATGGGGATGTTTGGGGGTGTCTCTAGGCAGGAGGGTATTTAGGGTGTCTCTAGAGACAGGGATATTGGAGAATCCTTGAGGATGGGGATGTTTGGGGGGTGTCCCTGGGGATGAGGATATTTGGGGTGTCTCTGGAGATAGGGAGAGTTGGAGTACCCCTGAGGATGGGGATGTTTGGGGGGTGTCCCTGGGGATGAGGATATTTGGGGTGTCTCTGGAGATAGGGAGAGTTGGAGTACCCCTGAGGATGGGGAGGTCTGGGGGGGGAGTTCCCTGGGGATGAGGATGTTTAGGGTGTCTCTAGAGATAGAGATAGCTGGAGTACCCCTGAGGGTGGGGATGTTTGGGAGGGGTCCCTGGGGATGAGGATATTTAGGGTGTCTCTGAACAGAGGGATATTTGGAGTACCCCTGAAGGTGAGGATGTTTGCGGGGGGGGGGTGTCCCTGGGCATGAGGCTATTTGGGGTGTCTCTAGAGATAGGGAGAGTTGAAGTATCCTTGAGGATGGGGATGTTTGGGGGGGGGTCCCTGGGGATGAGGATATTTAGGGTATCTCTAGAGACAGGGATATCTGGGGGTCTATGGGGATGGGATGTTTGGGGATGTTTGAGGATATTTAGGGTGTCTCTGGAGATGAGTTGGAGTATCTCTGAGGATGGGGATGTTTGGGGGGGTGTCTGGGGATGGAGGTGTCTCTGGAGGGAGAGTTGGAGTATCTCTGAGGATGGGGATGTTTGGGGGGGTGTCCCTGGGGATGAGGATATTTAGGGTGCCTCTAGAGATAGGGAGAGTTGGAGTGTCCCTGGAGATGGGGAGGTTTGGGGGTGTCTCTGGAGATAGGTCCCTGGGAATGAGGATGTTTAGGGTGACTCTAGAGATGGGGATATTTGGAGGGGGTCTCTGGGGATGAGGACATTTAGGGTGTCTCTAGAGATGGGGATATTTGGGGGGTCCCTGGGGATGAGGACGTTTAGGGTGACTCTAGAGATGGGGATATTTGGGGGTCTCTGGGGATGAGGACTTTTAGGGTGACTCTAGAGATGGGGATATTTGGGGGTCTCTGGGGATGAGGACGTTTAGGGTGACTCTAGAGATGGGGATATTTGGGGGGGTCTCTGGGGATGAGGACTTTTAGGGTGACTCTAGAGATGGGGATATTTGGGGGGTCTCTGGGGATGAGGACGTTTAGGGTGACTCTAGAGATGGGGATATTTGGGGGGGTCTCTGGGGATGAGGACGTTTAGGGTGACTCTAGAGATGGGGATATTTGGGGGGGGTCTCTGGGGATGAGGATATTTGGAGTATCCCTGGGGATGGAGGTATCTCTGCACAGTGAGGGTGGTGAGACAAGGAGCAATGGATGGAAGCTGCAGCCCAGGAGGTTCCACCTCAACACATGGAGGAATTTCTTCCCTGTGAGGGTCCCAGAGGCCTGGAGCAGGCTGCCCAGAGAGGTTGTGGAGTCTCCTTCTCTGGAGCCTTTCCAGCCCCATCTGGATGTGTTCTGTGTGACCTGTGCTGCATTCTCTGCTCCTGCTCTGGCAGGGGGGTTGGACTTGATGATCTCTTTGGGTCCCTTCCAACCCCTAACATCCTGTGAGCCTGTGACCCTGGAACAGGTTGCCCAGGGATGTGGTTGAGGCCTGGAGACATTGAAGGTCAAACTTGATGTGGCCCTGGGCAGCCTGATCTATTTGGAGGTGTCCTTGCTGGCTGCAGGGGGCTTGGGCAAGGTAGAGCAGAGCAGAGCAGAGCAGAGCAGAGCAGAGCAGAGCAGAGCAGAGCAGAGCAGAATAGAATAGAATAGAATAGAATAGAATAGAATAGAATAGAATAGAATAGAATAGAATAGAATAGAATAGAATAGAATAGAATAGAATAGACCAGACCAGGTTGGAAAAGACCTCAGAGATCAGCAAGTCCAACCTATCACCCAACACCATCTGATCAACTAAACCATGGCACCAAGGGCCTCATCCAGGCTCTTCCTAAACACTTCCAGGGATGGGGACTCCACCACCTCCCTGGGCAGCACATCCCAATGTCCTGTTACTCTTTATGGGAAGAACTTTCTCCTCACCTCCAGCCTAAACCCCCCTGGCACAGCTTGAGACTGTGGCCTCTTGTTCTGGGGCTGGCTGCCTGCCTGGCAGAAGAGACCAACCCCCACCTGGCTGCAACCTCCCTGCAGGGAGTTGCAGAGAGCAAGAAGGTCTCCCTGAGCCTCCTCTTCTGCAGGCTAAGCAACCCCAGCTCCCTCAGCCTCTCCTCCCAGGGCTGTGCTCCAGACCCCTCCCCAGCTTTCTTGCCCTTCTCTGGACACCTTCCAGCAGCTCAAAATCTTTCCTAACCTGAGGAGCCCAGAACTGGACACAGGACTCGAGGTGTGGCCTAAGCAGTGCTGAGCACAGGGCACAAGGACTTCCCTGCTCCTGCTGGCCACACTCTTCCTGCTGCAGGCCAGGATGCCATTGGCCTTCTTGGCCCCCTGGGCACACTGCTGGCTCCTGTTCAGCCTACTATCAACCACTCCCCCCAGGTCCCTCTCTGCCTGGCTGCTCTCAGCCACTCTGACCCCAGCCTCTAGCACTGCCTGGGGTTGGTGTGGCCAATGTGTAGACCCTGGCACTTGGATGACCTCTGAGGGTCCCTCCCAGCCTGATGCATTCTGTGACTCTGTTCTGGCCAGAAGATGGCTTTGGGTGCAGCCTGGGTGTAGGAGCTGGGGGGTTTGCATCCTCTGCCTGCAGCCAGAGAGCAAAAAACCCAGCTGGAACATGCAGCAAGAGGCAGGCTGCAGCCGCTCTGGGTCCCTTCCCATGCTGCAGCCGCTCTGGGTCCCTTCCCATGCTGCAGCCTCTCTGGGTCCCTTCCCATGCTGCAGCCGCTCTGGGTCCCTTCCCATGCTGCAGCCGCTCTGGGTCCCTTCCCATGCTGCAGCCGCTCTGGGTCCCTTCCCATGCTGCAGCCGCTCTGGGTCCCTTCCCATGCTGCAGCCGCTCTGGGTCCCTTCCCATGCTGCAGCCGCTCTGGGTCCCTTCCCATGCTGCAGCCGCTCTGGGTCCCTTCCCATGCTGCAGCCACTCTGGGTCCCTTCCCATGCTGCAGCCGCTCTGGGTCCCTTCCCATGCTGCAGCCACTCTGGGTCCCTTCCCATGCTGCAGCCACTCTGGGTCCCTTCCCATGCTGCATCTGCTCTGGGTCCCTTCCCATGCTGCAGCCACTCTGGGTCCCTTCCCATGCTGCAGCCGCTCTGGGTCCCTTCCCATGCTGCAGTCTCTCTGGGTCCCTTCCCATGCTGCAGCCGCTCTGGGTCCCTTCCCATGCTGCAGCCACTCTGGGTCCCTTCCCATGCTGCTTCTGCAGCCTGGTTGCACCACTGGAGAGTTTAAACAACCTGTTGAGACTCTGGAAGGTGATTGAGGGTCCAGGTGAAGCATAGGTTGAATTTTCATGGTATCATGGAACCGCAGAGTGGTCTGGGTGGGAAGGGACCTCCAAAGCTCATCCAGTCCAACCTCCTCTGCAGTCAGCAGGAGCATCCCCAACTAGATCAGGTTGCCCAGAGCCCTGTCCAGCCTCACCTCAGGGAAGGAGCCTCAACCACCTCCCTTGGCAACCTGTTCCAGTGTTCCATCACCCTCATAGTGAAGAATTTGTTCCTAGCATCCAATCTCAATCTGCTCTGCTCTGGTTTGAAGCCATTGCCCCTTGTCTTACCTCCCCAGGCCCATTGTATGCACTGCAGACACGGAGGGGCTGTAAGGCCTGGCTTGTCTCTGCCCAGTGGGACGGTGCAGGCAGGTGGGGTTTTAGGAGGGTTTGCTGCCAAGAACTCTCTTTTGCTGGGGGTTGATTGCATGGCTGAGAGAGGTGGAGGAGGCAAGGGCTGGGCTGCAGCAAGAGAATCAAAGCCAGCAGGTCGAGGGGAGGGGATTCTGCCCCTTTACTCCACTCTGCTGAGACCACAGCTGGAGCTCTGGGTCCAGTTCTGGAGCCTCTGTGCCAGGAAGGATCTGGAGGGGCTGGAAGGTGTCCAGAGCAGGGCCACGAGGAGGAGCAGAGGGCTGGAGCTGCTCTGCTGTGAGGACAGACTGAGGGAGTTGGGGTTGTGCAGGCTGGAGAGGAGAAGGCTCCCAGGAGACCTCATTGTGGCCTTGCAGGATCTGCAGGGGGCTCCAAGCAAGCTGGGGAGGGACTTTTGAGGGTGTCAGGGAGGGATAGGACTGGGGGGATGGATCCAAGCTAGAGGAGGGGAGATTGAGATTGGATGTGAGGAAGAAGTTGTTGCCCAGGAGGGTGGTGAGAGCCTGGCACAGGCTGCCCAGGGAGGTGGTGGCAGCCTCCTGCCTGGAGGTGTTTGCAGCCAGGCTGGAGGTGGCTGTGAGCAACCTGCTGTGGTGTGAGGTCTGTGGTGACAGGTTGGAGCTGATGATCTTTGAGGTCTCTTCCAACCTTGGGGATTCTGTGTCCCATGGCAGGGGGTTGGGGCTGGCTGAGCCTTGAGGTCCCTTCCACCCCGACAGTGCTGTGATTCTATGAGCTAAAACATGAAAGCTGGCTGGCTGCCCTGCAGGCTTCCATGCAGCTTTGTGCACCTCCACATGAGCTACAGCCCTGAGCCCACGCCTTGCCAGCTCCAATGCTCTCTTTTGGGTGGCCTCATGCACCCCTGGGGGCTTTTGGGGGAAGGCAAGCCGGCAAACCCAGCCCAGCTGCTCTCCTGCGCTCTTACAGCCTGCCCCACGAGGTCTGCCACCTTCATTTGGGGCTTCCAGCCCTGCCGCGATGCCACAGGCAGCAAATTCTCGGTGCCTTCCTGGGAGGTCGTTCCAAAAAGCCCTCGGGAGACGTCGGGCCACGGCTTGGAGATCTCCCAAAGCCTTCCCCGGGAGGATACCAGCAGAGGGCAGCCCCAGACCAGCTGCATCACCCCAGCTACAGGCACCTCCATAAATACCTTGAGTCCTCCTCCCTTCCCCCCACCCCCCACCCCCGCCGTGGAACGGTCCTATTGAAACCGCCACCCGCCCTCCCCGCACACCACGGCTGCCCCGCACCACCCACGAGCCCTCAGCACCCTTCGGCAGATGCTCAAATGCCGAATGCTTTGAATTCCTTGAAAAAAGTCACTGCTCACACCCAGAAAAACCAGTTGGCTGAGTGAGCTGCTCTGCCCTGGTGCTTGGCACAGCCGCCGGGGAGGCTGCCCGTCCCCACGGGGAGGGGTTTGGATGCTTGCCTGGGGCTGAGACTTGCATTCGAAAGGCGGTGCAGGGATCAGAGAATCGTCAGGGTGGGAAGGGAGCTCAAGGCTCAGCCAGCTCCCCCCTGCCACGGGCAGGGACACCTCACACTCCAGCAGGTTGCTCACAGCCACCTCCAGCCTGGCTGCAAACACCTCCAGCCAGGAGGCTTCCACCACCTCCCTGGGCAGCCTGTGCCAGGCTCTCACCACCCTCCTGGGCAACAACTTCTTCCTCACATCCAATCTCAATCTCCCCTCCTCTAGCTTGGATCCATCCCTCCCAGTCCTATCCCTCCCTGACACCCTCAGAAGTCCCTCCCCAGCTTGCTTGGAGCCCCCTGCAGATCCTGGAAGGCCACAATGAGGTCTCCTGGGAGCCTTCTCCTCTCCAGCCTGCACAACCCCAACTCCCTCAGTCTGTCCTCACAGCAGAGCAGCTCCAGCCCTCTGCTCCTCCCATGCTTTGCCACCTAGGCAGATACCTGGTAGGTGCCATGCAAGGTGCTGATGAGAAGGGTGATCTGCTCCACCACCGCCAGGTCCTTCTGCAGGTCCTGCAGCTCCTGGAAGAGCCTTGGTGGCCCCAGGTAGACTTTATCTTGGGTGCAGAAAGAAGAGAAATGAGATGCAAGGAGGATGCCCCAAAATGAACCTCAGAGATCAAGTCCAACCTATCACCAAATACCTGACCCCTGGCAACTAAACCATGGCTCCAAGTGCCACATCCAAGCCCCTCTTGAACACCTCCAGGCAGGAGGCTTCCACCACCTCCCTGGGCAGCCTGTGCCAGGCTCTCACCACCTTCCTGGGCAACAACTTCTCCCTCACAGCCAATCTCAATCTCCCCACTTCTAGTTTTGCTCCATCCCCCCAGTCCTATCCCTCCCTGACACCCTCAGAAGTCCCTCCCCAGCTTTCTTGGAGCCCCCTGCAGACCCTGGAAGGCCACAATGAGGTCTCCTGGGAGCCTTCTCCTCTCCAGCCTGCACAACCCCAACTCCCTCATTCTGTCCTCACAGCAGAGCAGCTCCAGCCCTCTGCTCCTCCTCGTGGCCCTTCTCTGGATACCTTCCAGCCCCTCCAGATCCTTCCTGGCACAGAGGCTCCAGAACTGGGCCCAGAGTTCCAGCTGTGGTCCCAGCAGAGGGGGAGAATCACCTTCCTTGCCCTGCTGGCTCTGCTTCTCTTGCTGCAGCCCATCCCTTGCTTCCTCAAGGCTCAGCCAGTTCCAACCCCACTGCCAAGGGCAGGGACACCTCACACTACAGCAGGTTGCTCAGAGCCACATCCAGCCTGGCCTTAAACCCTCCAGGATGAGGCCACCTGGGCTCCAGCAGCATCAGCTGCTTATTTAAAGGCTGAGCATGGTGCTGAGCTCCTTCCTTGCCTCATTATCCTGGGAGTCCTTCCTTGGGAAGTGGATCCATGGTGCCAAAAGGTTCCTCCCTGTGGGACTAATTGTGTGGACCCACAGGTGGGTGACCCCACCCTGCACTGAGCCATCTCCAGTCCTTGGGGGGTGAACAAAACCGTTCTGCTGGGCTTTCTGCTTTGGAGGGGGCAGTAAATGGCTGCAGGCAGAAGGAGCATGGGATCTCCTGCAAGCAAGGAGCTGGCAAAGCATCCTGAACCCTCGCAGGTATTTGCAGCCCTGCTGCACCTTGCCGGGGAGGGGAGAGGGGCTTGGGGAAGGCTTTGGCTTGCACAGAATCGAGAAGGTTGGAAAAGACCTCAGAGATCAGCAAGTCCAACCTGTCACCCAACCCCTCCTGGCAGCTAAACCTTGGCTCCAAGTGCCACATCCAAGCCTTTTGGGAGCACCTCCAGGGACGGGGACTCCACCACCTCCCAGGGCAGCACATTCCAGGGGCCAGTTCCTCTCTGTGGGAAGAGCTTTGTCCTCGCCTCCAGCCTGAACCTCCCCTGGCGCACCTTGAGACTGTGTCCCCTTGTTGCAGCCGGGCCTCCCCTTGCCTGGCAGTGGAGGTGATCAGCAGGCCGAGAGAGTATTTTTAATCTGCTCCTTATTTTTAATTCCTTTATTTTGGGGTTGTTGTTTCACCTCCCAACCCCCCCAGGGGGACCCAGCCCTACTGACGCCGGCACCCAGCCCCGGCTGAGTCAGTGCCGCCGGCTCGCTGGGCACCACGCTGCTGCCAACCCTCCTGGAGCGACTCCCTCCTTCCTTCTCTCTCTATCGAGTGCAGGGTGAGTTTTGGGGGGGCTGGAGGCACCCTATGGTTACCAGGGAGGGAATCCCCTGGGGTGCATCGCTGCACCCTTGCAACCCCTGCAGGTGCATTGCTGCTGGGGTGCTGCAAAGAGAAATGCAAGTGGCAAATCTCTCCTTCTCCCTCCCTCCATCCTCCCTCCTCTCTCCCTCCTTCCTCCCTTCTCTCTCCCTCCTTCCTCCCTTCTCTCTCTCCTTCCTCCCTTCTCTCTCCCTCCTTCCTCCCTTCTCTCTCCCTCCTTCCTCCCTTCTCTCTCCCTCCCTCCTCCCTTCTCTCTCCCTCCTTCCTCCCTTCTCTCTCCCTCCCTCCTCCCTTCTCTCTCCCTCCTTCCTCCCTTCTCTCTCCCTCCCTCCTCCCTTCTCTCTCCCTCCCTCCTCCCTTCTCTCTCCCTCTTTCCTCCCTTCTCTCTCCTTCCTCCCTTCTCTCTCTCCCTCCCTTCTCTCTCTCCCTCCCTTCTCTCTCCCTCCTTCCTCCCTTCTCTCTCTCCCTCCCTTCTCTCTCTCCCTCCCTTCTCTCTCCCTCCTTCCTCCTCCCTTCTCTCTCTCCCTCCCTTCTCTCTCCCTCCTTCCTCCCTTCTCTCTCCCTCCTTCCTCCCTTCTCTCTCCCTCCTTCCTCCCTTCTCTCTCCCTCCTTCCTCCCTTCTCTCTCCCTCCTTCCTCCCTTCTCTCTCCCTCCTTCCTCCCTTCTCTCTCCCTCCTTCCTCCCTTCTCTCTCCCTCCTTCCTCCCTTCTCTCTCTCCCTCCCTTCTCCCTTCTCTCTCTCCCTCCCTTCTCTCTCTCCCTCCCTTCTCTCTCCCTCCTTCCTCCCTTCTCTCTCTCCCTCCCTTCTCTCTCCCTCCTTCCTCCCTTCTCTCTCCCTCCCTCCTCCCTTCTCTCTCCCTCCTTCCTCCCTTCTCTCTCCCTCCTTCCTCCCTTCTCTCTCCCTCCTTCCTCCCTTCTCTCTCCCTCCTTCCTCCCTTCTCTCTCCCTCCTTCCTCCCTTCTCTCTCTCCCTCCCTTCTCTCTCCCTCCTTCCTCCCTTCTCTCTCTCCCTCCCTTCTCTCTCCCTCCTTCCTCCCTTCTCTCTCCCTCCCTCCTCCCTTCTCTCTCCCTCCTTCCTCCCTTCTCTCTCCCTCCCTCCTCTTTCCTTCTCTCTCCCTCCCTCCTCTTTCCTTCTCTCTCCCTCCCTCCTTCCTCCCTTCTCTCTCCCTCCCTCCCTCCCTCCTTCCTTCTCTCTCCCTCCCTCCTCTTTCCTTCTCTCTCCCTCCCTCCTCTTTCCTTCTCTCTCCCTCCCTCCTCTTTCCTTCTCTCTCCCTCCTTCCTCCTCTCTCTATTGAGTGCAGGATGAGTTTTGGGGGGGGCTGGAGGCACCCTATGGTTACCAGGGAGGTGAATCCCCCGGGGGTGCATCGCTGCACCCTTGCAACCCCTGCAGGTGCATTGCTGCTGGGGTGCTGCAAAGAGAAATGCAAGTGGCCTGCCAAAGGGGTATGTGTGGGGGGATTTAGGTGATCTTTGCACTCCACTTTCTTTGCAGGGCTATTTTTTGGGGTGTGTGGGGTGTGTGCAATATCCCTTCACTGTTTGGAGAAGGCTTTCAGTCCTTGCTGTGAAGTTTCCGGGGGCGGGGAGAGGAGGAGTTGATTTGCTATTGAGATGCAAACTGCAACACCAAGCCAAAAATACCTTCCATCTCCGTGCTGAGAGGCTGCCAAAGCAGCAACCAAAATCGGTCTCGGTCCCCTCAGGATCTGTTCAGGATCTTCCCCTTCCAAGTCTTGGGACAGTAGGGATAACGTCCTCTCCGCCGTGACGCTCAAGTCCCGTTCCCTCCTGCTTGGCAGGGCTTTGGCACCTCCGTGGGCAGCAGCACCTGGCATCACCCAGAGGGAAAGGAGCTGATTTGGGGTTTGGCTGCCTCCAAGTCATTTGAAGGGCACTGGGGTGCGGGTTTTTTCCCCCTGTTGTTCCCTTTGCTGGGCTCGTTCAGCTGGTTTGGAGCTGCAATAAACCCGGCAGCTGTTAAGTGTGTTTGCAGAGGGGTGTTGTGCAGCAGGGCAGGGCCGGGCCGGGCCGGGGCGTGCCGGCAGGTAACACTCTGACAGCAGCTGAAAACTCCTTTTCCCAGCAAGAAAACCTTTTCCAGCGAGAAAAAAAAGTCAACCTTCCCAGTAAGAAAAGCTAATTTTTTCCCCCTTCAGCAAGGAAAGGTCTTTCCCAGCAAGAAAACCTTCTTTTTCCAGCAAGAAAACCTTCATTTTCCAGCAAGGAAAAGTCCTTCCCAGCAAGGAAAAGTCCTTCCCAGCAAGGAAACCTCTGTTTTTCCAGCAAGAAAAGGTCTTTCCCAGCAAGTAAACCTTCTTTTTCCAGCAAGGAAAAGTCCTTCCCAGCGAGCAAAGGTCCTTCCCAGCGAGAAAAGGTCTTCCCCAGCAAGAAAACCTTCTTTTTCCAGCAAGGAAAAGTCCTTCCCAGCAAGGAAACCTCTTTTTTTCCAGCCAGAAAAGGTCCTTCCCAATAAGAAAACCTCTTTTTTTCCAACAAGGAAAAGTCCTTCCCAGCAAGGAAAGGTCTTTCCCAGCAAGGAAACATCTCTTCTTCCAGCAAGAAAAGGTCCTTCCCATCAAGGAAAGGTCTTTCTCAGCAAGAAAACCTTCTTTTTCCAGCAAGGAATAGTCCTTCCCAGCAAGGAAAAGTCCTTCCCAGCAAGGAAAAGTCCTTCCCAGCAAGGGAACCTCTTTTTTTTTCCAGCAAGGAAAAGTTCTTCCCAGCAAGAAAAGGCCTTTTCCAGCAAGGAAACCTGTCTTTTTCCAGCAAGAAAAGGTCCTTCCCAGCAAGAAAACCTTCTTTTCCCAGCAAGGAAAAGTCCTTCCCAGCAAGGGAACCTCTTTTTTTTCCCAGCAAGGATAAGTTCTTCCCATCAAGGAAAGGTCTTTCCCAGGAAGAAAACCTTTTTCCAGCAAGGAAAAGGCCTTCCCAGCAAGAAAACCTCTTTTTTTCCCCATCAGAAAAGCTCCTTCCCAGGAAGAAAAGGTCCTTCCCAGCAAGGAAAAGTCCTTCCCAACAAGAAAACCTTCTTTTAGCAAGGAAAAAGTAACTCCCAGTAAGAAAACTTCCTTTATTTCCAGCGAGCAAAGGTCCCTTCCCAGCGAGCAAAAAGGTCCTTCCCAGCGAGCAAAGGTCCTTCCCGGCGGCGAGCGAAAAAGGTCCTTCCCAGCGAGCAAAGGTCCTTCCCAGCGAGCAAAGGTCCTTCCCAGCGAGCAAAGGTCCTTCCCAGCGAGCAAAGGTCCCTTCCCGGCGAGCAAAGGTCCCTTCCCGGCGAGGAGATCGCATCCCCGAGCTCGGATGCAGTAGGTAAGAGGGCTGTGGGATGCTGCACTGAAGCTCCCGGCGCTGCCCTAACTTAGCCTTTTCTGTTGTAAAGTGTAATTTGGGTGAATTTTAGGGAAGTTGCACCTGAATGGGGATGGGGGAGGTGGGGGGGTTGGGGTTGGGGGGGGCTTGCTAGCCTTGAAAGCAGCGGTTTGGAGGGCAAATATCCCGGAGGGAAGGCGAGGGGGAGGAAAAAAATCCTCTGGAACAAGTTGGAAGCTCCCTGGGTTGACTTCTGTGCAGGCAGCGAGAGGGTTAATGAATCGCTCTGGCATACGAGGGGTTAATGGAGGGGGGAGGGGGCAAATCCTGCTGGGGAGGGGGCTCTGTGTCTGTGTGTGGGGTTTATTTATTAGGATTGGGAAGCGCGGGGATGTAAATCAAAGCTGTGTGGGAAGAAGTAGAGGAGGAGGAGGAGGAGGAGGAGGAGGGAGGAGGAGGAGGAGGAGGGAGAGGGAGGGAGGGAGGGAGATGCTGCCCCAAATCCCAGCATCCCTCGCTGCAGTCGCTGGACCGCGGCTCCCGCTCGGCCGCCGGCCCTGGGCTGAGGGGCTCTGGGGTGGGTTGGGTGCCTCCCCCTCCCCACCCCGGGCACCCCGTTGCGGTGGGTGGGCTTCGCTGCCGCTGGGCTGCGGGGAGCTGGGTCCGTTCCCTCCCATCGCCTCCCCCGCCCGGGGCTGGCGGGGGGAACCTCGCGCGGCCGATGCGGACACAAAGCCGGAGGAGGAGACGCGGCCTTCGCAGGTCAGCCGGAATCCTGCCTTCCCTTCCCCGAATTCCCCGACTCCCTCCGAATCCTGACGGAAAGGCGCCGGGGAAGAGATTTGTGTAGGCTTCATGGCGTGCCGGGGCGAGGGGGAGGGAGGAGGAGGGGGAGGGGGGGGGGAGGAGGAGGAGGAGGAGGTCACCCTTCGCCTCCCCGCTGCCTGCCCGGCGCTTTGCGGCTTTTGTTCGCTGCCCTGCGGCCGGCCGTGGAAGCAGCGAGGCAAAGGGCATCAGTTCGGAGTATTTGGGTCAAAAAAGAGCAAGTCTGGGGAGGGGAGAGCCGCAAAGCGTTGCCCACAGCCGGTCCTTTGCTGCTTTTTTCCCCACCCCCTCTCCCCACCTCGGCTGCTGTGGGAGCTCAAGGCGGGGGTCGCGAACCTTTCCCTCGGGGGCGGTTGACTTTCGCGCTGGGCTTCGGAGCACCTGCTGGGAGCGGAGGGGGTCGGGCAGGGGCAGGGGCAGGGGGAGGTGGGGAAGTGAAAACTTCCTCCCGGAGAAACCGGACGGCAAGGAAAGGGCAAATTGCCCTCCCGTTGGAAGCGCGCTGGGCTGCCTTGCGCTTCGCCTGGGTGCCGAGAGGCTGAAGGGGCTGCAGTGTTCCCCCCCCCCCGCTTAATAATTACCCCATTAATAATTTATTCCGAGTAATATTAGTAGCATGAGTTTAGTATTTTGTTTAGTAATAGGCTATTGAGGCCTGTTTGTGGTTAGCGTCAGTTTATTTCTTTATTAATAGGCTATTAAAACGTATTTATTGTTAGCATCAGTTTATTTATTAACGGGCTGTTGAGACCTATTTATTATTAGCATCAGTTTATTAATAGGCTGTTGAAGCCTGTTTATTATCAGCATCGGTTTACTGTTTATCAATAGTCTATTAAATTTGTTATTAACGTTTAAATAAGTCTGTTATATACAAGCCTACTGAATAAGTCCATTATAATGTATAAATAAGTCTATTAAGTTGATTATTAGTGCTTAAATAAGTCTATTGTATATAAGTCTATTAAATAAGTCTATAGTAATGTATAGATAAGTCTATTAAGTTGATTATTAGTGCTTTATTATATAAAAGTCTATTAAATAAGTATTGTAATGTATAGATAAGTCTATTAAGTTGATTATTAATGCTTAAATAAGTCTATTAAATAAGTCTATTATAACGTATGATAAGGCTATTAAATTTATTATTAGTGCTTAAATAAGTCTATTATATAAAAGTCTATTAAATAAGTATTGTAATGTATAGATAAGTCTATTAAGTTGGTTATTCATGCTTAAATAAGTCTCTTATAACGTATAGATAAGGCTATTAAATTTATTATTAGTGCTTAAATAAGTATTATATAAAAGTCTATTAAATAAGTATTGTAATGTAGAGATAAATCTATTAGGTTGATTATTAATGCTTAAATAAGTCTATTAAATAAGTCTATTATAATGTATAGATAAGGCTATTAAATTTATTATTAGTGCTTAAATAAGTCTATTATATAAAAGTCTATTAAATAAGTATTGTAATGTATAGATAAGTCTATTAAGTTGATTATTAATGCTTAAATAAGTCTATTAAATAAGTCTATTATAACATATAGATAAGGCTATTAAATTTATTATCAGTGCTTAAATAAGTCTATTATATATGTCTATTAAATAAGTCTATTAGAATGTATAGATAAGTCTATTAAGTTGATTGTTAATGCTTAAATAAGTCTATTAAATAGAAGTCTATTAAATAAGTCCATTGTGTATAAATAAGTCCATTAAATTTATTATTAATGCTTAATTAGGACTATTATATACAAGTCTATTCAATAAGCCTATTATAATGTATAGATAAGTCTATTAAGTTGATTATTAATGCTTAAATAAGTCTATTAAGTTGATTATTAATGTTTATGCAAGTCTAGTATTAATGTTGATGATTAATGTCAAGTTAATACTAATTTTAATACTGATATTAATACAAGTCTAGTATTAATGTTTATTATAATGTCAAGCTAACACTAATTTTAATGCTAATCTTAATACAAGTCTCTTGTTAATGTTTATTAGTAATGTTTCTACAAGTCTATTAGATAAGTCAATGTTTAACTAAGTCTATTAAATTTATCATTAGTGTTGAAAGAAGTCTATTATATAGCTAAGTCTATTAAATAAGTCTCTTACAGTGTTTTAATAAGTCTATTAAATTTATTAATGTTTTAAAATTATTAGCATTATTATTAGCATTATTATTAGCATTATTATTAGCATTATTATTATATATTTAAGAATAATTGAATATCAAATCCACTTTGTTATTTGTTTTGAGTGGTAGTTCATGACTAAGACCACTTAATTATTTATATCTATCTATCTATCTATCTATCTATCTATCTATCTATCTATCTCTCAGTACTAGTCTCTTATTAAGACCAGTTCATTACTTTTAAAAGTTAATAATCCCTTAATAACACCCATTTATTTATTTCATAATGCTTTAGTATCAAGCCCACTTTTATTTTTGGTGACAGCTGCTTATCAGCACCAGTTATTAATTAATTTATGCAGCAATAGCCTCCTAAGGGCCAGTTTGTTGTTAACCTTTTAGGACACTTAAATCTCTCCCCCCCCTTTATTAGCTGTTTTTAATGGCAGTGATTTAATATTAAGACCACTTTATTACTTCTCTTGTAGTAATAGTCTCTTAGGACCAGCTTAATATTCATTTTTTAGAGTAGTTAAATATGAAACCCACTTTATTAGTTGCTTTTATTGAGTGTTCAAGACCAGATTATTATTATTATTGTTATTATTTCTACTACTATTATTGTTATTATCATCATCATCATCATCTTTTTACTTTATTAAGACCAGTTTATATGCTAACACTTTATTAGTTGCTTTTATTGGGTGTTTGAGACCAGATGATGATGAGTGTTGTTATTAGTGGTGTTATTAGTGTTGTTATTAGTGTTGTTATTAGTGTTGTTATTAGTGTTGTTATTAGTGTTGTTATTAGTGTTTTAAGATCATTGTTGTTATTATTATTATCATCATCATCATCATCTTTTTACTTTATTAAGACCAGTTTATATGCTAACACTTTATTAGTTGCTTTTATTGGGTGTTTGAGACCAGATGATGATTAGTGTTGTTATTAGTGTTGTTATTAGTGTTGTTATTAGTGTTGTTATTAGTGTTGTTATTAGTGTTGTTATTAGTGTTTTAAGATCATTGTTGTTATTATCATCATCATCATCATCTTTTTACTTTATTAAGACCAGTTTATATGCTAACACTTTATTAGTTGCTTTTATTGGGTGTTTGAGACCAGATGATGATGAGTGTTGTTATTAGTGTTGTTATTAGTGTTGTTATTAGTGTTGTTATTAGTGTTGTTATTATCGTCATCATCTTTTTACTATATTAAGACCAGTTTATATGCTAACACTTTATTAGTTGCTTTTATTGGGTGTTTGAGACCAGATGATGATGAGTGTTGTTATTAGTGTTGTTATTAGTGTTGTTATTAGTGTTGTTATTAGTGTTGTTATTAGTGTTGTTATTAGTGTTTTAAGATCATTGTTGTTATTATTATCATCATCATCTTTTTACTATATTAAGACCAGTTTATATGCTAACACTTTATTAGTTGCTTTTATTGGGTGTTTGAGACCAGATGATGATGATGATTGTTATTATTAGTGTTATTATTAGTGTTTTATGATCATTGTTATTATCATCATCATCATCATCTTTTTACTATATTAAGACCAGTTTATATGCTAACACTTTACTAGTTGATTTTATTGGGTGTTTGAGACCAGATGATGATGATGATTGTTAGTAGTGTTATTAGTAGTGTTATTAGTAGTGTTATTAGTAGTGTTATTAGTAGTGTTATTATTATCAACTTCATCATCATCTTTATACTATATTAAGACCAGTTTATATGATAACATTAGTTGCTTTTATTGAGTGTTTAAGACCAGATTATTATTATTATTATTATCATCATCATTATCATATCTTTATTAAGACCAGTTCATTATTTATTTGTGCTAATACTTTATTAGTAACTTTTAATGACATTAAAAGTTACTAATTAGTAACATAAAAGTTACATTAGTAACTTTTAATGACAACACACCAGTTTATTATTTGTTATTATGGCTTATTATTATTTAGTGTTAATCTATTAGTAGTATGCGTGATTATTTATCATTTCATCTATTATTATTAGCCCCTTGAGACCACTTTCTTTATTCATCCTAATGCTGGAGGACCAAGCACGACTTCAGTAGTTGCTTTGAATGACAATTTGAGACCAGATGATTATTTATTAATTATTATTATTTATTAATTTATCTGTTTATTAATTCAATCTATTAGTTAAATAGATTGAACTAATAAATAGATTTATTAGTTCAATCTGTTTACTAGTTCAATCTGTTTACTAGTTCAATCTATTTACTAGTTCCATCTATTTATTAGTTCCATCTATTCAAACTAAGAGTTGGGCCTTTTGGCCTTAAGTAAGAGTTGGACCTATTTATTTCTAATAATGACTTATTAAATGCATTTAATTTCCTCTTAATGCTCCTTTATTAACCTCCCCTTCAGGCTGTGGTTTATTTTTCCCCCTCTCCCATTTTAACTGGTGGGGGCTGTTAAATTTGTTTTGCTCATAGCTCAATCCCTTTAACTTACTTTTTATTCCAGTTAAATCTATTAGGCCTTATTAAATGTATTTAATTTCCTATTAATGGTGCTTTATTAACACCCCCCCCCCCCCCCCCCCTTCACTATGTGGTTTTTTTAGCCCATTTTAACTGGGTTTTAGCCTGGTGCTTAGTTGCAGAGAGCCATTTTTGCCCTTAAATAGCAGCAGGAGAAGTGCCCCTGAGGAGGGCAAAAAGGTCCCCAGCAGCCTGGCCTGGAGCAGCAGCGGTGTGGGGGGCAGCAGCAGCAGGGCAGGGGTTGTGCCCCTGGAGTGGGCACTGGTAGAGGCCACAGCTTGAGGCCTGGGTTGAGTTTTGGGCTCCTCACTCCCAGCAGGACAGTGAGAGAATAGTGTGGCCAGCAGGAGCTGGGAGGTCATTCTGCCCCTGTGCTCGGCACTGCTCAGGCCACACCTGGAGTCCTGTGTCCAGTTCTGGGCTCCTCAGGTCAAGAAGGACATTGAGAGACTTGAAGGTGCCCAGAGAAGGGCAAGAAAGCTGGGGAGGGGTCTGGAGGTCTGGAGGTCTGGGGTCTTCCCTGAGGCTAAACAGCCTAAGGTTAAACAGCCTAAGGTTAAACAGCCTAAGGTTAAACAGCCTAAGGCAACGCAGCCTAAGGCAACGCAGCCTAAGGCAACGCAGCCTAAGGTTAAACAGCCTTCCCCTGGCATCAGGACTTGCTCCCTAAAAAAGAAAAGGAGGGTAATTGTAATTGGTGATTCCCTCCTGAGGGGAACAGAAGGTCCCATATGTAGGCCGGACCCATCTCATAGGGAAGTTATTAGCCTAGCAGGAGTCCAAGTTGGAGATGTTACCAGAAGGCTGTCCAGTCTGGTACAGCCCTCAGATTATTATCCCTTATTGGTCATGCAGTTAGGGAATGATGATGTTGGTACCAGGCCTCCCAGGGCTATCAAAAATGACCTCAGGGCCCTGGGAGATCTGGTTGAGGGGTCAGGTGCACAAATAATTTTTACATCGATACCGTTAGTTGCAGGAGGGAACACAATAAGGAACAGGTCAGCCGCTGTAGTCAACAAGTGGCTTAGGGGCTGGTGCAGACGAATGAATTTTGGGTTTTTCGATCTTGGGCAACTTTCTACTGCACCAGGTCAGCTGGTAACAGATGGAGTACATCTGTCCCAGAGGAGGGGAAAGGTCATAATACATGAGAATGGCCTGTCCCCCAAAGGTAAAAAGATTCTGGGAAGGGAATTAGCAAGTCTCATTGACAGGGCTTTAAACTAGCTTCGAAGGGGGAGGGTCGGAAACCAGTGCCCTTAGGCAGGAGTCTGGAGGTGATAAGCTAGACCTTGAGGTGAAACCAGCAGCCCAGCTGCAGTGCATGTACACTAATGCACGAAGCATGGGTAACAAACAAGAGGAGCTGGAAGCCTTGTTGCAGCAAGAAAGTTATGATGTAGTTGCCATCACAGAGACGTGGTGGGACGACTCGCATGACTGGAGCGCTGCAATTGATGGCTACAGGCTCTTCAGGAGAGACAGGCAAGGAAGAAGGGGTGGAGGGGTGGCCCTGTACGTCAGGGAGGCACTGGATGCTGTAGAGATGGAGATCAGGGATGATCGGGTTGAGTGCTTGTGGGTGAGAATTAGAGGGAAGACCAACAGGGCAGACATCCTGGTTGGCGTCTGTTATAGACCACCCAACCAGGAGGAGGATGTCGATGAGGCATTCTATAGGCAGCTTAAGGCTGTCTCAAGATCACCTGACCTCGTTCTCATGGGTGACTTCAACCTGCCTGATATCTGTTGGGATCTCAACACAGCAGAGAGGAGGCAGTCTAGGAGGTTCTTGGAGTGCATGGAGGACAGCTTCTTATCCCAGGTGCTGCGTGAGCCTACCAGGGGTAAGGCTATGCTTGACCTCCTCTTCACCAACAGGGAAGGGCTGGTGGGTGATGTGGTGGTCGGAGGGTGTTTAGGCACCAGTGACCACGACATAATAGAGTTTTCAGTATGCAGCCAAGCCAAGAGGGGCAGCAAGAAGACCTCCACTCTGGACTTCCGGAGGGCAGACTTCAGGCTGCTCAAGGAACTAATTCAGAAGGTTCCTTGGGAATCAGCCCTTAAAAACAAAGGGGTCCAGGAGAGCTGGACCTACTTCAAGGAAGAACTATTGAAGGTGCAAGAACAGGCTGTGCCGGTGTGCCGGAAGATGAGCCGCCGGGGCAGACGGCCAGCCTGGATGGGCAATGAACTTTTAATAGAACTTAGGGAAAAAAAGAGGGTGTATCATCTTTGGAAGAAAGGGGAGGCAACCTACAGAATGTTTAGGGATGTTGCTAGGTTGTGCAGGAAGAAAATTAGGGAGGCAAAAGCCCATTTAGAACTTAGACTGGCCTCTGCTGTGAAGGATAACAAAAAGTCCTTCTATAAATACATCAATAGCAAGAAGAAGGGCAAGGACAACCTCCACTCCTTGGTTGACACGGAGGGGAACGTTGTAACAAAGAATGAGGAAAAGGCAGAGGTACTTAACACCTTCTTTGCCTCAGTCTTCACTAGCAGGGCAGAACGTCTTCCAGACAGCTGGCCTGCAGAGCTGGCAGAAGGAGCCAGAGAGCTGCATAGTTTCCCACTGCTCCAAGAGGAAGTTAGAGATCTACTGAGCCGCTTGGACCCCCACAAGGCCATGGGACCGGATGGGATCCATCCTAGGGTGCTGAGATTGCTGACAGATGAGCTGTCCAAGCCACTCTCCATCATTTTTCAGCAGTCCTGGCTCACTGGAGAGGTCCCAGAAGACTGGAAGCTGCCAACGTGGTGCCCATCCACAAGAAGGGCCGGTTGGATGAGCCGGGAATTATAGGCCTGTCAGCCTGACCTCAGTGCCAGGCAAGATTATGGAACGGGTCATCTCGAGTGCGATCACACAGCACTTACAGGATGGCCAGGGCTCAGGCCTAGCCAGCATGGATTTAGGAGGGGCAGGTCCTGCCTGACCAACCTGATCTCCTTCTATGATCAGGTGACCCGCCTGGTGGATGTGGGGAGGCCTGTGGATGTGGTCTACCTGGACCTCAGCAAGGCCTTTGACACCGTTCCCCACAGCAAACTCCTGGCCAAGCTGGCAGCCCGTGGCTTGGACAGGAGCACACTGCGTTGGGTTAGGAACTGGCTGAGGGCCGAGCCCAGAGAGTAATGGTGAATGGCACCACATCCAGCTGGCGGCCTGTCACTAGTGGTGTGCCCCAGGGATCAGTACTGGGCCCCATGCTCTTCAACATCTTTATTGATGATCTGGATGAGGGCATTGAGTCCATCATCAGTAAATTTGCAGATGACACCAAGCTGGGGGCAGCAGTTGATTTGCTGGAGGGCAGAGAGGCATTGCAGAGGGACCTCGACAGGCTGGACAGATGGGCAGAGTCCAATGGCATGAGATTTAACACATCCAAGTGCCGGATTCTGCACATTGGCCACAACAACCCCAGGCAGTGCTACAGGCTGGGGTCAGAGTGGCTGGAGAGTGGCCAGGCAGAGAGGGACCTGGGGGTACTGGTTGATTGTAGGCTGAACATGAGCCTGCAGTGTGCCCAGGCAGCCAAGAAGGCTAATGGCATCCTGGCTTGCATCAGGAACAGTGTGGCCAGCAGGAGCAGGGAGGTCATTGTGCCCCTGTACACTGCACTGGTTAGGCCGCACCTTGAGTACTGTGTCCAGTTCTGGGCCCCTCAGTTTAGGAAGGATGTTGACTTGCTGGAACGTGTCCAGAGAAGGGCAACAAAGCTGGTGAGGGGTTTGGAACACAAGCCCTATGAGGAAAGGCTGAGGGAGCTGGGGTTGCTTAGCCTGGAGAAGAGGAGACTGAGGGGTGACCTTATTGCTCTCTACAACTACCTGAAGGGAGGTTGTAGCCAGGCAGAGGTTGGCCTCTTCTCCCAGGCATCCAGCACCAGAACAAGAGGACACAGTCTCAGGCTGCGCCAGGGCAGGTTTAGGCTGGATGTTAGGAAGAAGTTCTACACGGAGAGAGTGATTGCCCATTGGAATCGGCTGCCCGTGGAGGTGGTGGAGTCGCCTTCACAGGGGGTGTTCAGGAGAAGACTTGATGGGGTGCTTGGCTGTATGGTCTAGTTGTTGGGTGGGTTGGATTGTTTGATGGGTTGGACGCGATGATCTTGAAGGTCTCTTCCAACCTGGTGTATTGTATTGTATTGTATTGTATTGGAGCACAGCCCTGGGAGGAGAGGCTGAGGGAGCTGGGGTTGCTTAGCCTGCAGAAGAGGAGGCTCAGGGGAGACCTTCTTGCTCTCTGCAACTCCCTGAAGGGAGGCTGTAGCCAGGTGGGGGTTGGTCTCTTCTGCCAGGCAGGCACCCAGCCCCAGAACAAGAGGCCACAGTCTCAAGCTGTGCCAGGGGAGGTTTAGACTGCAGGTGAGGATTAAGTTCTTCACTGAGAGAGTCATTTGCCATTGGGATGTGCTGCCCAGGGAGGTGGTGGAGTCCCCAGCCCTGGAAGTGTTCAAGAGGGGATTGGATGTGGCACTTGGAGCCATGGTTTAGTCATGAGGTCTGTGGTGACAGGTTGGAGGTCTTTGAGGTCTCTTCCAACCTTGTTGAATCTATGATTCTGTGAGAGGCTGCAGCAGGTCCAGGGAAGGGCAACCAAGCTGGGGAAGGGTCTGGAGAACAGGGCTGGGGGGAGCAGCTGAGGGAGCTGGGGGTGTTGAGCCTGGAGGAAAGGAGGCTGAGGGGAGACCTTTTGGCTCTCTAGCTCTCTACAACTCCCTGAAAGGAGGAGCTGGGTGGGCTTGGTCTCTTCTCCCAGGTAACAAGTGATGGGACAAGAGGAAATGGCCTGAAGTTGCTCCAGGGGAGGTTGAAGTTGGACATGTGAACAATTTCTTCCTGCAAGGAAGGCTGCCTGGGGAGGTGGTGGAGACACCATCCCTGGAGGTGTTAAGAAACCTGTGGCCAAGGCACCTGGGGACGTGGTGGTGGTGGGTTGATGGTTGGGCTGGATGATCTTGGAGGGCATTTCCAACCCAAACAATTCTATGATTCTGTAATATTTTTTTTGGGGGGAGGCAAGGCAGTGATGGAAAATCCTCCAGGTGGTGAAATAAGCCTTAGATCTGTGGTTGGGATGTGGCAACATCCCAGTGTGCTCCCTGGGCACCATCACCTCCCTGGGCACCATCACCTCCCTGGGCAGCACATCCCAGTGTGCTCCCTGGGCACCATCACTTCCCTGGGCACCATCACCTCCCTGGGCAGCACATCCCAGTGTGCTCCCTGGGCACCATCACCTCCCTGGGCACCATCACCTCCCTGGGCACCATCACCTCCCTGGGCACCATCACCTCCCTGGGCAGCACATCCCAACAACTCTCTCTGTGAAGAGCTCTCTCCAAGAGCTGCTTGAGGCTAGAGGCGACCAGAGTGACCTTGAGGTCCCCTCCCAAGCCAGCTCTGTCCTGGGCAGAGGAGGTGAAAACCAATCCACCACCAAACCTTCCCTGAGCTCTTCTGGGTTCACAGCACAGCTCCCCCAGCCCTCCAGGGGTCTATCCTGATAGATTCATAGACCCACAGAATGCTTTGGGCTGGAAGGGACCTCGAAGCTCATCCAGTTCCAACCCCTGCCATGGGCAGAGACAGCTGCCACCAGCCCAGGTTGCTCAAGGCCTCATCCAGCCTGGCCTTGAGCACCTCCAGGGAGGATCCATCCACAGCCTCCCTGGGCAGCCTGTGCCAGAGTCTCACCACCTTTGTCCTGAAGAACTTCTCCCTCAGCTCCACTCTAACCCTGCTCTCCCTCAGCTTCAAACCATTCCCCCTTGGCCTGCCTCCAGGCACCCTCATGCCAAGTCCCTCTCTGGTTATTGGAGGAATCTTTGGGGAAATAAAAAGCTAACTCTGGTTTCTGCCCTCCTCTTCCTCCATCCCTTGTGAACCACACTGGGGTTATTTATAGGAGGGGTTAGGGGGCAAGGAGGATGCAGCAATGAGCCAGAGGGTTTCCCAACCTGAATGTTGCTGGGATAGAATGGAATGATTTTTATTTTGCCCTATAGAATCACAGATTCAACAAGGTTGGAAAAGACCTCAGAGATCACCAAGTCCAACCTGTCACCCAACACCTTTGACAGCTAAACCATGGCTCCAAGTGTCACATCCGATCCCCTCTTGAACACTTCCAGGGATGGTGATTCCACCACCTCCCTGGGCAGCACATCCCAAGGGCTAACAACTCTTGCTGGGAAGAACTTTCTCCTCACCTCCAGCCTAAACCTCCCCTGGCACAGCTTGAGACTGTGTCCCCTTGTTCTGGTGCTGGCTGCCTGGGAGAAGAGACCAACCCCCGCCTGGCTCCAACCTCCCTTCAGGGAGTTGGAGAGAGCAAGAAGGTCTCCCCTGAGCCTCCTCTTCTGCAGGCTAAGCAACCCCAGCTCCCTCAGCCTCTCCTCCCAGGGCTGTGCTCCAGACCCCTCCCCAGCCTTGTTGCCCTTCTCTGGACACCTTCCAGCAGCTCAACATCTTTCCTAACCTGAGGAGCCCAGAACTGGACACAGGACTCAAGGTGTGGCCTAAGCAGTGACAATGACTTCCCTGCTCCTGCTGGCCACGCTGTTCCTGCTGCAGGCCAGGATGCCATTGGCCTTCTTGGCCCCCTGGGCACACTGCTGGCTCCTGTTCAGCTGCTGTCAACCACTCCCCCCAGGTCCCTCTCTGCCTGGCTGCTCTCAGCCACTCTGCCCCCAGCCTGTAGCTCTGCCTGGGGTTGCTGTGGCCAAAGGGCAGCCCCTGGCACTTGGACTTGCTGAATGCCATCCTGTTGGCCTCTGCCCATCTGTCCAGCCTGGCAAGGTCCCTCTGCAAAGCTCTCCTACCCTCTAACAGATAACCTCCTGCCCCCAGCTTGGTGTCAGCTGCAAATTCACTGCTGATGGACTCAATGCCCTCCTCCAGGTCATCAATAAAGATATTGAACAGGCTGGGGCCCAGCACTGATCCCTGGGGGCCACCACTGGTTCCTGGCTGTGGCACCATCCACCAGCACTCTCTGGGCTCAGCCTCCAGCCAGTTCCTAACCCAGCTCAGAGTTGCTGCTGCCCAAGCCAGGGGCTGACAGCTTGGCCAGGAGTTGCTGTGGGGGATGGTTGCAAAGGCCTTGCTGCAGCCCAGGGAGACTACATCCACAGCCCTCCAGGGCTATTTACAACCAGAAGCCATGGGGCTGGGTAGGATGTGGTAGGGACCAGTGTCTGAGTGTGGGCTGGGGTGGGCTGGCAGCCAGCCCTGCCAGCTGGGACCTGTCGCTCTGGCCTGGTAGCTAAAAATAGCCAAAATAAACCCAAATGGGTGTCAGAGCCTGCAGGGCTCAGCAGATGCTGCTGCTCTTCTGCCTTTATTTAGAGCCTGCTCAGTTTATTTTCCCCCTTCCCATCCAGGTCAGGAGGGAGATGAGGCTGAACCTTCACCCTGGGATGCTGCTTCCAGCTGGGAATCCGATGGATTTCAGTCTGGTGTTGTGTTCCCATGGATAATATCACATCCTAACATCCTTCTTGCAGTAGCCCACAGCCCTTTTCCTGCCGTCCCAGGCTGGTTTGGGAGCACTTCCCTGCAGGGCAGGTCATTCCCCTTCATCCCATGGGATGTGTTTTGCTGCTGGGATGCTCCTACCCCTGCCAGCAGCTTTGCTTGGGGGAAAACCCACACAAAATAACCATTTTTGGCTCTAATTCAGCAAAGTTAGGGGTGGATTGGTTTGTGCTGCTCAGTGCCAGGTGTGTTCCTGACAGGCCAAGTGAGCAGCCCTGGGGCAGATTGGGCTTGATGAGGAGCTTGTGTCAACTGTCAGAATGGGAAGTGACCTTCCCCTTAGCCTGCCCTGGGATAAAATCAGGGATCAGGCACTTCAGTCAGCATGGATTCAGGAAGAGCAGGTCCTGCCTCACCAGCCTGATCTCCTGTGCCCAGGGGGAGGTGGGGCAGGCTGTGGATGTAGTCTGCCTGGACTGCAGCAAGGCCTTTGCCACCCTCCCCCACAGCCAACTCCTGGCCAAGCTGTCAGCCCCTGGCTTGGGCAGCAGCACTCTGAGCTGGGTTAGGAACTGGCTGGAGGCTGAGCCCAAAGAGTGGTGGTGAATGGTGCCACAGCCAGCTGGCAGCCAGGCACCAGTGGTGTGCCCCAGGGATCAGTGCTGGGCCCCAGCCTGTTCAATATCTTTATTGATGACCTGGAGGAGGGCATTGAGTCCATCAGCAGTGAATTTGCAGCTGACACCAAGCTGGGGGCAGGAGTTGATCTGTTAGAGGGTAGGAGAGCTCTGCAGAGGGACCTTGCCAGGCTGGACAGATGGGCAGAGGCCAACAGGATGGCATTCAGCAAGTCCAAGTGCCAGGTGCTGCACTTTGGCCACAACAACCCCAGGCAAAGCTACAGGCTGGGGGCAGAGTGGCTGAGAGCAGCCAGGCAGAGAGGGACCTGGGGGGAGTGGTTGACACTAGGCTGAACAAGAGCCAGCAGTGTGCCCAGGTGGCCCAGAAGGCCAATGGCATCCTGGCCTGCATCAGGAAGAGTGTGGCCAGCAGGAGCAGGGAGGTCATTGTGCCCTGTGCTCAGCACTGGTTAGGCCACACCTTGAGTCCTGTGTCCAGTTCTGGGCTCCTCAGGTTAGGAAAGATGTTGAGCTGCTGGAAGGTGTCCAGAGAAGGGCAAGAAAGGTGGGGAGGGGTCTGGAGCACAGCCCTGGGAGGAGAGGCTGAGGGAGCTGGGGTTGCTTAGCCTGCAGAAGAGGAGGCTCAGGGGAGACCTTCTTGCTCTCTCCCAACTCCCTGCAGGGAGGTTGTAGACAGGCAGAGGTTGGTCTCTTCTCCCAGGCACTCAGTGCCGTAACAAGAGGCCACAGTCTCAAGCTGTGCCAGGGGAGGTTTAGGCTGGAGGTGAGGAGAAAGTTTTTCACAGGAAGAGCAATTTGCCATTGGGATGTGCTGCCCAGGGAGGTGGTGGAGTCCCCATCCCTGGAGGTGTTTAGGCAGAGCCTGGATGAGGCCCTTGGTGCCATGGTTGAGTTGATCAGATGGTGCTGGGTGACAGGTTGGACTGGATGATCTCTGAGTTCTTTTCCAACCTCAGTGATTCTGTGATCCCCTTCCTGCTTCCCTCTCCTAGTCAGCTTCCTGGGAGAGCAAAAACAAGCCAGGGGGCAAACTGCTTTCTGGATCAAGCCTGCAGCCTCTCTCTGCTGGCTGTGTTTTGTCCCAGGTGGTTTGGTTTGTTTTCCTCCACCTCTTGTTTTGATTTTTGTGGTGATTTCCCCCCTGCCCGCCCCCGCCCCCTCCCTCCCTTTTTGGAGCTCTCACTGCAAAAAAGATAGGCTTTGATTTCATTGCCCTGTGGTCTCAGCTCTGCATCTCCCAGCGGGGTTGGATGTGGCAGGGTTCTATTTCTTGTGGTTGATTTATGGTGTGGTTGGCACAGGGCAACACACTTGGAGCTTGCAAGAGAGGAGGGAGGGAAGGGAATGGCCTGCACTAATGGGAAGCAGATTGGGTGATACATGAGAGCAGCTCTGGCTGCCAACCCCTTTCTGCTTCCAGGGCCAGGGGGAAGAGTTCAAGGAGGAGGAAAAAGAAGTCTTCTGTGGATCCTCCTCCCAAATCAATCCCCATTAATGTGTTGATGGAGTCAGCTGGCTTTGTGGCTTTGCAGCAGTGGCTGGAAAAGGCTCTGTGCTGCAGCAACACAGGCCCAGGAGGGGAAGGAGAGGTTGATTCTTCTGGTTTTAGGGTTGAGGAAGGGTTGAGTGGGGTTTAGCTTGATGATTTGGGGGGGGGGGTCTCTGAGAGCTTTGCAGTTCAGAGGGGTTGCAGCATCTTGTGCCTGTGCTGTGATCGCAGAGGGGTCTGCTGCTTGTGTTCCAAGGGGAAAGGCAACTTAGGGAGGTGAGCCCAGACCTCAGCTCCCTCCTGCTGTTCTCTGGACCTGTGCACATAGAAACGTGTGGAAATGTGGTGCTGGAGCTGTGTGGCTTGAGCCCAGAGAGGGGTGGGGAATGGAGGCAGCTGCAGCTGCAGGCTGGTCACAAGTGGAGCTCCCCAGGGCTCAGTGCTGGAGCCAGCTTTGGCTAATACCTTTCCCAATGATCTGGCTGAGGGAGTTGAGGCACCCTCAGTCACTCTGCAGATGACAGCAAGCTGGGAGGGACTCTTGAGCTGCTGGAGGGCTGGGGGCTCTACAGAGGGACCTGGCCAGGCTGCATCCGTGGGCTGAGGACAGTGGGATGAGGTTCACCAAGGCCAAGGGCTGGGTCCTGCTCTTGGGTCACAAACACCCCATGAAGGCTCCAGGCTGGGAGCAGATTGGCTGGGAACTGCCCAGCAGAAAAGGCCCTGTGGGTGTTGGTCAGCAGCTGCCTGAAGGTAAGCCAGCAGTGCCCAGGTGGCCAAGGAGGCCATCAGCAGCCTGGCCTGGATCAGCACTGGTGTGGCCAGCAGGAGCAGGGCAGGGGCTGTGCTGCCGGACTGGGCACTGCTGAGGCCACACCTTGAGTCCTGGGCTCCTCACTCCAAGAAGGACATTGAGAGGCTGGAGCAGGTCCAGAGAAGGACAAGGAAGCTGCTGAAGAGGTCTGTGGAGGAGCAGCTGAGGGAACTAGGGCTGTTGAGTCTGGAGGAAAGGAGGCTGAGGGGAGACCTGGCTCTCTCCAACTCCCTGAAAGGAGACTGGAGCCAGGTGGGGGTCGGTCTCTTCTCCTAAGAAGAAAGTGATGGGGCAAGAGGAATTGGCTTCTGGTTGCTCCAGGGAGACTCAGGGTGGGTATTAGAAACAATTTCCTTGCCTTTGAGAGTGGTCAGCCACTGGCCCAGGCTGCCCAGGGCAGTGGTGGAGGTCTTAGCCCTGGAGGTGTTCAAGGAACTTGTGGCCATGGCACGTGGGGCCATGGTTTGGTGGTGAGCTGGCAGGGCAGGGTTGATGGTTGGACTCCCTGAGCCTGGAGGTCTCTTCCAACCTTGGTGACTCCATGAAACCTATGCAGGGCTGCAGCCCAGAAGGGTTTTGGTGTGAAAAGAATAAATGGGTCCTTTTTTGGGGATCCTCCTGGGGCTGTGCATCCCCTAAAGCCCTCCTGTCCCAGGAGAAATGGTGGCTGGAGGTGGAGGTCATAGAGTCATAGATTCAACAAGGTTGGAAAAGGCCTCAGAGATCATCAAGTCCAACCTGTCACCCAAGACCTGACTACTAAAACATGGCTCCAAGTGCCTCATCCAATCCCCTCTTGAACACCTCCAGGGATGGGGACTCCACCACCTCCCTGGGCAGCACATCCCAATGGCCAATCTCTCTTGCTGGGAAGAACTTTCTCCTCCCCTCCAGCCTAAACCTCCCCTGGCACAGCTTGAGACTGTGTCTTCTTGTTCTGGGGATGGGTGCCTGCCTGGGAGAAGAGACCAACCCCCAGCTGGCTCCAACCTCCCTTCAGGGAGTTGCAGAGAGCAATGAGGTCTCCCCTGAGCCTCCTCTTCTGCAGGCTAAGCAACCCCAGCTCCCTCAGCCTCTCCTCCCAGGGCTGTGCTCCAGACCCCTCCCCAGCTTTCTTGCCCTTCTCTGGACACCTTCAAGTCTCTCAATGTCCTTCTTAACCTGAGGAGCCCAGAACTGGACACAGGACTCAAGGTGTGGCCTCAGCAGTGCTGAGCACAGGGCACAAGGACTTCCCTGCTCCTGCTGGCCACACTCTTCCTGATGCAGGCCAGGATGCCCTTGGCCTTCTTGGCTACCTGGGCACACTGCTGGCTCATGTTCAGCTGCTGTCAATCAGCACCCCCAGATCCCTCTCTGCCTGGCAGCTCTCAGCCACTCTGCCCCCAGCCTGTAGCTCTGCCTGGGGTTGCTGTGGCCAAAGGGCAGCCCCTGGCACTTGGACTTGTTGAATGCCATCCTGTTGGCCTCTGCCCATCTGTCCAGCCTGGCAAGGTCCCTCTGCAGAGCTCTCCTGCCCTCTAACAGCTCAACTCCTGCCCCCAGCCTGGGGTCATCTGCAAATTGACCGCTGATGGACTCAATGCCCTCCTCCAGATCATCAATAAAGATACTGAACAGGCTGGTGCCCAGCACTGATCCCTGGGGGCCACCACTGGTGCCTGGCTGCCAGCTGGCTGTGGCACCGTTCACCACCACTCTCTGGGCTCAGCCTCCAGCCAGTTCCTAACCCAGCTCAGGTCACAGCTCCTTGGAGCAGAGCATCCTTCGTGCACCAGGTGCTGCTTCCAGCAGGCCCAAACCTGTCGCTTTTGGCCCTGTTCTGCCCTTTGCAGCCTCTCAGGTGCCATTTCTCTCTGCTCTATTGTCCCTGAGGGATGGGAATCCCTTGCTCTGCCCTTCCTCTTCCTCCTGGTGACCTTTCAGGGTGCCCTGCTGGAGCATCTCTGGTTACCAGAGCGGATGAGCCATCGATCGCGAGGAGGATGCTTGGCGCTTCCCAACCCTCTGAGACCTTCAGGCTGGATGCTTGGGGCTGGGCTTGCCCTGCACAGGCTAAATTCCCAGGGCAGGAGCTGGACTTGCCCTGCACAGGGTGAATTCCCAGGGCAGGAGCTGGACTTGCCCTGCACAGGGTGAATTCCCAGGGCAGGAGCTGGACTTGCCCTGCAAACTGGGAGCTGAGAGCAGCTTTTCTGCTTCCTTGCAAGGTTTTGCTGGAGCTGGATCCATCACTCCTGGGCTCCCCCACTTTCTCTTCTCTCCCAGGGATTGACTGGGGGGGGGGGGAGCTGATCTCCCCTCTCAACCCATTTCTCCTTCTTTCTCACAGGAAAGCCTCAGAGAAGGGCCCAGGTGGAGCATCTGGACCCCCTGCACCATGGCTTCATCCGAGCTGCCTCCGCACCCTGCAGTAGGTACTGTCAGCCCGCTGGGGTGGGGGTAGGTTATCTGGGGGGGGTGGGGGTTGGACACACCCAGCCTTGGGCAGGAAGGGGGTGCATCAGATTGGGGGAAGGGGGGACACCCTGCAAGCCCCCAGCAGAGCTTCTTGGGGTCGTGGAATCCCCAAGGGCTGTTGTGCTGTGTGGGTTTGGGGGTGTGGGAAGGTTCTTCCGTCGCCCTCCGCCGCCGCCGTCTTCCCCCGGGGCACAGCGGCACTTCAAGGAGGACACCAAGTGGCAGGCTTCCTCCTTGCAGGTGACCATCTTGTCCCAGAGCCCCCCAGCCCCCTGCCCCAGGGGGTGGAGGATCTTGGTGAAGCCTTTGACTTTGAGGACAGCGAGGAAGAGGAGGAGGAGGAGGAGGAGGAGGAGGAAGACGACTCCACGGCTGAGCCGGGCGGTGAGGCTGTCCTCCGGGCGCCGCCTCGCAGGCGAAGAGCTGCCAGCTCTGGCACTGGTGAGGAGCAGGGTTGGAGGGAGGGAGGGCTGCAGTGTCCCCCATGTCCCCACTCTGTCACCCCTGGGTGCCCAGGGTGGCCCTGCTGCAGGCCTGGGTGCCAGCCCTGTTTCTCTTTGCTTTTTTCCCCTCCGCAGATGGGTTGGTGCCAGAGACCCAGGAAGGGTACGTGGGGGTTGGGGGTGGATTTGGGGGGTGGGGGTGGGGGGGTGGGGGTTTGAGTCCTTTGAAGCACAGCTTTGGGGTTTGTCCCTCAGTGTTTGGCATGTCACAGCCCAGTGCCATGCCTCAGCTTCCCCAGTGTCTCCCCACATAAGGGGCTGCAAGCAGGAGGGCTCTGGAATTTTGGGGTGCACCTCCCAGACCTGGGGATCTGTGGGGCCTTTGAGTGCCGTTAAGGGGTTTGAGATGAACTCCTGCAGCTCCAGGATGAGGAGAGGAGGGAGAAGCTCCTGTGTTTGGTGTTTGCCCCAGCTGTGGAATTTGGGGGAGGGGGGGTGAAGATGTAAATCTGGGTGCCAGGGAGGGGTTATTCCTCCTGGTGGACTCTAAACCCCAGGAGCCTCCCATCTATGGAGATGTGGCCAGGGGATGGTGGGGTGGGGGGCATGAATTTAAGCTGCATTCTGGGCTTGTGAGCCTCTGCAATAGGAGCTGGGGGTGATGGGGGGGGGGGGGGATAAGAGGCTTGGGTGCAGCTGATCCCAGGAGATTCACACCCTGGGGTGCTCCCTGACCTCATTCCTTGCAGGTTGCCAGCAGGGATGAGCAATGGGGAGGCTGGTGGAGACCCTTCCATCAATGCCCAGACCTGGAAGAGGAAAAGCATCAGCCAAGGTGGGTTAAAACTGCTGACAGACCAACCCTGCCATGGCTTGGGAGGGTTTTCTCCAGCCTGGTTTGACCCTTGGGTGCTGACCTGAGTCCCTGGGGGCTTTGTTTTGTTTGTGCCCCCCCAAGATGAACGCTTCCAGTTCCCACCAGTGGAGGATGATGTGATCTATGATGATGTCCCCTGTGAGACCCTCGATGCTGACCAGGATGGTAGGGACAAACCTTTCCCCCCACCCCTCCTACCCTGGCTCCTTGGTGACCATGAGTTCATTTTCCACCTGGGCAAACTGAGGCATGCTCTGGGAGGCAGGGGATCCCAGAAGGGGATGTGGGCAGGGATAAGCCTGGGATAACCACTGGGGGTTGGGAGGGGCGAAGGCAGAGGTGTCCCCAGAGAGGTTGCAAGACTTTCTGTCTTCCCCAGGGCTCAGTACTGGGACCTGTTCTATTTGTCTTCATCTGGACTAGGGGATTGAGGCACCCTCAGGCAGTTTGCAGATGACACCAAGATTGGGAGGGATCTTGATCTGAAGGAGAGTTGGAAGCTCTGCAGAGGGACCTGGCCAGGCTGGTCCATGGACTGAGGCCAGTGGGATGAGGTTCAACAAGGCCAAGGGCTGGGTCCTGCACTGGGGTCACAACAACCCCATGAAGGCTTCAGGCTGGGAAGTGCCAAGCAGAAAAGGCCCTGCGGGTGCTGGGTGACAGCAGCTGAAGATGAGCCAGGGGGTGCCCAGGTGGCCATGAAGGGCAGCAGCAGCAGCCTGGCCTGGATGAGAAACAGCAGAACCAGGGTAGGGACTGTCCTGCTGGACTGGGCACTGCTGAGGCCACAGCTTGAGTGCTGGGTTCAGTTCTGGGCTCCTCACTCCAAGAAGGACATTGAGGGCTGGAGCAGGTCCAGGGAAGGGCAAGGAAGCTGGGGAAGGGTCTGGAGAACAGGGCTGGGGAGGAGCAGCTGAGGGAGCTGGGGGGGTTGAGCCTGGAGAAAAAGGAGGCTGAGGGGAGAGCTGCTGGCTCTCTACAGCTCCCTGAAAGGATGTTGGAGTGAGGTTAGAATTGGTCTCTTCTCCCAAGGAACAAGTGACAGGACAAGAGGAAATGGCCTCAAGTTGCCCTAAGGAAGGTTCAGGTTGGCCCTGAGGAACAATTTCTTCCCCTTGAGGGTTGTCCAGGCCTGGCCCAGGCTGCCCAGGGCAGTGGTGCAGTCCCCAGCCCTGGAGGGCTTTCAAAGCCCTGGAGAGGTG
>CM066600.1:8066525-8419025 GCA_033816785.1 Picus viridis | reverse complement strand
GGGATGTCCCCAAGGGGCTGGTACCACTCCTAGTGGATCTGAAATGGGAATGGTGCTCAGAGGGGATGTCCCCAAGGGGCTGGTACCACTCTTACTGGATCTGGAATGGGGAATGGTGCTCAGAGGGGATGTCCCCAAGGGGCTGGTACCACTCTTAGTGGATCTGAAATGGGAATGGTGCTCAGAGGGGATGTCCCCAAGGGGATGGTACCACTCTTAGTGGATCTGAAATGGGAATGGTGCTCAGAGGGGATGTCCCCAAGGGGATGGTACCACTCCTAGTGGATCTGAAATGGGAATGGTGCTCAGAGGGGATGTCCCCAAGGGGCTGGTACCACTCTTAGTGGATCTGAAATGGGAATGGTGCTCAGAGGGGATGTCCCCAAGGGGCTGGTGCCACTCTTAGTGGATCTGAAATGGGAATGGTGCTCAGAGGGGATGTCCCCAAGGGGATGGTACCACTCCTAGTGGATCTGAAATGGGAATGGTGCTCAGAGGGGATGTCCCCAAGGGGCTGGTACCACTCTTAGTGGATCTGAAATGGGGCTGGTGCTCAGAGGGGATGTCCCCAAGGGGCTGGTACCACTCTTAGTGGATCTGAAATGGGAATGGTGCTCAGAGGGGATGTCCCCAAGGGGCTGGTACCACTCTTAGTGGATCTGAAATGGGAATGGTGCTCAGAGGGGATGTCCCCAAGGGGCTGGTACCACTCTTAGTGGATCTGAAATGGGAATGGTGCTCAGAGGGGCTCCTCAGAGGGGCTGCTCCTCTGGCCAGCCTGAACTAGTGTGGGGTGTCCTTGCCCATGGCAGGGGTTGGAACTAGATGATCCTTGTGGTCCCTTCCAACCCTGACTGATTCTATGATTCTATGAAATGGGAATGATGCTCAGAGGGGATGTCCCCAAGGGGCTGGTACCACTCTTAGTGGATCTGAAATGGGGCTGGTGCTCAGAGGGGATGTCCCCAAGGGGATGGTACCACTCTTACTGGATCTGGAATGGGAATGGTGCTCAGAGGGGATGTCCCCAAGGGGATGGTACCACTCTTACTGGATCTGGAATGGGGCTGGTGCTCAGAGGGGACAGTGCTCAGAGGAGATGCTCCCAAAGGGATGGTACCACTCTATCTGGAGCCAAAATGTGGACAGTGCTCAGAGGAGAGGGCCTCAAGGGGCTGGCACTGCTGTATCCAGCCCTAACCCGGGGGATGATGCTTGGAGGAGATGCCCCCCAGGGGATGGTGCTCTGCCTCTGGATCTGAATTGGTGGCTGATGCCCCGAGGGGGGATGCCCTCCTGGGGCCAAGGGCATCGCTGTATCCCGACCCAGGGTGGGGTCCTAGTGCTGCCTCGAGCCTCCTGGTCCCTCTCATCCCCCCCCCGTCCAGATGACCCAACTGATGAAAGCAGCCAAAAGTGGCACCAAGGATGGTTTGGAGAAGACCAAGATCGCCGTGATGAGGAAAGTGACCTTCCTGCACCGGAAAGAGGCACCAGGTGAGTGGGGAAAGCTTCTGAGAGCCAGAAGAAGGCCTTTTGGAGGGTATTAAGGGGGGGGGAATAATTCCATGTGAGCCCCCCCCATGGCTTTCAGCTTTGCTGATTTCTTTTCTGTGGTTTGAGCTGCCACTGGATTTGTTTCTCCCACTCTTGGCATCCCTGTGCGAGGCTCGGTCGGTTCGGCTCGCTCCTCGCTCCAACCACCCGTGGCCTTTTGGGACCAGTGGACCGTGCCCAGCACCCATGGGTGCCCCCTTGGACACAGAGCACTGATTATTTTGGGTTGGGTTTGGTTTTTTTTGGGGGGGGGGTGGGGTGGGGTTTTGTTTTTCTTAACCCTCCTGCTGTTGTGCAGGGGATGGGGAGAGGAGGAGGAGGAGGGCGGCGGAGGTGGAAAAGCAGCCTCCTGCCCGCCGGAGCTCGAGGGTCTCCCTGGAGCACCACAGGGGAGGTAGGATCCCAGTAGGTGGCCTTGGAGCTTGGTCAAGGCTTCCTGGGGGATCCAGCTTGTGTGTCCCAACCTTGCTGCATGTCCCCAGCCTGGCTTAAACCTCCCTGAGGTGGGGGCTGAAGTGCTTTTTGGTCTGGGGGGAGTGGGGGCGGATTTGGTCCCCGAGGTGCGGGAGGGGATCCCCTCGGCCAGGCTGCCGCAGAGCATCCCAGCCCCAGGGCACGGAGATGAGGAGGAGGAGGAGGAAGAGGAGGAGGAGGAGGAGGTCTTGGAGCTGGCAGCCAAGGGTGACGAATCCTCCCTGCCCAAAATTAGGGAAGGAAAAGGTCACCCAGGCACCGGCAGCCCTCCCCTGCAGCCTCAGCCAGCCCTCCCCCTTGGCAGCTATTAATAGGCGGTGGGGATGGGGCGGGGGTGGCCGTAGCAGGGCCTTGAGGCCATGTGGAAGAAGAGGCTGTCCAGCCATCAGGATGCCACCTTGGCTCGCTCCTACTCCTCCTCCTCAGCTGCTTCAGCCTCGGGTAAGGGCTCCCCAGGCTGCCCGACCAGCGCTTGCCTCTTGCCTTCTCCAGTCTCTTCTTCCTGCTGCTTTTGCCTCCTTTTTTCTGCCCCCGTTTCCCCTTGCTCTCACCCACTCTTGGAGCAAGGAGGAAAGGGATCTTTACCCCCACCCCACCCTCAGCTAAGGTGGGTGTTGGGGACAGGCAGAGACTTTGTGTCCCCTTCCTGCAGGGAGCTGGCTGGGTCCCTGCTGGCAGCCTGACTCATGCCGGTGTCCGGTGACAGTGGCCGGAGCTCGGGGAGGGACACACAATGCAGGGAGGACGCTGGGATCCATCACTGCTCACAGCTCCAAATCTAAGCCCATCCCCAGCCAAGCTGCTGCTGAAGCTATGAAGGCTTCTTTAGACACACACCCCCCAAACCTCTAAAACTGGGGAGGGGGTTGGCATTTGGTTGTGGCATTTGTTTCCACCCCCCTCTTACAGGGGACTCGGAGGAGGAGGACACAGGTTTCCTGGAGGTCACAGTCTCTGACATGAAGCACCCCCACCAGAGCTGGGCCCCATGCCCGAGGGGCTGAGCCCACAGCAGGTTGGCATGGGGTGGGTTAGGGGCTTTCGGGGGTGGGGTTTGGGTGGGGATCACAGCTTCCCCTTCTCCTGTGATTGAGGAAGGAGGGGAAAGGGGGCGAGTCAGCAGAAGGCGATGCTGCTGCGTCAGCACTTCTGCAGGGCCCTGCGTCCGTGCTGCAGCCCCCCCAGATTGTGTTGTTTTGGTGGGGGGCACACGCACACACGAGCCACAATGACCTTATTGTGGCCTTCCAGTATCTTAAGGGGGCCTAGGAGAAACTGGGGAGGCACTTCCTAGGGTGTCAGGGAGTGACAGCCATTGAAGCCATTGGCCCTTGTCTTGCCTCCCCAGGCCCTTTCTGTGCACTGCAGACACGGAGGGGCTGTAAGGCCTGGCTTGTCTCTGCCCAGTGGGACGGTGCAGGCAGGTGGGGTTTTAGGAGGGCTTGCTGCCAAGGACTCTCTTTTGCTGGGGGTTGATTGCATGGCTGAGAGAGGTGGAGGAGGCAAGGGCTGGGCTGCAGCAAGAGAATCAAAGCCAGCAGGTCGAGGGAGGGGATTCTGCCCCTTTACTCCACTCTGCTGAGACCACAGCTGGAGCTCTGGGTCCAGTTCTGGAGCCTCTGTGCCAGGAAGGATCTGGAGGGGCTGGAAGGTGTCCAGAGCAGGGCCACGAGGAGGAGCAGAGGGCTGGAGCTGCTCTGCTATGGAGACAGAGTGAGAGAGTTGGGGTTGTTCAACATGAATGAGGGCATCCTCAGGCTCTTCCTCTCCAAGCTCCAGAGCCCTCAGCTCCCTCAGGCTCTGCTCATAAGGAAGATCTTCCACTGCCTTCAGCATTTTTGTGGCTCTGCTCTGGACTCTCAAGCAGTTCTCTGAGGTCCTTCTTGACCTGAGGGGCCCAGAACTGGACACAACACTCCAGATGTGGCCTCAGCAGGGCAGACTAGAGGGGGAGGAGAACCTCTCTCGACCTCCTGGTCACAGCCCTTCTAATCCAGCCCAGACTGGCCTTGGCCTTCCTGGCCACCAGAGCACACTGCTGGCTCATGGTCATCCTTCCATCCACCAGCACCCCCAGGTCCCTTTCCCCTTCCACTGCTCTCAGCCCCTAACCTCAGTCCCTTCAGTCTGGAGAGGAGAAGGCTCCCAGGAGACCTTCTTGTGGCCTTCCAGGGTCTGAAGGGGGCCTACAAGCAAGCTGGGGAGGGACTTCTGAGGGTGTCAGGGAGGGATAGGACTGGGGGGGGGGGCTGGAGCAAAACTAGAAGTGGGGAGATTGAGATTGGATGGAAGAAGTTTTTGCCCAGGAGGGTGGTGAGAGCCTGGCACAGGCTGCCCAGGGAGGTGGTAGCAGCCTCCTGCCTGGAGGTGTTTGCAGCCAGGCTGGAGGTGGCTGTGAGCAACGTGCTGTGGGGTGAGGTGTCCAGGGGGGTTGGAACTAGAAGATCCTGGAGGTCCCTTCCAGCCCTAAGCGTTCTGTGTTTCTGTGCCCCTGTCTGTGCCCTGCTGCCACCCTGCAGGTTGTCCGGCGCCACATCCTGGGCTCCATCGTGCAGAGCGAGCGGAGCTACGTGGACTCCTTGAAGCGCATCCTGCAGGTGGGGGCAACCTCCCCCCCCCCCATCACCCCCCTTTTTCTAGGGGGTGTTTGGTGGGGTGTAGGGATGAAGTGGGGGCCACTCATGGCATTGCCCACAGGATGATTGGAGGCGGGGGATGTGGATGGCATCTTCTACCAGATCGAGGGGTGGGGGGAGGCTGGTGGCATCTCCCCCAGGGTTGGAGGGGGAGGCAGGACGCTGATGGCATCTCCCCCAGGGTTGAGGGGGCAGGATGCTGATGGCATCTCCCCCAGGGTTGGAGGGGGAGGCAGGATGCTGATGGCATCTCCCCCAGGGTTGGGGTGGGGGGCAGGACGCTGATGGCATCTCCCCCAGGGTTGAGGGGGGCAGGATGCTGATGGCATCTCCCCCAGGGTTGGAGGGGAGGCAGGATGCTGATGGCATCTCCCCCAGGGTTGGGGTGGGGGGCAGGATGCTGATGGCATCTCCCCCAGGGTTGAGGGGGCAGGACGCTGATGGCATCTCCCCCAGGGTTGAGGGGGGCAGGATGCTGATGGCATCTCCCCCAGGGTTGGAGGGGGGCAGGATGCTGATGGCATCTCCCCCAGGGTTGAGGGGGCAGGATGCTGATGGCATCTCCCCCAGGGTTGAGGGCAGGATGCTGATGGCATCTCCCCCAGGGTTGAGGGGGCAGGACGCTGATGGCATCTCCCCCAGGGTTGGGGGGCAGGATGCTGATGGCATCTCCCCCAGGGTTGGGGTGGGGGGCAGGATGCTGATGGCATCTCCCCAGGGGTTGAGGGGGGCAGGACGCTGATGGCATCTCCCCCAGGGTTGAGGGGGGCAGGATGCTGATGGCATCTCCCCCAGGGTTGGAGGGGGGGGCAGGATGCTGATGGCATCTCCCCCAGGGTTGGAGGGGGGGGCAGGATGCTGATGGCATCTCCCCCAGGGTTGAGGGGGCAGGATGCTGATGGCATCTCCCCCAGGGTTGGAGGGGGGCAGGATGCTGATGGCATCTCCCCCAGGGTTGGGGTGGGGGGCAGGATGCTGATGGCATCTCCCCCAGGGTTGAGGGGGCAGGACGCTGATGGCATCTCCCCCAGGGTTGAGGGGGCAGGATGCTGATGGCATCTCCCCCAGGGTTGAGGGGGCAGGACGCTGATGGCATCTCCCCCAGGGTTGGGGGGGGGCAGGACGCTGATGGCATCTCCCCCAGGGTTGGGGGGAGGGGGGGGGCAGGACGCTGATGGCATCTCCCCCAGGGTTGAGGGGGCAGGACGCTGATGGCATCTCCCCCAGGGTTGGGGGGGGAGGGGGGCAGGACCCTGATGGCATCTCCCCCAGGGTTGAGGGGGGCAGGACGCTGATGGCATCTCCCCCAGGGTTGAGGGGGCAGGACGCTGATGGCATCTCCCCCAGGGTTGAGGGGGGCAGGACCCTGATGGCATCTCCCCCAGGGTTGAGGGGGCAGGACGCTGATGGCATCTCCCCCAGGGTTGGAGGGGGGCAGGATGCTGATGGCATCTCCCCCAGGGTTGAGGGGGCAGGATGCTGATGGCATCTCCCCCAGGGTTGGGGGGAGGGGGGCAGGACCCTGATGGCATCTCCCCCAGGGTTGGGGGGGCAGGACGCTGATGGCATCTCCCCCAGGGTTGAGGGGGCAGGATGCTGATGGCATCTCCCCCAGGGTTGGAGGGGGGGGCAGGATGCTGATGGCATCTCCCCCAGGGTTGAGGGGGCAGGATGCTGATGGCATCTCCCCCAGGGTTGGAGGGGGGGGCAGGATGCTGATGGCATCTCCCCCAGGGTTGGGGTGGGGGGCAGGATGCTGATGGCATCTCCCCCAGGGTTGAGGGGGCAGGACGCTGATGGCATCTCCCCCAGGGTTGAGGGGGCAGGACGCTGATGGCATCTCCCCCAGGGTTGAGGGGGCAGGATGCTGATGGCATCTCCCCCAGGGTTGAGGGGGGCAGGACGCTGATGGCATCTCCCCCAGGGTTGGGGGGGCAGGACGCTGATGGCATCTCCCCCAGGGTTGAGGGGGGCAGGATGCTGATGGCATCTCCCCCAGGGTTGAGGGGGGCAGGACGCTGATGGCATCTCCCCCAGGGTTGAGGGGGCAGGATGCTGATGGCATCTCCCCCAGGGTTGGGGGGAGGGGGGCAGGACCCTGATGGCATCTCCCCAGGGTTTGGGGGGGGGCAGGACGCTGATGGCATCTCCCCCAGAGTTGGGGGGGGCAGGACGCTGATGGCATCTCCCCCAGGGTTGGGGGGGGGCAGGACGCTGATGGCATCTCCCCCAGGGTTGAGGGGGCAGGACGCTGATGGCATCTCCCCCAGGGTTGAGGGGGCAGGATGCTGATGGCATCTCCCCCAGGGTTGGGGGGGCAGGACGCTGATGGCATCTCCCCCAGGGTTGAGGGGGCAGGACGCTGATGGCATCTCCCCCAGGGTTGAGGGGGGCAGGACGCTGATGGCATCTCCCCCAGGGTTGAGGGGGCAGGACGCTGATGGCATCTCCCCCAGGGTTGGGGGGAGGGGGGCAGGACGCTGATGGCATCTCCCCCAGGGTTGGGGGGAGGGGGGGGCAGGACCCTGATGGCATCTCCCCCAGGGTTGGGGGGAGGGGGGGGCAGGACGCTGATGGCCTCTCCCCCATGGTTGGGGGGGGAGGGTGGGGCAGGACGCTGATGGCCTCTCCCCCAGGGTTGGGGGGGGGGGGGGGGGGGCAGGACGCTGATGGCATCTCCCCCAGGGTTGGGGGGAGGGGGGGGCAGGACGCTGATGGCATCTCCCCCAGGGTTGAGGGGGGCAGGACGCTGATGGCATCTCCCCCAGGGTTGGGGGGGGGGGCAGGACGCTGATGGCATCTCCCCCAGGGTTGGGGGGAGGGGGGGGGGCAGGACGCTGATGGCATCTCCCCCAGGGTTGGGGGGGGGGGGGGGCAGGACCCTGATGGCATCTCCCCCAGGGTTGGGGGGGGAGGGGGGGCAGGACGCTGATGGCCTCTCCCACAGGGTTGAGGGGGCAGGACGCTGATGGCATCTCCCCCAGGGTTGGGGGGGGGGGGGGGCAGGACGCTGATGGCCTCTCCCACAGGGTTGAGGGGGCAGGACGCTGATGGCATCTCCCCCAGGGTTGGGGGGGAGGGGGGCAGGACCCTGATGGCATCTCCCCCAGGGTTGGGGGGAGGGGGGGGGCAGGACGCTGATGGCATCTCCCCCAGGGTTGGGGGGGAGGGGGGGGCAGGACGCTGATGGCATCTCCCCTAGGGTTGGGGGGGGGGGGGGCAGGACCCTGATGGCATCTCCCCCAGGGTTGGGGGGAGGGGGGCAGGACGCTGATGGCATCTCCCCCAGGGTTGGGGGGGGGCAGGATGCTGATGGCATCTCCCCCAGGGTTGAGGGGGAGGGGGGCAGGACGCTGATGGCCTCTCCCACAGGGTTGAGGGGGCAGGACGCTGATGGCATCTCCCCTAGGGTTGGGGGGAGGGGGGGGGCAGGACCCTTATGGCATCTCCCCCAGGGTGGGGGGGGGGGGGCAGGACGCTGATGGCATCTCCCCCAGGGTTGGGGGGAGGGGGGGGCAGGACCCTGATGGCATCTCCCCCAGGGTTGGGGGGGGGGGGGGGGCAGGGCTGATGGGGGGGGCAGGATGCTGATGGCATCTCCCCTAGGGTTGGGGGTGGGGGGGCAGGACGCTGATGGCATCTCCCCCAGGGTTGGGGGTGGGGGGGGGGGCAGGACGCTGATGGCCTCTCCCACAGGACTACAGGAACCCCCTGCTGGAGATGGAGCCGAAGGTGCTGAGCGCCCGCAAGTGCCAGGCGGTGTTCCTGCGGCTGAAGGAGATCCTGCAGTGCCACTCCATGTTCCAGATCGCCCTGGCCTCCCGCGTGGCCGAGTGGGACTCCACCGAGAAGATCGGAGACCTCTTCGTGGCCTCGGTAGGAGGGGGGCAGGGAGGCCGCAGGGCCGGAGCCCCAGCTCGGAAAGGACCTCCCCGCCCCCAGCCCGTGCCCTGCCGCCCTCCCCGCCCCCGCCAAGGGCCGCGGGAAGCCGCTCGCTTCCCCCTCCCTGCCTGCCCCCTTCACGCGCTCAACGAGGTTGGAAGAGACCTCAAAGGTCATCAAGTCCAACCTGACCCCCAAGGCCCTTACCCCCACCCCCGTGCAACGGGGACACGAGACAGGAGCAAAGAGGGTAACACAGAATCGATCACAGAATGAGCCAGGTTGGAAGAGACCTCAGAGGTCACCAGGCCCAGCCTGTGACCTAATCCCTGACACCTCCTGAGAACTCAACCATGGCTCCAAGTGCCACATCCAGTCCCCTCCTGAACACCTCTGGGGACGGGGAAGGTGTCCAGAGAAGGGCAACAAGGCTGGGGAGGGGTCTGGAGCACAGCCCTGGGAGGAGAGGCTGAGGGAGCTGGGGTTGCTTAGCCTGCAGAAGAGGAGGCTCAGGGGAGACCTTCTTGCTCTCTCCAACTCCCTGCAGGGAGTTTGGAGCCAGGTGGGGGTTGGGCTCTCAAGCTGCACCAGGCTGACACCTCCTGACACCTAAACCATGGCTCCAAGTGCCACATCCAATCCCCTCTTGAACACCTCCAGGGATGGGGACTCCACCACCTCCCTGGGCAGCACATCCCAATGGCCAACAACTCTTCTGGGAAGAACTTTCTCCTCACCTCCAGCCTAAACCTCCCCTGGCACAGCTTGAGACTGTGTCCTCTTGTTCTGGGGATGGGTGCCTGGGAGAAGAGACCAACCCCCACCTGGCTACAACCTCCCTGCAGGGAGTTGGAGGGAGCAAGAAGGTCTCCCCTGAGCCTCCTCTTCTGCAGGCTAAGCAACCCCAGCTCCCTCAGCCTCTCCTCCCAGGGCTGTGCTCCTGACAGGAAGGATGGAGAGAGGCTGTTTACAGAGGCCTGCAGTGCCAGGGCAAGAGCCAGTGGCTGTGAGCTGGGAGAGGGGAGCTTGAGACTGGAGATGAGGAAGCAATTCTGTAGAGTGAGGCTGGGGAGCCACTGGCACAGGTTGCCCCAGGGAGGTTGTGGCTGCCCCCTCCCTGGAGGTGCTCAAGGCCGGGTTGGCTGAGGCCTTGAGCACCCTGTGCTGGTGGGAGGTGTCCCTGCCCGTGGCAGGGGGGCTGGAGCTGGATGAGCTTTGAGGTCCTTTCCAGTCTAAACCCTGCTGTGATTCCACGACTGCTGCCAAACCTCCCCCTGCCCCTCTCCATGCTCATGGGCTGGGCTTGGAGTGACGCAGCCCCAGCCTGGGCTATCCCCAGCATCATCAGCATCCCTCCAGAAAGACCCCAAGCCCCCCATGCTTTGCTGGCCTCCCCTTTTTTGGGGGGAGCCCCCATTCCCTCACAGCTCTTCTGGCCTCTCCCCAGTTCTCCAAGTCGATGGTGCTGGACGTCTACAGCGACTACGTCAACAACTTCACCACCGCCATGTCCCTCATCAAGAAGGCTTGTCTCACCAAGCCTGCCTTCCTCGACTTCCTCAAGGTCAGCAGGGCCCAGGTGTGGCTGCCAACCCCGCTGCTCGCCACCGTGGCTGCCAACCCCTCCTGTCGTTGGCCTTTCTTCTTCCCCTCCCCCGCAGAAGAGGCAGATGGCCAGCGCCGACCGGGTCACGCTCTACGGGCTGATGGTGAAGCCCATCCAGAGGTTCCCTCAGTTCATCCTGCTCCTGCAGGTATGGGCAAAGGTTGCCTGCCCCCCGCCTTGCCTGGCACCTGGGCTCAGCACTGCTTAGGCCACACCTTGAGTGCTGTGTCCAGTTCTGGGCCCCTCAATTCAAGAAGGATGTTGAGTTGCTCGACCGTGTCCGGAGAAGGGCAGCGAGGCTGGGGAGGGGTCTGGAGCACGAGGCTGGGCAGGGGTCTGGAGCACGAGGCTGGGCAGGGGTCTGGAGCACGAGGCTGGGCAGGGGTCTGGAGCACAGGGCTGGGGAGGGGTCCGTGGCATGAGGCTGGGGAGGGGTCTGGGGCACAGGGCTGGGGAGGGGTCTGGGGCACAGGGCTGGGGAGGGGTCTGGAGCACGAGGCTGGGGAGGGGTCTGGAGCACAAGGCTGAGGAGGGGTCTGGGGCGCAAGGCTTGGGGAAGGGTCTGGAGCACAAGGCTGGGGAGGAGTCTGGAGCATAGCCCTGTGAGGCTGAGGGAGCTGGGGATGTTTAGCCTGGAGAAGAGGAGGCTCAGGGGAGAGCTTCTTGCTCCCTGCAGGGAGGATGTAGCCAGGTGGGGGTTGGTCTCTTCTCCCAGGCAGGTAACCAGCACCAGAACAAGAGGACACAGTCTCAAGCTGTGCCAGGGGAAGTTTAGGCTTGAGCTTAGCAAGAAGCTCTTCCCAGAGAGAGATTCCCTTTGGGATGGGCTGCCCAGGGAGGGGTTGGGGTCAATATCCCTGGAGGTGTGGGAGCAAAGCCTGGAGGAGGCACTTGGTGCCTTGGTCTGGTTGATCAGTGAAGGTTGGGTGATTGGTTGGGCTTGGTGATCTTGGAGGTCTCTTCCAAGCTGGCTGATGCTGTGATTCTTGTGTTTTGCAGCCTGGGTGCTGGAGGGAGGGGTTTAGCAAGGGGTTGGCAGGGGTTGGCAGCTTGGGGTTGGCACCTTGGGGTTGGCAGCTTGGGGTTGGCAGCTCGGCTGCAGCTTTGGGACCAACCCAAGGCTCACCTTCCAAGCTTCGCCTTTCAGAGGCGCGGGAAGCGCTCCCGGCTGCAGCATCCCCGACGAGGCTGATTTGAGCTCTGTGCTTTCTTGGGTGGCTTTTGTCCTCCCCTCCTTTGTTCCCCTTTCAGGACATGCTGAAGAACACCCCCAAGGGCCATGCAGACCGCTTGTCCCTCCAGCTGGCCCTCACCGAGCTGGAGACCTTGGCGGAGAAGCTCAACGAGCAGAAGCGTTTGGCCGACCAGGTGGCCGAGATCCAGCAGCTCAGCAAGAGCATCAGCGACCGCAGCAGCCTCAACAAGGTGGGGCCTTCGGCCTCCCCTCCTCATCTTTGTGCTGCCTGGAGGCTGGAGCTGGTTGTTAAGAGATCAAGCTTCTGGCTCTTGAGAGGTGCAGCTCCCACCTCCCTGTCCTCCACGCTGGGGGGGTTCGGGAGCTCGGGGCCCTCTTTTCTCCGGAAGGACGTTGAGCAAAATCAGATCTTGAGGCTGCCACGAGGAAAGTCCCCTCCAGGGAAGGCCTGGAGGAGTTGCTTTGCTCCTCTGCCTGGTGTTGCAACTGCTGGTGGAAGGGGAAAAAACCACCAACAAACCCCCTAAATGAAGCTCTTGCAACACATCCTGGGCTGGGGATGGCTGCGGTGGCACAACCCGCAGCAGGCCACCCGCCGGCTGGCACCTGGGGTGAGGATTCAGGGCCAGAGGATGAAGAAAGACTCCAAAAGGGCTGTGAAAGGGCCATGCTGGCCTGCCAGGGCTCTGCCTTCCTCCTGGTTGGCCATGCAGGGGAAAGGGGTTTGCAGTGTGCACTTCAAATCCTGCGCTCAGTTGTCGGCTCCTCACTCCAAGAAGGACATTGAGAGGCTGGAGCAGGTCCAGAGAAGGGCAGGGAAGCTGGGGAGGGGTCTGGAGAACAAGGCTGGGGAGGAGCAGCTGAGGGAACCTGGGGGTGTAGAGGCTGGAGCAGGTCTAGAGAAGGACAATGAAGCTGGGGAAGGGTCTGGAGAACAAGGCTGGGGAGGAGCATCTGAGGGAACCTGGGGGTGTAGAGGCTGGAGCAGGTCTAGAGAAGGACAATGAAGCTGGGGAAGGGTCTAGAGAACAAGGCTGGGGAGGAGCAGCTGAGGGACCTGGGGGTGTTGAGCCTGGAGAAAAGGAAGCTAAGGGGAGACCTTCTGGCTCCCTAAAAGGAAGTTGGAGCCAGGTGGGAGTTGTTCTCTTCTCTGAAGGAATAAGTGGCGGGGCAAGAGGAAATGTCCTCAGCTTGCCCTGTGGGAGGTTTAGGTTGGACATGAAGAGCAATTTCTTCCCCTTGAGGGTTGTCCAAGCCTTACCCAGGCTGCCCAGGGCTGTGGTGGAGTCCCCATCCCTGGAGGGGTCTCAGGGCCATGGGTTGGTGGTGCCCTGAGCAGTGCTGGGCTGGACTTGGTTGAGCTTCGAGACTCTGTGACCGTTTCCTGGCCACCTCTGCAGCCCCTGGGGCTGTGCACGCTCCTGGCTGGAAGAAAATCCTTCCATGGAAGCTATGAAATCGAGCCAAGTTTGGGGACAGGAGGCTTCCAGGAGCCCCCCAGGTCGATGGCCCTGCCTGTTCCATGCCCTCTGCAGATGCTGAGCTCGGGGCAGAGGCAGCTCCTGCTCTGCGAGACGCTGACGGAGACCGTGTACGGTGACCGGGGGCAGCTCATCAAGTCCAAGGAGAGGAAGGTTTTCCTGCTCAATGACATGCTGGTCTGTGCCAACATCAACTTCAAGTACGTGCTGCTGGCCCCACACCCCCACATCCCCTGGCCCAGTGCTGACATGGTGACCCACCTCCCTTCCCCACCTCCCTTCCCCACCTCCCTTCCCCCCTCCCTTCCCCACCTCCCTTCCCTTCCCCACCTCCCTTCCCCACCTCCCTTCCCCACCTCCTTCCCCACCTCCCTTCCCCACCTCCAGTTCTGGGCTTAGTGCTTTGCTAGCTCTACCTCCAGACCTCTTCGAACCCCTTCCCCTTGTGCTGGGAGGAGGAATCCACTTGGTTTGGGGTTGCTCTGTCCCTCACTTCTCTGAAGGGGGCCTGCAAGAAGGCTGGTGAGCTCCCCACCTTCCCCTGCCTCTTAGTTGGGATGTAAAGCTTGGGTGGGGGTCACACCCCCCACCCCCACCGCCATAGATGGAGTTGGGGCTGTTCAGGCTGGAGAAGAGAAGGCTCCCAGGTGACCTCATTGTGGCCTTCCAGGATCTGAAGGGGGCTCCAAGAAGGCTGGGGAGGGACTGCTCAGGATCTCAGGTAGGGATAGGACTAGGGGGAATGGACTGAAGCTGGAGGTGGGGAGATTCAGGCTGGAGGGGAGGAGGAAGTTCTTCCCCAGGAGAGTGGTGAAGCCCTGGAATGGGTTGTCCAGGGAGGTGGTTGAGGCCCCGTCCCTGGAGGTGTTTCAGCCCAGGCTGGACGAGGCTCTGGGCAGCCTGATCTAGTGTGGGGTGTCCCTGCCCATGGCAGGGGGTTGGAACTGGCTGATCCTTGTGGTCCCTTCCAACCCTGACTGATTCTATGATACTTCTTGGCATACTTCCATCCCCTGGTGCTGGAGCTGGTGTGGAGGCCTGGGAGCTGTTGGGACCTCAGGGCTGATGCTCCAAAGGGGAAACCTTTGTTTGAATTCCCCATGATTCCTCTGTATTAATCGATCTTCCCCCCACTTTTGCAGGCCAGTGAACCCAGGGTAGGTGCCAAGCCTGGTCTGCTGTGGTTGGGTGCCCCACTTCTGGGGGTGCAGGCATGCCACCAGTGCATGGTGTGGGGCTTGCAGCTGGGGGCTTGGCTTGCAAAGGCATCTGGGGAGGGGCTGGCGGGCTGAGCCGCGTCGCCCACTGATCGATGGCTTCTCTCTCTCTCTCTCTCTCTTGCCACTCCTCCCTTGGCAGAGGCCAGCTGGAAATTAGCAGCCTGGTGCCCCTGGGTCCCAAATACGTGGTGAAGTGGAGCACAGCCCTCCCACAGGTGCAGGTGGTGGAGGTGGGGCAGGAGAGCGGAGCTTATGACAAGGACAATGTCGTCATCCACAACGCCGGGGCCAAGAGGCACGCACCCAGCGGGCAGGCCTCACACAGTGAGCTCTCATCCCTTCCCCTCCTGCAGGGCTGGGCTGTGACCACCTCTTAGAGGGCAGGAGGGCTCTGCAGAGGGACCTTGCCAGGCTGGACAGATGGGCAGAGGCCAACAGGATGGCATTCAACAAGTCCAAGTGCCAGGTGCTGCACTTGGGCCACAACAACCTCAGGCAGAGCTACAGGCTGGGGGCAGAGTGGCTGAGAGCTGCCAGGCAGAAAGGGACCTGGGGGTGCTGATTGACAGCAGCTGAACAGGAGCCAGCAGTGTGCCCAGGTGGCCCAGAAGGCCAAGGGCATCCTGGCCTGCATCAGGAAGAGTGTGGCCAGCAGGAGCAGGGAAGTCATTGTGCCCTGTGCTCAGCACTGCTCAGGCCACACCTTGAGTCCTGTGTCCAGTTCTGGGCTCCTCAGTTCAAGAAGGACATTGAGAGACTTGAAGGTGTCCACAGAAGGGCAACAAGGCTGGGGAGGGGTCTGGAGCACAGCCCTGGGAGGAGAGGCTGAGGGGAGCTGGGGTTGCTTAGCCTGCAGAAGAGGAGGCTCAGGGGAGACCTTCTTGCTCTCTGCAACTCCCTGCAGGGAGGTTGGAGCCAGCTGGGGGTTGGTCTCTTCTGCCAGGCCGGCACCCAGCCCCAGAACAAGAGGACACAGTCTCAAGCTGTGCCAGGGGAGGTTTAGGCTGGAGGTGAGGAGAAAGTTCTTTACTGAGAGAGTTGTTAGCCTTTGGAATGTGCTGCCCAGGGAGGTGGTGGAGTCCCCATCCCTGGAGGTGTTCAAGAGGGGCTTGGATGTGGCACTTGGAGCCATGGTTTAGTTGCCAGGGGTCAGGTATTTGGTGATAGGTTGGACTTGATGATCTCTGAGGTTCATTTTGGGGCATCCTCCTTGCATCTCATTTCTCTTCTTTCTGCACCCAAGATAAAGTCTACCTGGGGCCACCAAGGCTCTTCCAGGAGCTGCAGGACCTGCAGAAGGACCTGGCAGTGGTGGAGCAGATCACCCTTCTCATCAGCACCTTGCATGGCACCTACCAGGTATCTGCCTAGGTGGCAAAGCATGGGAGGAGCAGAGGGCTGGAGCTGCTCTGCTGTGAGGACAGACTGAGGGAGTTGGGGTTGTGCAGGCTGGAGAGGAGAAGGCTCCCAGGAGACCTCATTGTGGCCTTCCAGGATCTTCAGGGGGCTCCAAGCAAGCTGGGGAGGGATTTCTGAGGGTGTCAGGGAGGGATAGGACTTGGGGGGATGGAGGAAAACTAGCAGTGGGGAGATTGAGATTGGATGTGAGGAAGAAGTTGTTGCCCATGAGGGTGGTGAGAGCCTGGCACAGGCTGCCCAGGGAGGTGGTGGAAGCCTCCTGGCTGGAGGTGTTTGCAGCCAGGCTGGAGGTAGCTGTGAGCAACCTGCTGCGGTGTGAGGTGTCCCTGCCCGTGGCAGGGGGTTGGAGCTGGCTGAGCCTTGAGCTCCCTTCCAACCCTGACAATTCTATGGTTCTATGGGTTGGGTTGAGGAGAAGCTTCTTTACAGTGAGGGTGAGAGAGCCCTGGAGCAGGCTGCCCAGAGAGGTTGTGGAGTCTCTTTCTGTGGGCAATGCCCTGGGTGATCCTGCAGGGGGGTTAGCCTGGATGATCTCTGGAGGTCAGTTCCAGCCTCTGAGGTTCTGTGGCTGGGTAGAGCCAAGCTCTGTGTGCACTGCCTGGTTCCTCACTAACCCTTCCTGGGCACCTCCTTCTCCTGAACCTCCACTGCTGAAATCTGGGGACAGTTCAGGTTTATGCCATGATTTATGACTTTTCTTCCAGAACCTGAACATGACAGTGGCCCAGGACTGGTGCTTAGCCCTGCAGAGGATGATGAAGGTGAAGGAGGAGGAGATCCACTCTGCCAACAAGTGCCGCCTCCGCCTCCTGCTGCCTGGGAAGCCTGATAAGTGAGTCTGTGGGTCACAGGTGGGTTCTTCCCACCCTGGGAGGGGGAGGAGGAGCCTGAAGAGTACTGTGTACAGGTCTGGAGCCCTCAATACAGGAAGGACCTGGACCTGATGGAGAGGGTCCAGAGGAGGGACATGGAAATGCTCAGGGGGTTGGAGCAGCTCTGCTGTGGGGACAGGCTGAGGGAGCTGGGGCTGCTCAGCTTGGAGAAGAGGAGGCTCCAGGGAAACCTAAAAGTATCCTTCCAGTACCTGAAGGGGGCTACAAGAAGGATGGGGAGAGACTGTTTGCAGAGGCCTGCAAGGACAGGACCAGGGAGAGTGGCTTCAAACCAGAGCAGAGCAGATTGAGATTGGATGTGAGGAACAAGTTCTGCACTCTGAGGGTGGTGGAGCACTGGGACAGGTTGCCCAGGGAGGTGCTTGAGGCTCCATCCCTGGAGATATTCAAGGTGAGGCTCAATGAGGCCCTGGGCAGCCTGATCTAGTTGGGGATGTCTCTGCTGACTGCTGGGAGGTTGGACTGGATGAGCTTTGGAGGTCCCTTCTGGCCTGGGCCATTCCATGATCCAGAGGGACTTGGGTAGGCTGCAGAGGTGGGGCCAAGCCCACCTCAGAGAATCACACAATTAACCAGCTTGGAAAAGACCTTTGAGATCATCAAGTCCAACCTGTCACCCAACACCCTCTGATCAACTAAACCATGGCATCCAGTCTGTTTCTAGACACTTCCAGGGATGGTGACTCCACCACCCTCCCAGGCAGCCCAGTCCCACAGCCAGTCACTCTTTCTGTGCAGAATTTGTTCCTGACACCCAGTCCAAAATGTTTGGAAAGTCAACAGCACCAAGGGCAAGGTGTTGCCACCTGGGTTGAGGCAGTCCCAAGCACAAGTACAGGCTGGGTGAGGAGCAGTCTGGAGAAGGCCTTGGGGGTGTCAGTCAATGACAAACTCCCCAGGAGCCAGCAGTGGTCCCTGGCAGCCCAGCAGGCAGCTGAGTGCTGAGCTGCAGCCAGTGCAGGGAGAGCAGCAACACAGGGAGGGGATTCTGCCCCTCTGCTCTGCCCTGCTCAGCCCCCACCTGCAGCACTGCCTCCAGCTCTGGGGCCCCCAGCACAAGAAGGACCTGGAGCTGCTGGAGAGGCTCCAGAGGAGACCACAAAGATGATGAGAGGGCTGCAGAACCTCCCCTGTGGGGACAGGCTGAGAGGTCGGAGCTGTTCAGCCTGGAGAAGAGAAGGCTCCAGGGAGACCTCAGAGCAGCCTTCCAGTAGCTGAAGCAGAGTTACAGGGGAGGGACTTCTGCCAAGAACTTGCAGTGCCAGGATGAGGGCCAATGGCTTTGAGCTGGAGGAGGAGAGATTGAGACTGGAGAGGAGGAAGAAATTCTTCCTAACATCCAGTCCAAAATGGCTGGAAGGTCAACAACACCAAGTGAGGCTCTCCAGGGCCCTGGGCAGCCTGATCTAGTTGGGGATCACAGGATGTCAGGGGTTGGAAGGGACCCAAAGAGATCTCCCAGTCCAACCCCCTGCCAGAGCAGGAGCACAGAATCCAGCACAGGTCACACAGGAACACATCCAGACAGGGCTGGAAAGGCTCCAGAGAAGGAGACTCCACAACCTCTCTGGGCAGCCTGCTCCAGGGCGCTCGGACCCTCACAGTCAAGAAGTTCCTCCTCATGGTGAGGTGGAACCTCCTGGGCTGCATCTTACATCCATTGCTCCTTGTCCTGTCTCAGGGTGCAAGTAAGCAGAGCCAAGCAGAGCAGAGCCCTGTCCCCTCCCTCCTGACCCCCAGCCCTCAGCTCTTGATAGACACTGATCAAATCCCCTCTCAGCCTTCTCCTCTCCAGACTAAGCCCCCCCAGGGCTCTCAGCCTCTCCTCCCCAGTCAGTGCTGCAGTCCCTTCAGCAGCCTTGGAGCCTCCCTTGGACTCTCTGCAGCAGATCTCTGTCCCTCCTGAGCTGGGCAGAGCTGGCTGCAACATTCCAGCTGTGGCCTCAGCAGGGCAGAGCAGAGGGGGAGGAGACCCTCCCTGGCTCTGCTGGCCACACTCCTCTGGGTGCAGCCCAGGATCCCATTCGCAGCCTGTTCCAGTGCTCTGTGATCCTCACAGTGAAGAAGTTCCCCTTGTGTTGAGGTGGAACCTCCTGTGCTGCATCTTACATCCATTGCCCCTTGTCCTGTCTCAGGCTGCTGCTGCGGGCCCTGGCTGCTGCTGCCCTCCTTGGCCCTGGCTGCTGCTGCCCTCCTTGGCCCTGGCTGCTGCTGCCCTCCTTGGCCCTGGCTGCTGCTGCCCTCCTTGGCCCTGGCTGCTGCTGCCCTCCTTGGCCCTGGCTGCTGCTGCGGGCCGGGCTGCTGCTGCCCTCCTTGGCCCTGGCTGCTGCTGCCCTCCTTGGCCCTGGCTGCTGCTGCCCTCCTTGGCCCTGGCTGCTGCTGCCCTCCTTGGCCCTGGCTGCTGCTGCGGGCCGGGCTGCTGCTGCCCTCCTTGGCCCTGGCTGCTGCTGCCCTCCTTGGCCCTGGCTGCTGCTGCCCTCCTTGGCCCTGGCTGCTGCTGCCCTCCTTGGCCCTGGCTGCTGCTGCCCTCCTTGGCCCTGGCTGCTGCTGCCCTCCTTGGCCCTGGCTGCTGCTGCCCTCCTTGGCCCTGGCTGCTGCTGCCCTCCTTGGCCCTGGCTGCTGCTGCGGGCCGGGCTGCTGCTGCCCTCCTTGGCCCTGGCTGCTGCTCTGGGCCGGGCTGCTGCTGCCCTCCCTTGGCCCTGGCTGCTGCTGCCCTCCTTGGCCCTGGCTGCTGCTGCCCTCCTGGCCCTGGCTGCTGCTGCCCTCCTTGGCCCTGGCTGCTGCTGCCCTCCTTGGCCCTGGCTGCTGCTGCCCTCCTTGGCCCTGGCTGCTGCTGCCCTCCTTGGCCCTGGCTGCTGCTGCCCTCCTTGGCCCTGGCTGCTGCTGCCCTCCTTGGCCCTGGCTGCTGCTGCCCTCCTTGGCCCTGGCTGCTGCTGCCCTCCTTGGCCCTGGCTGCTGCTGCCCTCCTTGGCCCTGGCTGCTGCTGCCCTCCTTGGCCCTGGCTGCTGCTGCCCTCCTTGGCCCTGGCTGCTGCTGCCCTCCTTGGCCCTGGCTGCTGCTGCCCTCCTTGGCCCTGGCTGCTGCTGCCCTCCTTGGCCCTGGCTGCTGCTGCCCTCCTTGGCCCTGGCTGCTGCTGCCCTCCTTGGCCCTGGCTGCTGCTGCCCTCCTTGGCCCTGGCTGCTGCTGCCCTCCTTGGCCCTGGTTGCTGCTGCCCTCCTTGGCCCTGGCTGCTGCTGCCCTCCTTGGCCCTGGCTGCTGCTGCGGGCTGGGCTGCTGCTGCCCTCCTTGGCCCTGGCTGCTGCCCTCCTTGGCCCTGGCTGCTGCTGCCCTCCTTGGCCCTGGCTGCTGCCCTCCTTGGCCCTGGCTGCTGCTGCCCTCCTTGGCCCTGGCTGCTGCTGCCCTCCTTGGCCCTGGCTGCTGCTGCCCTCCTTGGCCCTGGCTGCTGCTGCCCTCCTTGGCCCTGGCTGCTGCTCTGGTCCGGGCTGCTGCTCTGGTCCGGGCTGCTGCTCTGGCCCTGGCTGCTGCTCTGGGCCGGGCTGCTGCTGCCCTCCTTGGCCCTGGCTGCTGCTCTGGGCTGGGCTGCTGCTGCCCTCCTTGGCCCTGGCTGCTGCTGCGGGCCGGGCTGCTGCTCTGGGCCGGGCTGCTGCTGCCCTCCTTGGCCCTGGCTGCTGCTCTGGGCCGGGCTGCTGCTGCCCTCCTTGGCCCTGGCTGCTGCTCTGGGCCGGGCTGCTGCTGCCCTCCTTGGCCCTGGCTGCTGCTGCCCTCCTTGGCCCTGGCTGCTGCTGCCCTCCTTGGCCCTGGCTGCTGCTGCCCTCCTTGGCCCTGGCTGCTGCTGCCCTCCTTGGCCCTGGCTGCTGCTGCCCTCCTTGGCCCTGGCTGCTGCTGCCCTCCTTGGCCCTGGCTGCTGCTCCGGGCTGGGCTGCTGCTGCCCTCCTTGGCCCTGGCTGCTGCTGCGGGCCGGGCTGCTGCTGCCCTCCTTGGCCCGGGCTGCTGCTCTGGGCCGGGCTGCTGCTGCCCTCCTTGGCCCGGGCTGCTGCTCTGGGCCGGGCTGCTGCTCTGGGCCGGGCTGCTGCTCTGGTCTGGGCTACTGCTCTGGCCCTGGCTGCTGCTGCCCTCCTTGGCCCTGGCTGCTGCTGCGGGCCGGGCTGCTGCTCTGGTCTGGGCTACTGCTCTGGCCCTGGCTGCTGCTGCCCTCCTTGGCCCTGGCTGCTGCTGCGGGCCGGGCTGCTGCTCTGGGCCGGGCTGCTGCTGCCCTCCTTGGCCCTGGCTGCTGCTCTGGGCCGGGCTGCTGCTGCCCTCCTTGGCCCTGGCTGCTGCTCTGGGCCGGGCTGCTGCTGCCCTCCTTGGCCCTGGCTGCTGCTGCCCTCCTTGGCCCTGGCTGCTGCTGCCCTCCTTGGCCCTGGCTGCTGCTGCCCTCCTTGGCCCTGGCTGCTGCTGCCCTCCTTGGCCCTGGCTGCTGCTGCCCTCCTTGGCCCTGGCTGCTGCTGCCCTCCTTGGCCCTGGCTGCTGCTGCCCTCCTTGGCCCTGGCTGCTGCTGCCCTCCTTGGCCCTGGCTGCTGCTGCCCTCCTTGGCCCTGGCTGCTGCTGCGGGCCGGGCTGCTGCTGCCCTCCTTGGCCCTGGCTGCTGCTCTGGGCCGGGCTGCTGCTGCCCTCCTTGGCCCTGGCTGCTGCTGCCCTCCTTGGCCCTGGCTGCTGCTGCCCTCCTTGGCCCTGGCTGCTGCTGCCCTCCTTGGCCCTGGCTGCTGCTGCCCTCCTTGGCCCTGGCTGCTGCTGCCCTCCTTGGCCCTGGCTGCTGCTGCCCTCCTTGGCCCTGGCTGCTGCTGCCCTCCTTGGCCCTGGCTGCTGCTGCCCTCCTTGGCCCTGGCTGCTGCTGCCCTCCTTGGCCCTGGCTGCTGCTGCCCTCCTTGGCCCTGGCTGCTGCTGCCCTCCTTGGCCCTGGCTGCTGCTGCCCTCCTTGGCCCTGGCTGCTGCTGCCCTCCTTGGCCCTGGCTGCTGCTGCCCTCCTTGGCCCTGGCTGCTGCTGCCCTCCTTGGCCCTGGCTGCTGCTGCCCTCCTTGGCCCTGGCTGCTGCTGCCCTCCTTGGCCCTGGCTGCTGCTGCCCTCCTTGGCCCTGGCTGCTGCTGCCCTCCTTGCCCCTGGTTGCTGCTGCCCTCCTTGGCCCTGGCTGCTGCTGCCCTCCTTGGCCCTGGCTGCTGCTGCGGGCTGGGGCTGCTGCCCTCCTTGGCCCTGGCTGCTGCCCTCCTTGGCCCTGGCTGCTGCTGCCCTCCTTGGCCCTGGCTGCTGCCCTCCTTGGCCCTGGCTGCTGCTGCCCTCCTTGGCCCTGGCTGCTGCTGCCCTCCTTGGCCCTGGCTGCTGCTGCCCTCCTTGGCCCTGGCTGCTGCTGCCCTCCTTGGCCCTGGCTGCTGCTGCCCTCCTTGGCCCTGGCTGCTGCTCTGGTCCGGGCTGCTGCTCTGGTCCGGGCTGCTGCTCTGGCCCTGGCTGCTGCTCTGGGCCGGGCTGCTGCTGCCCTCCTTGGCCCTGGCTGCTGCTCTGGGCTGGGCTGCTGCTGCCCTCCTTGGCCCTGGCTGCTGCTGCGGGCCGGGCTGCTGCTCTGGGCCGGGCTGCTGCTGCCCTCCTTGGCCCTGGCTGCTGCTCTGGGCCGGGCTGCTGCTGCCCTCCTTGGCCCTGGCTGCTGCTCTGGGCCGGGCTGCTGCTGCCCTCCTTGGCCCTGGCTGCTGCTGCCCTCCTTGGCCCTGGCTGCTGCTGCCCTCCTTGGCCCTGGCTGCTGCTGCCCTCCTTGGCCCTGGCTGCTGCTGCCCTCCTTGGCCCTGGCTGCTGCTGCCCTCCTTGGCCCTGGCTGCTGCTCCGGGCTGGGCTGCTGCTGCCCTCCTTGGCCCTGGCTGCTGCTGCGGGCCGGGCTGCTGCTGCCCTCCTTGGCCCGGGCTGCTGCTCTGGGCCGGGCTGCTGCTGCCCTCCTTGGCCCGGGCTGCTGCTCTGGGCCGGGCTGCTGCTCTGGGCCGGGCTGCTGCTCTGGTCTGGGCTACTGCTCTGGCCCTGGCTGCTGCTGCCCTCCTTGGCCCTGGCTGCTGCTGCGGGCCGGGCTGCTGCTCTGGTCTGGGCTACTGCTCTGGCCCTGGCTGCTGCTGCCCTCCTTGGCCCTGGCTGCTGCTGCGGGCCGGGCTGCTGCTCTGGGCCGGGCTGCTGCTGCCCTCCTTGGCCCTGGCTGCTGCTCTGGGCCGGGCTGCTGCTGCCCTCCTTGGCCCTGGCTGCTGCTCTGGGCCGGGCTGCTGCTGCCCTCCTTGGCCCTGGCTGCTGCTGCCCTCCTTGGCCCTGGCTGCTGCTGCCCTCCTTGGCCCTGGCTGCTGCTGCCCTCCTTGGCCCTGGCTGCTGCTGCCCTCCTTGGCCCTGGCTGCTGCTGCCCTCCTTGGCCCTGGCTGCTGCTGCCCTCCTTGGCCCTGGCTGCTGCTGCCCTCCTTGGCCCTGGCTGCTGCTGCCCTCCTTGGCCCTGGCTGCTGCTGCCCTCCTTGGCCCTGGCTGCTGCTCCGGGCTGGGCTGCTGCTGCCCTCCTTGGCCCTGGCTGCTGCTCCGGGCCGGGCTGCTGCTGCCCTCCTTGGCCCGGGCTGCTGCTCTGGGCCGGGCTGCTGCTGCCCTCCTTGGCCCGGGCTGCTGCTCTGGGCCGGGCTGCTGCTGCCCTCCTTGGCCCTGGCTGCTGCTCTGGGCCGGGCTGCTGCTCTGGGCCGGGCTGCTGCTGCCCTCCTTGGCCCGGGCTGCTGCTCTGGGCCGGGCTGCTGCTCTGGGCCGGGCTGCTGCTCTGGGCCGGGCTGCTGCTCTGGGCCGGGCTGCTGCTCTGGGCCGGGCTGCTGCTCTGGTCTGGGCTACTGCTCTGGCCCTGGCTGCTGCTGCCCTCCTTGGCCCTGGCTGCCTGCTCCACACGGTGCTGCTTTCCCTGCGCAGGTCTGGGCGCCCCATCAGCGTCATGGTGGTCTTCATCACCCCCAGCCCCCTCAGCAAGATCTCCTGGGTGAACCGCCTGCACCTGGCCAAGATAGGACTGCGTGAGTAGCCCCCGGCCCTCGCCCGCCCTCAGCCCTGCCTGGCAGGCCCCAGCTGGGGAGCACCAGCAGCAGGGGTGCGTTTCCTTTGGCCTTGTGCTGCCGTGGAGCGGGCCAGGGGAGAGCTGGGGGAGCGTGGGGCTGGGGAGCACCTTGGGGGTGCTGGGGGCGGTGGGAGTCCGCCTGCGCCGATGGGCCGGGGCCAGCTGCAGGGTGTTGGGCCGGGGCCTGCCCTTCAGTCACACTGTCCTGCTTTGAGGCCGGGCAGGTCCTCTCCAGGCCCTGAGAGAGGCAGAAGAATGGCACTCACCACACAAACGGGTTGCAGAGGGGAAGGGAGGTTTGAATGGGAGAGCAGTGGGTGGTGGACGGAAAGCACAGAGCACAGCGACAAAGGCAGCCCAAAGCCTACAGAGGCCCTTCCAGCACTCCCAAAGGGCCCCAGCAGCTCTCATCTCCCCGCCTGAGGGTGCACCCAAAACCCCCCCAGGGCTCTGTCTTCCCCTCCCCACTGCTAGGCTGGTCTTAGGCTGGTCTCAGGCTGGCCAGGTCTGAGACTGCCCTCCCCCTTTCTCCTCCTGGCATTAGGCCTGGACAGACCTAAGGGGCCTTGAGATCCTCCCCCCACCATTACCTGAGAGAGAGCATCTCCCACAAGAGCAGAGAGGGAAGAAAGGGGCAGAGAAGGACTTTGCAGATGGATTTGTAGGGCACAGGATATTATGGGTATGAAACACTCAGCTTCCTCTGTCCACCTCCTGGGTTGGACACTCTGGGCACCGGAGGTGTAACTCCTGTGGCAGGAACAGGAGGCACCCAGCCTGAACTGCCACACACAGCAACCCCATGCAGTGCTCCAGGCTTGGGGCAGGGTGGCTGGAAAGTTGCTTGGCAGAGAGGGATCTGGGGGTGCTGGGTGACGGCAGCTGAGGATGAGCCCAAGCTGTGCCCAGGTGGCTGAGAAGGCCACCAGCAGCCTGGCCTGGAGCAGCAGCAGTGTGGCCAGCAGGAGCAGGGAATTGATTCTCCCTCTCTGCTCAGCACTGCTGAGGCCACAGCTTGAGTCCTGGGCTCAGTTTTGGCCTCCTCACTCCAAGAAGGACACTGAGGGCTGGAGCAGGTCCAGAGAAGGGGAGGGAAGCTGGGGAGGGGTCTGGAGAACAGGGCTGGTGGTGAGGAGCAGCTGAGGGAGCTGGGGGTGTTGAGCCTGGAGGAAAGGAGGTTGAGGGGAGAGCTGCTGGCTCTCTACAGCCCCTGAAAGGAGGCTGGAGGCAGGCAGGGCTTGGTCTCTTCTCCCAGGGAACAGAGATAGGATGAGAGGAAATGCCCTGGAGTTGCCCCAGGGAGGCTTAGCCTGGACGTGAGGAACAATTTGTGCCCTGCAAGAGCGGTCAGGGACTGGCACAAGCTGCCCAGGGAGGTGGTGGAGAGCAAGCTGAGGGGAGAGCTTCTGGCTCCCTGCAACTCCCTGAAAGGAGGTTGGGGCCAGGTGGGGGTTGGTGTCTTCCAAGGAACAAGGGATAGGGTGAGAGGAAACAGCCTCAAGTTGCCCCAGGGGAGGTTCAGGTTGGACCTGAGGGGAAATGTCTCATGTCCAGGCTAAGCCTCCCCTGGGGCAACTCCAGGGCATTTCCTCTCATCCTATCTCTGTTCCCTGGGAGAAGAGACCAAGCCCTGCCTGCCTCCAGCCTCCTTCCAGGGAGCTGCAGAGAGCCAGAAGGTCTCCCCTCAGTCTCCTTTCCTCCAGGCTCAACACCCCCAGCTCCCTCAGCTGCTCCTCCCCAGCCCTGTTCTCCAGACCCTTCCCCAGCTCTGTTGCCCTTCTCTGGACCTGCTCCAGCCCTCAATGTCCTTCTTGGAGTGAGGAGCCCAGAACTGAACCCAGCACTGAAGCTGTGGCCTCAGCAGTGCTGAATACAGGAGGGGCAATCCCTGCCCTGCTCCTGCTGGCCTCACCATTGCTGCTGCAGGCCAGGCTGCTGCTGCCCTTCTTGGCCACCTGGGCACTGCTGGCTTACCTTCAGGCAGCTGCTGACCAGCACCCAGGGGTGGGGACTCCAGCACCTCCCTGGGCAGCCTGTTCCAGTGCCTGTAAGCTTTGGCCTCTTGGGCTGCAGGTGGGGGGTGTTCAGGGGTGGAAAGGAGAGCTGTGTACCTCCAGTTGCTGATGCTGGGGTGCCTTTGGTGAGGGCAGGGGTGCTGGGGCTTCCCTTGGTCACCCTCAATCTTCTCTGCTGTCTGCAGGGGAGGAGAACCAGCCGGGCTGGCTCTGTCCTGACGAAGACAAGAAGAGCAAAGCTCCTTTCTGGTGCCCCATCCTCTCCTGCCACATGCCTGCCTTCTCCAAGGCCCTTGATCTTCAGGTAAAAGTGATGGTCAGCATCATCTCCAGCCCACACCAAGAGCTCCTTCCCACCTCCAGCCATCATTTTGGGGGATAAAAGCACAATTCCTTTGGTCCTGCCCTTGGGTCACAACCACCCCGTGAATGCTCCAGGCTGGTGGCTGGAAACTGCCCAGTGGGAAAGGACCTTGGGGGTGCTGGGTGACAGCAGCTGAAGATGAGCCCAGGGGGTGCCCAGGTGGCCAAGAAGGTCCCCAGCAGCCTGGCCTGGAGCAGCAATGGTGTGGCCAGCAGGAGCAGGGCAGGGATTGTGCCCCTGGACTGGGGACTGCTGAGGCCACACCTTGAGTCCTGGGTTCAGTTCTGGGCTCCTCACTCCAAGAAGGACGTTGAGGGCTGGAGCAGGTCCAGAGAAGGGCAAGGAAGCTGGGGAAGGGTCTGGAGAACAGGGCTGGGGAGGAGCAGCTTGAGGGAGTTGGGGTTGTTTAGCCTGAAGAAGAGGAGGCTGAGGGGAGACCTTCTGGCTCTCTCCAGTCCCTGAAAGGAGATTAGAGCCAGGTGGTGCTCAGCCTCTTCTCCCAAGGAACAAGTGACAGGGTGAGAGGAAACAGCCTCAGGTTGCCCCAGGGGAGGTTTAGGTTGGCCATGAGGAACGATTTCTTCCCCTTGAGTGTTGTCCAGGCCTGGTCCAGTGCAGTGGTGGAGTTCCCATCCCTGGAGGGGTTTCAGAGCCATGGAGATGTGGTGCTGAGGGCCATGGTTTGGTGGTGCCCTGCTAGCTGGGCTTGATGATCTGAAAGGTCTTTTCAGCCCAAAAGTGATCCTGGGGCCAGGGTGGGTGGGCTGGAGGAGGAGGCTTAAGCTGGTTGCAAAGGCAGAAACTGGGAATACAGTTCTGAGTGTATCATAGTATCAGTCAGAGTTGGAAGGGACCACAAGGATCAGCCAGTTCCACCCCCTGCCATGGGCAGGGACACCCCACACTAGATCAGGCTGGCCAGAGCCTCGTCCAGCCTGGGCTGAAACACCTCCAGGGACGGGGCCTCAACCACCTCCCTGCACAACCCATTCCAGGGCTTCACCACTCTCCTGGGGAAGAACTTCCTCCTCCCCTCCAGCCTCAATCTCCCCACCTCCAGCTTCAGTCCATTCCCCCTAGTCCTATCCCTACCTGAGATCCTGAGCAGTCCCTCCCCAGCCTTCTTGGAGCCCCCTTCAGATCCTGGAAGGCCACAATGAGGTCACCTGGGAGCCTTCTCTTCTCCAGCCTGAACAGCCCCAACTCCTTCAGTCTGTCCTCACAGCAGAGCAGCTCCAGCCCTCTGCTCCTCCTCGTGGCCCTTCTCTGGACACCTTCCAGCACCTCCAGATCCCTCTTGTCATAGGGGCTCCAGATCTGGAGGCAGTACTCCAGGTGGGGTCTCCCCAGGGCTGAGCAGAGGGGCAGAATCCCCTCCCTTGCCCTGCTGGCCACACTTCTCCTGCTGCAGCCCAGGAGCTGATTGGCTTTCCAGGCTGCAAGTGCACACTGAGAGCTCCTGTTGAGCTTCTCCTCCCCCAGCACCCCCAAGTCTCTCTCCTCAGGGCTGCTCTCCAGCCAGTCCCTGCCCAGCCTGGATTTGTGCCTGGCATTGCCTCCACCCAGCTGCAGGACCCTGCCCTTGGTCTTGTTGAAGCTCCTGAGGTTGGCTTGTGCCCACCTCTGCAGCCTGTCCAGGTCCCTCTGGATGGATCCCTTCCCTCCAGCTGTCTGCTGCCCCACACAGCTTGGTGCCATCAGCAACCTTGCTGAGGGTGTACTTAGTGCCACTGTCCATGGCACCCACAGAGATGTGGAACAAGCCTGGTCCCAGGGCTGATCCCTGAGGGACTCTGCTTGTCCCTGGCCTCCCCTGGGACATGGACCCATGGACAGCCACTCTCTGGGTGCGGCCATCAAGCCAGTTCTGCATCCAGCTAGTGGTGCACCCATCAAACCCATGTGTCACCAGCTTGGAGACCAGGGTGTGGCTTGATCTAGAGCTTGGGGGCCTGTGCTGATCCCCTTCAGCTCCTGGCTGGGGCTGGAGGTGAGCTGGAGCCCCCAGTGCCTGCTCTCTCCGCAGCTGGGCGCCGCCGTGCACAACCCCGTGCAGTCCTCCCTGCTGGGCTTCTCCGCCGTCAGCACCTCGCTGCCGCAGGGCTACCTCTGGGTGAGCAAAGCAGCCCCCCAGGCGGGGCAAAGCCACCAGCTTGGAGTCCAGCTGGCTGCAGAACCCCCCTCCCTCCCCCCTGCTGCTCAAGGCTGGACTCAACACCCACCCTTCTGCTCCTGGCAGGTGGGTGGGGGCCAGGAAGGCGCAGGGGGCCTGGTGGAGATCCTGTCGCTGTACCGCGCCGTGCCGCGCACCGTCAAGTCCTTCCCGGTGGCTTCCCCGGTGCTCTGCATGGAGTACATCCCTGAGGTGGGTGAGGAGGACCTGGCAGGCACCCAGGAGCCCAGACCCACCACTGAGCAGCCCTCAGCATCCCCACATCCCACGGTCTGCTTGGGGTTACGGGATGGCAGGTGAGCCTCCCCCGCCTGCAGCCGTCCTCCGGCTCCAGCACCGAGCCCTGAGGGCCAGCACTGACCTCCTGCCTCTCCCCTCCCTGTTCTCTCCTCAGCATCGTGGTCTATGGCAGCGTGGACATGGGGGCTCAGTGCTTGCTGACCTGCAAGAGCCCAGGCACACAGCCTGTCCTCTGCTTGAGGCACAGCCCTGAGTACCTCTTTGCAGGGCTGCAGGATGGGACCGTGGCTGCCTACCCCAGGAGCAACGGTGAGGACAATGCCCAAGGGAGCTCTTGGGTGGGAGACCCTAAAAACCATGGGGCAGGGGCTGTGCTGGCTGCTGTAGTGGTGCTGAAGCTCCAAACCATGGGGCAGGGGCTGTGCTGGCTGCTGCAGTGGTGCTGAATCTCCAAACCATGAGGCAGAGGCTGTGCTGGCTGCTGCAGTGGTGCTGAATCTCCAAACCATGGGGCAGGGGCTGTGCTGGCTGCTACAGTGGTGCTGAATCTCCAAACCATGGGGCAGGGGCTGTGCTGGCTGCTGCAGTGGTGCTGAATCTCCAAACCATGAGGCAGAGGCTGTGCTGGCTGCTGAAGTGGTGATGAAGCTCCAAACCATGGGGCAGGGGCTGTGCTGGCTGCTGTAGTGGTGCTGAATCTCCAAACCATGGGGCAGAGGCTGTGCTGGCTGCTGTAGTGGTGCTGAAGCTCCAAACCATGGGGCAGGGGCTGTGCTGGCTGCTGCAGTGGTGCTGAATCTCCAAACCATGAGGCAGAGGCTGTGCTGGCTGCTGTAGTGGTGATGAAGCTCCAAACCATGGGGCAGGGGCTGTGCTGGCTGCTGCAGTGGTGATGAAGCTCCAAACCATGGGGCAGGGGCTGTGCTGGCTGCTGCAGTGGTGATGAAGCTCCAAACCATGGGGCAGGGGCTGTGCTGGCTGCTGTAGTGGTGATGAAGCTCCAAACCATGGGGCAGGGGCTGTGCTGGCTGCTGCAGTGGTGCTGAATCTCCAAACCATGAGGCAGAGGCTGTGCTGGCTGCTGTAGTGGTGATGAAGCTCCAAACCATGGGGCAGGGGCTGTGCTGGCTGCTGTAGTGGTGCTGAAGGTACAAACCATGGGGCAGGGGCTGTGCTGGCTGCTGCAGTGGTGATGAAGCTCCTCTCCCCCCACACTATTTCCTCCTCCTTGCAGCTCAGGGAGGGAACATTTTGCATGCTGGGGATGATGAGTGCAAGAGGAGCTTGATCTGGGGGCCAAATAGTTTGGGGAGAGGTTGACAGCATAGCTGAAGGTTCCTTGTCGGGGTGGCTTTGTTCTGGGGGGCTGTGGAAAGGGTCCAGAGCTGAGTTTTGGAGCTTTTTGCTTCCAGAGATAATCACTTTTTGGTGCATTGAAGCAAGCTGAGCTCCTCCAAACCTCAGCTGTGCAGGAGCCTCCTTAGATCAGAGCAGCCTGACCTGGTTGGAGATGAAGGGAGGTTCTAGCCAGGTGGGGGTTGGTCTCTTCTCCCAGGCAGGCAGCCAGCCCCAGAACAAGAGGACACAGTCTCAAGCTGTGCCAGGGGAGGTTTAGGCTGGAGGTGAGGAGAAAGTTCTTCCCAGAGAGAGTTGTTGGCCATTGGGATGTGCTGCCCAGGGAGGTGGTGGAGTCCCCATCCCTGGAGGTGTTCAAGAGGGGACTGGATGTGGCCCTTGGTGCCATGGTTGAGTTGTCAGGAGGTGCTGGGTGACAGGTTGGACCTGATGATCTCTGAGGTCTTTTCCAACCTTATTGATTCGATGATTCTAGTCCCTGCCCACTGTAGAGGGGGTTGGGCAAGATGACCTTTGAGGGTCCCTTCCAGCCTGGTGCATTCTCTGACTCATTCTCACTGAGAGGCACAGAGCTGTGGTGCTGAGGGGAGGCACCATGGCTTAGCACCAGGCCTGGCAGAGTTAGGTTATGGTTGGGGTCCAGAGGTGTCCCTGCCCATGGCAGGGGGCTGGAACTGGATGATCTCTGAGGTGCCTTCCAAGCTGAGCCATTCCAGAATTCTGGAGTCATGGCGTCAGGGAGAGAGTCACAGAATGATCAGGTTAGAGGGACCTCAAGGCTCAGCCAGCTCCAACCCCCTGCCCTGGGCAGGGACACCTCACACCGCAGCAGGTTGCTCACAGCCACCTCCAGCCTGGCTGCAAACACCTCCAGCCAGGAGGCTGCCACCACCTCCCTGGGCAGCCTGTGCCAGGCTCTCACCACCCTCATGGGGAACAACTTCTTCCTCACAACCAATCTCAATCTCCCCACTTCTAGTTTTGCTTCATCCCCCCCAGTCCTATCCCTCCCTGACACCCTCAGAAGTCCCTCCCCAGCTTTCTTGCAGCCCCCTTCAGGTACTGGAAGGCCACAATGAGGTCTCCTGGGAGCCTTCTCTAGGCTGAACCCCAACTCCCTCAGTCTGCCCTCACAGCAGAGCAGCTCCAGCCCTCTACGATGATCTCTGAGAGTCCCTTCCCAACCTGGTGATTCATTCTGGGATCCATTCTGAAAGACTCAGAGGTGTGGTGCTGAGGGAGTGGGTTCAGCACCACCACGGCTGGGCTCCAATCTCAAAGGCCTCCTCCAACCCAAAGGATTCAGTGCTGCTCAGCTTGGCTTTTGGGGTTTGCTTTGCCTGCCTCCACCTCAGGCCGTGGCTCGAGAGCCTTCCTCCTCACTTGGGCCCTCAAGTACCTTTGCTTCATCACTAGAGGGTAGGAAAGAGCCTCCAACAATGCTTGCAGTTGGCCTAGATTTGGGACCAAACCCTTCCTCTGCCCTGAGCTACCCTTCAGTGGGCAGCACCCAGCTCAGAGAAGCCTCTTCAGTGGCTCTCTGAGGTTGTCCCCAGCCCCCATCCCCACCCCAGGGCCCCCATCCCCACCCCAGCTGCTTAAGGAAGCAGCTGTAATGAGCCTCTCAGTTGCCACAGGCAGCAAAGCTGCAGGATGGAGGTTTTGATTGGGGGGTTAGGAAAAAGCCTTTCCTAAAATAGTTCCTTTTTGGGGCTTTCTCTCTCTTTTTTCCCCCCCCCCCGTTGGTATTAATGGAGGAAGGGAGGGGGTAAAAAAAAACAGGAGGATTTGCTGAAAAGCAGCTGCCTTGCAAGCTGCTGAGGATGGGAGCAGAGGGCTGAGGAGCCCAAAGGGCTCTTTTTAATCCCTTGGATCTTAGGGGTTTGGGGTAAAATGAATACAGTTGAGTTGGAAATAAGGGGGGGGGGGGAGGAGGGAACAAAAAGAGAGATAGAGAGAGAGAAATTGACTCTTGAAGCTGCTCAGCCACTGCTGGTGAGGGATTCATCCAAATCTAGGTTGGATGCTCTGCACAAAAGCTCCTCCAGATTCAGCCTGGGAGCAAAGAAATGGGGAAGGGAAATGAAAGGCCATGCAAAGAGAAAAGGCTTCCTGTGGAAAAGAGGCCCTGAAGTGCTGGTTTGGATCAAAAGAGAGGGGATGTTGGGGCTTGCCCAGTGAGGGATGTGGGGCCAGGTGGGGCCTTTGTTTGCTGGTAAAAAGCTGTTGGCAAGAGGGGGGGGGAAAAAGGGGTTGAGGGAAGGCTGGAACTGGGGTATGAGCTACACCTCCCCCCCCAACCCTCCTGTTCCTTTTGGTTGTGGCATTAAGGTGCTTGGAGGTGACCCTGGGGCCACACAAAGGGTTGCAGCAGACCCCCAGCAGGTGCTTCAAGGGGGTTCAGCTGCATCTGGAGATGCCTTTTGGTTTTGCTGAGCATCCAATCGCCTCCTGGGCGGCAGCAAGAGAAGCATGAGGTTCAACAAGGCCAAGGGCAAGGGCCTGCAGCTGGGGCAGGGCAATCCCAGGCACTGCTATGGGCTGGGCAGGGACTGGCTGGAGAGCAGCCCTGAAGATAAGGCCTTGGGGGTGCTGGGGGAGGAGAAGCTCAGCAGCAGCCATCAGGGAGCACTTGCAGCCCAGAGAGCCAATCAGAGCCTGGGCTGCAGCAAGAGAAGTGTGGCCAGCAGGGCCAGGGAGGGGATTCTGCCCCTCTGCTCCGCTCTGCTGAGACCACAGCTGCAGCTCTGGGTCCAGTTCTGGAGCCTCTGTGCCAGGAAGGGTCTGGAGGGGCTGGAAGGTGTCCAGAGCAGGGCCAGGAGGAGGAGCAGAGGGCTGGAGCTGCTCTGCTGTGAGGGCAGACTGAGGGAGTTGGGGTTGTGCAGGCTGGAGAGGAGAAGGCTCCAAGGAGACCTTCCTGTGGCCTTCCAGGATCTGCAGGGGGCTCCAGGAAAGCTGGGGAGGGACTTTGGAGGGTGTCAGGGAGGGATAGGACTGGGGGGGATGGAGCAGAACTAGAAGTGGGGAGATTGGCTGTGAGGAAGAAGTTGTTGCCCAGGAGGGTGGTGAGAGCCTGGCACAGGCTGCCCAGGGAGGTGGTGGCAGCCTCCTGGCTGGAGGTGTTTGCAGCCAGGCTGGAGGTGGCTGTGAGCAACCTGCTGGGGTGTGAGGTGTCCCTGCCCATGGCAGGGGGTTGGAGCTGGCTGAGCCTTGAGCTCCCTTCCACCTCTAACAGCTCCATGACTCTCTGAGTCTGTGACTATCCAGTCCCTTTGTGTGAGCATCATTCTCTTGCCCTTTTTTGGGGGCAACAGAGCATCTGTCCTGCTCTAAGCTGGGACAGGACCAAAGCAGGGCTGGGGGGTGTCAGCCATCCCCCGCTGCTCTAGTGTGAGGTGTCCCTGCCCATGGCAGGGGGTTGGAGCTGGCTGAGCCTTGAGGTCCCTTCCAGCCCTGCCAGTCCTCTGCTTCTCTGATCTGCTTGTTGCCTCTCTGCTGCAGGGGGCTGTGGGACCCAGCTGAGCAGCCAACCTGCCTGAGCGTGGGGCCCGGCCCGGTGCGAGCCCTCCTGACGCTGGATGAGACCCTCTGGGCCAGCTGTGCCAACCAGGTCACTGTCCTCGATGCCACCAGCCTCCACACCCAGGTAGGGAGCACTGCCTGGGGCCCAGCTGCATCTGGGGGTGGGGGATGTTGGTTTTAGCCCCAAAGGATGTGGGTGGGGGGAGAGAAAGACCTCGGGGGTGTTGGTCGGCTGATGGCCGAAGGGGAGCCAGGGTGTGCCAGGCTGGAAACAGGAGCCAGGTTCTGTCCCTCTTTGCCCCAGGGTTACTCAGTTCATTAATGTTCAGGGCTTAAGGGTGTTGAGGTGTGGTTAGGAGGGGTTGAGCTGAAGATGAGCCCAAGGGGTGCAAGAAAGCCACCAGCAGCCTGGCCTGGAGCAGCAGCGGTGTGGGCAGCAGGAGCAGGGCAGGGGTTGTGCCCCTGGAGTGGGCACTGGTGAGGCCACACTTCAAGTCCAGGGTTGAGTTTTGGGACTCCTCAGTCCCTGAAGGACATTGAGGGGCTGGAGCAGGTCCAGGGAAGGGCAGGGAAGCTGGGGAGGGGTCTGGAGAAGAGGGCTGGGGAGGAGCAGCTGAGGGAGCTGGGGGTGTTGAGCCTGGAGAAGAGGAGGCTGAGGGCAGAGCTTGTGGCCTGAAAGGAGGCTGGAGTCAGCTGAGGCTTGGTCTCTTCTCCTTTGCATCAGAGGATAGGATCACAGTATCAGTCAGGGTTGGAAGGGACCACAAGGATGAGAGGAAATGGCCTCAGGGGGCTGGGTGGATGGAGGGAGGGGTGCAGGAGGGTAGGATGCAGGGGGGCAGGTTGTCCCAGGGGAGGTTGAGGTTGGACATCAGGAGAAACTTCCCTGAAAGGGCTCTCAAGAGGCTGGCCCAGGCTGCCAGGGCTGAAGCCCCATCCCTGGAGGTGTTCAGAAGCCTTGCAGGTGTGGTTCTGGGGATGGTTTAGCCCCAGACTTGGTAGGGCTAGAGAATGCTTGAACTGGGTGACCTTGGGAGCATCTTTTCCCACCCAAGCAGTTCCCTGCTTCGACATCCCAACCTTTTCCCCTTGCTGCTTCTCTCTGGGCTCCTTTCCCTCTGATGCTGAGCTGCAGGGGGAGACTGCTGAGCTGTCTCCTGCAGCTGCCTAACCACAGGATGCTGGACAGCTGGGGTTTTTAGGTTGCTTTCCTTGCCTTTTAAAGTGGGCTGAGCCTCCTCTCTCCCCTCCCACCGTGGCAATTCCCCCGGGCGGTGCTGGCACGTTGCTTGCATGGGTTAGCTGGGGGGAAGCCGGCCCCACGGCCCTGCTGGCCACGAATAATGCAGCAGGGCCCTGGAGTCCCCTCTCCAGCTCCACTTGTGCTTGTGGCAGGGGCCAGGAGGGAATGCTTGCAGGAGAAAAAAGGGGCTGGGGAAGCCAAAAAAAACCCTCACCAAAATAACCCAAACCTCGCAGAGGGAGGCAGGAGGGGCTTGGGGGGGGGGGGCAGGAGGGGATGGGTGGATGGAGGGTGGGGGCCAGGAGGGGATGGATGCAGGAGGGGATGGATGGATGGAGGGTGGGGGGCAGGAGGGGATGGATGCAGGAGGGGATGGATGGATGGATGGAGGGTGGGGGGCAGGAGGGGATGGATGCAGGAGGGGATGGATGGATGGATGGAGGGTGGGGGGCAGGAGGGGATGGATGCAGGAGGGGATGGATGCTGGAGGGGATGGATGGATGGAGGGTGGGGGCCAGGAGGGGAGGGATGCAGGAGGGGATGGATGGATGGAGGGTGGGGGGCAGGAGGGGATGGATGCAGGAGGGGATGGATGGATGGAGGGTGGGGGGCAGGAGGGGATGGATGCAGGAGGGGATGGAGGGTGGGGGGCAGGAGGGGATGGATGCAGGAGGGGATGGATGCTGGAGGGGATGGATGGATGGAGGGTGGGGGCCAGGAGGGGAGGGATGCAGGAGGGGATGGATGGATGGAGGGAGGGGTGCAGGAGGGGATGGATGCAGGAAGGGATGGATGGATGGAGGGTGGGGGGCAGGAGGGGCTGGGTGGATGGAGAGTGGGGGGCAGGAGGGGCTGGATGGGGTGCAGGAGGGGCTGGGTGGATGGAGGGAGGGGTGCAGGAGGGGATGGATGGAGGAGGGGATGGATGGATGGAGGGAGGGGTGCAGGAGGGGATGGATGGATGGAGGGTGGGGTGCAGGAGGGGATGGATGCAGGAGGGGATGGATGGATGGAGGGAGGGGTGCAGGAGGGGATGGATGGATGGAGGGTGGGGTGCAGGAGGGGCTGGGTGGGATGCAGGAGGGGTGGGTGGGATGCAGGAGGGGCTGGGTGGGATGCAGGGGGCTGGGTGGGATGCAGGAGGGCTGGGTGGGATGCAGGAGGGTGGGTGGGATGCAGGAGGGGTGGGTGGGATGCAGGAGGGGTGGGTGGGATGCAGGAGGGGCTGGGTGGGATGCAGGGGGGCTGGGTGGGATGCAGGAGGGGTGGGTGGGATGCAGGGGGCTGGATGGATGCAGGGGGCTGGGTGGGATGCAGGAGGGGCTGGGTGGGATGCAGGGTGGCTGGGTGGGTGCAGGGGGCTGGGTGGGATGCAGGAGGGGTGGGTGGGATGCAGGGGGCTGGGTGGGATGCAGGGGGGCTGGGTGGGATGCAGGAGGGGCTGGGTGGGATGCAGGGGGTGGGTGGGTGCAGGGGGCTGGGTGGGATGCAGGAGGGCTGGGTGGGATGCAGGAGGGGCTGGGTGGGATGCAGGAGGGGCTGGGTGGGATGCAGGGGGCTGGGTGGGATGCAGGAGGGGTGGGTGGGATGCAGGGGGCTGGGTGGGATGCAGGGGGGCTGGGTGGGATGCAGGAGGGGCTGGGTGGGATGCAGGGTGGCTGGGTGGGTGCAGGGGGCTGGGTGGGATGCAGGAGGGGTGGGTGGGATGCAGGGGGGCTGGGTGGGATGCAGGGGGGCTGGGTGGGATGCAGGAGGGGCTGGGTGGGATGCAGGGGGTGGGTGGGTGCAGGGGGCTGGGTGGGATGCAGGAGGGCTGGGTGGGATGCAGGGGGCTGGGTGGGTGCAGGGGGCTGGGTGGGATGCAGGGGGGCTGGGTGGGATGCAGGAGGGGCTGGGTGGGATGCAGGGGGGTGGGTGGGTGCAGGGGGCTGGGTGGGATGCAGGAGGGGTGGGTGGGATGCAGGAGGGGTGGGTGGGATGCTGGAGGGGCTGGGTGGGATGCAGGGGGCTGGGTGGGTGCAGGGGGCTGGGTGGGATGCAGGGGGGCTGGGTGGGATGCAGGGGGGCTGGGTGGGATGCAGGGGGGCTGGGTGGGATGCAGGAGGGGTGGGTGGGTGCAGGGGGCTGGGTGGATGAGGGTGGCTTGGGCTGGGTTTTGCAGATGCCTCCAGCCTGGGCAATGAGCCTTAAGGAGGCAGATTTGGACTGGGGATTAGTGCCAGGATGAGCAGCGATGGCTTCGAGCTGGGCGAGGGCAGACTGAGACTGGAGATGAGGAAGAAACTCTTTCCAGTGAGGCTGGGGAGACCCTGGCACAGGCTGCCCAGGGAGGCTGTGGCTGCCTCCTCCCTGGGGGTGTTCCAGGCCAGGCTGGATGAGGCCCTGAGCAGCCTGGGCTGGTGGGAGGTGTCTCTGCCCATGGCAGGGGGTTGGAACTGGATGAGCTTCGAGGTCCCTTCCAGCCCAAAGCATTCTGTGGGTCTATGAATCTATCAGGATAGACCCCTGGAGGGCTGGGGGGAGCTGTGCTGTGAACCCAGAAGAGCTCAGGGAAGGTTTGGTGGTGGATTGGTTTTCACCTCCTCTGCCCAGGATGGAGCTGGCTTGGGAGGGGGACCTCAAGGTCACTCTGGTCGCCTCTAGCCTCAAGCAGCTCTTGGAGAGAGCTCTTCACAGAGAGAGTTGTTGGGATGTGCTGCCCAGGGAGGTGATGGTGCCCAGGGAGGTGATGGTGCCCAGGGAGGTGATGGTGCCCAGGGAGCACATTGGGATGTGCTGCCCAGGGAGGTGATGGTGCCCAGGGAGGTGATGGTGCCCAGGGAGCACACTGGGATGTGCTGCCCAGGGAGGTGGTGGTGCCCAGGGAGGTGGTGGTGCCCAGGGAGCACACTGGGCTGTGCTGCCCAGGGAGATGGTGGAGTCCCCATCCCTGGAGGTGTTCAAGAGGGGCTTGGATGTGGCACTTGGAGCCATGGTTTGGTTGTCAGGAGGTCTTGGGTTGGACTTGCTGAGCTCTGAGGTCTTTTCCAACCTGGCTGATTCTATGCACCTCCAAACCTCAGCTGTGCAGAAGCCTCCTGCTTAGAGCAGCCTGACCTAGTTGGAGGTGAAAGGGAGGTTGTAGCCAGGTGGGGGTTGGTCTCTTCTGCCAGGCAGGCAGCCAGCACCAGAACAAGAGGACACAGTCTCAAGCTGTGCCAGGGGAAGTTTAGGCTGGAGGTGAGGAGAAAGTTCTTCCCAGAGAGAGTTGTTGGCCATTGGGATGTGCTGCCCAGGGAGGTGGTGGAGTCCCCATCCCTGGAGGTGTTCAAGAGGGGCTTGGATGTGGCACTTGGTGCCATGGTTTGGTTGTCAGGAGGTCTTGGGCTGGACTTGCTGAGCTCTGAGCTCTTTTCCAACCTTACTGATTCTATGATTCTGAGCTCCAGCACACACTGGGGAGGGTTGCAGTGGATGATCTCCAGAGGTCCTTTGCCACCCCCACCAGGCTGGGGGCTGTGGCAGGAAGGGGGTTTGGTGCTCACCAGTGATTTTGGGGATCCCCTCCAAGCGGGGCACAGGCAGCAGCACAATGATGCCCTGGTCAGTGCCCACCCAGAGCGAGCCCTGGCAGATGAGGAGGCTGCTGACACGGACCTGCTTCTGGCCTGCAAGAGAAGGGAGGGGAAAGAGAGAGTGGCTGAGGCCTGGCCTGCTGGGACACCACCTGGAGTGCTGCAGGGCTGCCCAGCTCAGGAGGGACAGGGATCTGCTGCAGAGAGTCCAAGGGAGGCTCCAAGGCTGCTGAAGGGACTGCAGCACTGTCTGGGGAGGAGAGGCTGAGAGCCCTGGGGGGCTTAGCCTGGAGAGGAGAAGGCTGAGAGGGGATTTGATCAGTGTCTATCAAGAACTGAGGGCTGGGGGTCAGGAGGGAGGGGACAGGGACAGGCTCTGCTCAGCTGCACCCTGGGCTAGGACAAGGGGCAATGGATGGAAGCTGCAGCCCAGGAGGTTCCAGCTCAACACAAGGAGGAACTTGTTGACTGTGAGGGTCCCAGAGGCCTGGAGCAGGCTGCCCAGAGAGGTTGTGGAGTCTCCTTCTCTGGAGCCTTTCCATCCCCATCTGGATGTGTTCCTGTGTCACCTGTGCTGGAGTCTGTGCTCCTGCTCTGGCAGGGGGGTTGGACTGGATGATCTCTTTGGGTCCCTTCCAACCCCTAACATCCTGTGCATCCAGAGTGTGGCCAGCAGAGCCAGGGAGGGTCTTCTCCCCCTCTGCTCTGCCCTGCTGAGGCCACAGCTGGAATGTTGCAGCCAGCTCTGGGCTGCCCAGCTCAGGAGGGACAGGGATCTGCTGCAGAGAGTCCAAGGGAGGCTCCAAGGCTGATGAAGGGACTGCAGCACTGCCTGGGGAGGAGAGGCTGAGAGCCCTGGGGGGGCTTAGTCTGGAGAGGAGAAGGCTGAGAGGGGATCTGATCAGTGTCTGTCAATAGCTGAGTGCTGGGGGTCAGGAGGGAGGGGACAGGGACAGGCTCTGCTCAGCTGCACCCTGGGCTAGGACAAGGAGCAATGGATGGAAGCTGCAGCCCAGGAGGTTCCACCTCAACACAAGGAGGAACTTCTTCCCTGTGAGGCTCCCAGAGGCCTGGAGCAGGCTGCCCAGAGAGGTTGTGGAGTCCGAGGTCCGGGGGTCAGGAGGGAGGGGCCAGGGCCAGGCTCGGCTCAGTCGCTCCCTGTGATGAGAGAGCCCAAGCTGGCAGCACTTTTGGAGGGGGGGGGGGGAACAACCAAGCCTTTGACTGCCTCCTGGGGGTTGCCCTGTTGGCAGCAAACCTTCGAGGCCCACCCCGACCCCGAGGCCAGCGTGACGCACATGATCAAGGCGGGCAGCGGGGTCTGGATGGCCTTCTCCTCGGGCTCCTCCATCCGCCTCTTCCACACCGAGACCCTGGAGCACCTGCAGGAGATCAACATCGCCACCAGGACCACCTTTGTCCTCCCAGGTGAGCTCCCCACCTTCCCCTGCCTCTTAGTTGGGATGCAAAGCTAGGGTGGGGGTCACACCGCCCCCCCCCCCCGTCCCCTCCCCGTAGGTGGAGTTGGGGCTGTTCAGGCTGGAGAGGAGAAGGCTCCCAGGTGACCTCATTGTGGCCTTCCAGTGTCTGAAGGGGGCTCCAAGAAGGCTGGGGAGGGACTGCTCAGGATCTCAGGTAGGGATAGGACTAGGGGGAATGGGATGAAGCTGGAGGGGGGAGGAGGAAGTTCTTCCCCAGGAGAGTGGTGAAGCCCTGGAATGGGTTGTGCAGGGAGGTGGTTGAGGCCCCGTCCCTGGAGGTGTTTAAGCCCAGGCTGGATGAGGCTCTGGGCAGCCTGATGTAGTGTGGGGTGTCCCTGCCCATGGCAGGAGGGTTGGAACTGGCTGATCCTTGTGGTCCCTTCCAACCCTGACTGATACTATGGCCCTCTGATGATCCTTGGGGTCCCTTCCACCCTGACTGATTCTATGGCCCTCTGATGATCCTTGGGGTCCCTTCCACCCTGACTGATTCTATGGCACTCTGAGGATCCTTGGGGTCCCTTCCACCCTGACTGATTCTATGGTACTCTGATGATCCTTGGGGTCCCTTCCACCCTGACTGATTCTATGGTACTCTGATGATCCTTGGGGTCCCTTCCACCCTGACTGATTCTATGATTCCTATGTACTGGGTTGCTTTGTGGCCTTGGTGGTTTGCAGAGGAACTGTGTGTGGAGCTGACCTGCTCAGTGCTGTGTAAAGCTTTGAGCTTGGCACTTGGCAGGCTGCAGAGGTGGGGCCCAGGACAGCCTCATGAGGTTCAACAAGGCCAAGGGCAAGGTCCTGCAGCTGGGGCAGGGCAATCCCAGGCACTGCTAGAGGCTGGACAGGGACTGGCTGGAGAGCAGCCCTGGAGAAAAGGACCTGGGGGTGCTCCTCCTCCTCCTCCAGGGTTCTCTTGCTGCTAATAACTGCTGGGAAGTCCAGGCCAGGCTGGATGTGGCTGTGAGCAACCTGCTGCAGTGTGAGGTGTCCCTGCCCATGGCAGGGGGTTGGAACTGGCTGAGCCTTCAGGTCCCTTCCAACCCTGACAGTTCTGACTCTCTGGTTCTGCTTTGAGTTGCAGTGGGGGAAGGCAGCAGTGGGGCTTGAGCAGCTCTTCAGGGAGGGCTGTGACCCAACCCCAAAGCATCTAAGGGCACAAATCCCCCAGGCTGCCACTTTCCCTGACCTATTTCTTGTTTCAGGAGGTTGAGGATGAGGAGAGCAAAATGGCATTTAGCTCCCATCCAGGAGAGCTTCCCTTGGAGGAAAATTGGAGTTGGTCAAATGATTCTGGGTGGCTGTCAATGGTCCATGGCCAAGTGGAGGCCAGGGACAAGTGGGGGCCCCTCAGGGGTGTGCCCTGGGAGCAGTCTTGCCTAACATCTTTGCTGGTGCCCTGGAGAGTGGCAGTGAGAGCACCCTCAGCAGGTTTGCTGGGGACACCAAGCTGTGTGGTGCAGCTGACAGCTGGAGGGAAGGATCCATCCAGAGGCACCTTGGCAGGCTGCAGAGCTGAGCCCAGGACAAGCTCATGAGGTTCAACAAGGCCAAGGGCAAGGGCCTGCAGCTGGGGCAGGGCAATCCCAGGCACTGCTAGAGGCTGGGCAGGGACTGGCTGGAGAGCAGCCCTGAGGAAAAGGCCTTGGGGGTGCTGGGGGAGGAGAAGCTCAGCAGGAGCCAGCAGGGAGCACTTGCAGCCCAGAGAGCCAAGCAGAGCCTGGGCTGCAGCAAGAGAAGTGTGGCCAGCAGGGCCAGGGAGGGGATTCTGCCCCTCTGCTCCACTCTGCTGAGACCACAGCTGCAGCTCTGGGTCCAGTTCTGGAGCCTCTGTGCCAGGAAGGGTCTGGAGGGGCTGGAAGGTGTCCAGAGAAGGGCCACGAGGAGGAGCAGAGGGCTGGAGCTGCTCTGCTATGGAGACAGACTGAGGGAGTTGGGGTTGTGCAGTCTGGAGAGGAGAAGGCTCCCAGAAGACCTAATTGTGGCCTTGCAGGATCTGCAGGGGGCTCCAAGCAAGCTGGGGAGGGACTTTTGAGGGTGTCAGGGAGGGATAGGAGTGGGAGGGATGGAGCAGAACTAGAAGTGGGGAGATTGAGATTGGATGTGAGGAAGAAGTTGTTCCCCATGAGGGTGGTGAGAGCCTGGCACAGGCTGCCCAGGGAGGTGGTGGAAGCCTCCTGGCTGGAGGTGTTTGCAGCCAGGCTGGAGGTGGCTGTGAGCAACCTGCTGCAGTGTGAGGTGTCCCTGCCCATGGTCACGGGGTTGGGGCTGGCTGAGCCTTGAGCTCCTTTCCAACCCTGATCATTCTGTGACTCTTTTCCTGACTCCATGGCTCCAGAATCCTGGAATGGCTCAGGTTAGAAGGGACCTCAGAGATCATCCAGTTCCAACCCCCCTGCCATGGGCAGGGACACCTCTTGACCCCTCATCCAGCCTGACCTTGAACCCCCCAGGGAGGAGGCAGCCACAGCCTCCCTGGGCAGCCTGGGCCAGAGTCTCGCCGCTCTCCTACTGAAGAACGTCCTCAGCTCCACTCTAACCCTGCTCTCCCTCCGCTTCAAACCCTTCCCCCTTGGCCTGTGTGCACACACCCTCATGACAAGTCCCTCTGCAGCCTTCCTGCAGGGTCCCTGTGGAGCACTGGACCAGGCTGCCCAGGGGGGTGGCTGGGGCAGGGCAGCTCTGAGGTCCCTTTGGCCTCTCCTCCAAGCCGAGCAGCTCCGGCTGCACCCAAGCTACGCTGGGAGCGGGGATTCCATCGGCCTGGACAGGTGGAACCAGCTGATCCTTCAGCTCCCTGCCAAGCTGATTTCTCTGCTTCCCTCCCTCTGGGGCATGCTGGGTTGGCTCCCACCTTGTTGCAGCTTCCAAGTGACATGATTGTGTAATTAGTCCCAGCCACACTCCTCATGTAAGTCACTTAGTGCCTTCTCTCTCTCTCTCTCTCTTTCCCACCTCCCCCTTCCCTTTTTTTGCAGGGCATGTTCAATTATTTATCACTTCCTTCCCTGGCTGGGTGTTTAATGCATTTTTGAACTCCTGCTCCTTCATCCTTTTTAACTTGACAGGTCATTAATAAAGTCCTCCTGGAGAGGAACCCAACTTGCAGCTCCACAGACAGAGCTCTTCGCCGCCGCTGCCGTGCAGGGCTAAGTCCCAAGGATGAAATATTCATCTGCCATTAGAAGGCTTCACTCTTCCCTGCCTTGGGCTTTTTTTCCCCCTTCCCCCTCTCCCCACCTTGCTTTTTACCTCCTCTTTTTATTTATTTACATTTGGAGCCTTCTCCCTTGGCAGAAGAGATCTTTGTGTCGAGGCGCTGCGTGGCCTTGGAGGGCCTCTCCGGCCTCTCCTCCCCAGGCAGTGCCCTCCTCTCCTCTCCTCCCCAGGCAGTGCCCTCCTCTCCTCCCCAGGCAGTGCCCTCCTCTCCTCTCCATGCCAGAAAGTGCTGCAGTCCCTTCAGCATCCCTGTAGCCCTCCCTTGGACCTCTCCAGCAGATCCCTGACCCTCTCCTCCCCAGCCAGTGCCCTCCTCTCCACACCAGAAAGTGCTGCAGTCCCTCCAGCATCCCTGTAGCCCTCCCTTGGACCTCTCCAGTGATCCCTGTCCCTCTCCTCCCCAGGCAGTGCTGCAGTCCCTCCAGCATCCCTGTAGCCCTCTCTTGGACCTCTCCAGTGATCCCTGTCCCTCTCCTCCCCAGGCAGTGCTGCAGTCCCTCCAGCATCCCTGTAGCCCTCCCTTGGACCTCTCCAGCAGATCCCTGACCCTCTCCTCCCCAGGCAGTGCTGCAGTCCCTTCAGCATCCCTGTAGCCCTCCCTTGGACCTCTCCAGCAGATCCCTGTCCCTCTCCTCCCCAGGCAGTGCCCTCCTCTCCTCCCCAGGCAGTGCCCTCCTCTCCTCCCCAGGCAGTGCCCTCCTCTCCTCCCCAGGCAGTGCCCTCCTCTCCTCCCCAGGCAGTGCCCTCCTCTCCTCTCCATGCCAGAAAGTGCTGCAGTCCCTTCAGCATCCCTGTAGCCCTCCCTTGGACCTCTCCAGCAGATCCCTGACCCTCTCCTCCCCAGGCAGTGCTGCAGTCCCTCCAGCATCCCTGTAGCCCTCCCTTGGACCTCTCCAGCAGATCCCTGACCCTCTCCTCCCCAGCCAGTGCCCTCCTCTCCACACCAGAAAGTGCTGCAGTCCCTTCAGCATCCCTGTAGCCCTCCCTTGGACCTCTCCAGTGATCCCTGTCCCTCTCCTCACCAGGCAGTGCCCTCTTCTCCTCTCCTCCCCAGGCAGTGCTGCAGTCCCTTCAGCATCCTTGGAGCCTCCCTTGGACTCTCTGCAGCAAATCCCTGTCCCTCCTGAGCTGGGCAGCCCAGAGCTGGCTGCAACATTCCAGCTGTGGCCTCAGCAGGGCAGAGCAGAGGGGGAGGAGACCCTCCCTGGCTCTGCTGGCCACACTCCTCTGGGTGCCCCCAGGATCCCATTGGCCTTCCTGGCCCCCAGGGCACATTGCTGTCCCCTGCAGAGCTTGTTGCCCACCAGGACTCCAAGGTCCTTCTCCAAGGGGCAGCTCTCCAGCAGATCCCCTCCGAAGCCTTTTGGGTTTTTCACCTCCTCTTTTTATTTCTCTCTGTTTGGAGACTTCTTCCTTGGCACAGAGACCTTTGTGTCGAGTTGCTGCATGGCTTTGGAGGGCTTCTGGAGTTTGGATCTTGTTCTGATGTGGCTGTTGAGGAAGATGCTGCTGCTGCTGGAGAGAGTCACAGGGTGGGAGGGATCGAAAGGGACCTCTGGAGATCATTCAGTCCAACGCCCCTGCCAGAGCAGGGTCACCCAGGGCAGGTCACACACACATGCATCCAGATGGGGCTGGCAAGGCTCCAGAGAAGGAGACTCCACAACCTCTCTGGGCAGCCTGCTCCAGGGCTCCAGCACCCTCACACCCAAGAGGTTTCTCCTCATGGTGAGGTGGAACCTCCTGTGCTGGAGTTTACATCCTTTGCCCCTTGGCCTATCCCAGGGTGCAAGTGAGTAGAGCCTGTCCCTGTCCCTTCCTTCCTGACCCCCAGCCCTCAGATGTTTAGATGTTGGGGTGAGGTGGGGTTGCTCTCTTCTGTCTAGTGTCAGGTGATAGAAGGAGAGGAAATGGCCTCAAGTTGCCCCAGGGGAGGTTTAGGTTGGAGATCACAGGATCAGAGGATGTCAGAGGTTGGAAGGGACCCAAAGAGATCATCCAGTCCAACCCCCTGCCAGAGCAGGAGCACAGACTCCAGCACAGGTGACACAGGAACACATCCAGATGGGGATGGAAAGGCTCCAGAGAAGGAGACTCCACAACCTCTCTGGGCAGCCTGCTCCAGGCCTCTGGGACCCTCACAGTCAACAAGTTCCTCCTTGTGTTGAGGTGGAACCTCCTGGGCTGCAGCTTCCATCCATTGCCCCTTGTCCTAGCCCAGGGTGCAGCTGAGCAGAGCCTGTCCCTGTCCCCTCCCTCCTGACCCCCAGCCCTCAGTTCTTGATAGACACTGATCAAATCCCCTCTCAGCCTTCTCTCCAGGCTAAGCCCCCCAGGGCTCTCAGCCTCTCCTCCCCAGACAGTGCTGCAGTCCCTTCAGCAGCCTTGGAGCCTCCCTTGGACTCTCTGCAGCAGATCCCTGTCCCTCCTGAGCTGGGCAGCCCTGCAGCACTCCAGGTGGTGTCCCAGCAGGCCAGGCCTCAGCCACTCTCTCTTTCCCCTCCCTTCTCTTGCAGGCCAGAAGCAGGTCCGTGTCAGCAGCCTCCTCATCTGCCAGGGCTCGCTCTGGGTGGGCACTGACCAGGGCATCATTGTGCTGCTGCCTGTGCCCCGCTTGGAGGGGATCTCCCCCCTGAAAGCAGCTTTGAGGCTGGTGGCTCTCCAAGCTTCGGCTCTCACAAAGGCTTAGCCCTCCCCTGCTGCCGTTCCTGACAGCCCTTTCAAGCCAGGCAGCCTCTCCACGTCCCTCTCCCGTCCCAGATAATGAGATTAATTACAGCCTGATTGGTGTTCCCTGCGCTGCCCCGGGAGGAGCTGCTCCTGCAGGAGCTGCTCCTGCGCAGCCTCCCAGCGGCTGAGGGGGTGGAAGGGACCCCTGGAGATCACCCAGGCCAGAGAAGGGCAACGAGGCTGGGGAGGGGTCTGGAGCACAGCCCTGGGAGGAGAGGCTGAGGGAGCTGGGGTTGCTTAGCCTGCAGAAGAGGAGGCTCAGGGGAGACCTTCTTGCTCTCTGCAACTCCCTGAAGGGAGGTTGGAGCCAGGTGGGGGTTGGTCTCTTCTCCCAGGCAGGCACCCAGCCCCAGAACAAGAGGCCACAGTCTCAAGCTGTGCCAGGGGAGGTTTAGGCTGGAGGTGAGGAAGAAATCCCTCCCAGCAAGAGAGATTTGCCATTGGGATGTGCTGCCCAGGGAGGTGGTGGAGTGGAGGAAGGTGTTTAGGAAGAGCCTGGATGAGGCCCTTGGTGCCATGGTTGAGTTGATCAGATGGTGCTGGGTGACAGGTTGGACTTGATGATATCAAAGCTCTTTTCCAACCTGTTAATTCCATTCCATTCCATTCCATTCCATTCCATTCCATTCCATTCCATTCCATTCCATTCCATTCCATTCCATTCCATTCCTTTCCATTCCACCCTGTCCTGTCCAACACACACTGTTCCCCCTACCCCACCCCCTGCCCTGGCAGAGCAGGACCATAGAATCGAGGGCAGGAGGCACAGCAAGGTGCCCTGATGGCCAAGAAGGCCAATGGGATCCTGGGGGGCATTCAGCAGAGTGTGGCCAGCAGAGCCAGGGAGGGTCTCCTCCCCCTCTGCTCTGCCCTGCTGAGGCCACAGCTGGAATGTTGCAGCCAGCTCTGGGCTGCCCAGCTCAGGAGGGACAGGGATCTGCTGCAGAGAGTCCAAGGGAGGCTCCAAGGCTGCTGAAGGGACTGCAGCACTGCCTGGGGAGGAGAGGCTGAGAGCCCTGGGGGGCTTAGTCTGGAGAGGAGAAGGCTGAGAGGGGATCTGATCAGTGTCTGTCAATAGCTGAGTGCTGGGGGTCAGGAGGGAGGGGACAGGGACAGGCTCTGCTCAGCTGCACCCTGGGCTAGGACAAGGGGCAATGGATGGAAGCTGCAGCCCAGGAGGTTCCAGCTCAACACAAGGAGGAACTTCTGCACTGTGAGAGTCCCAGAGGCCTGGAGCAGGCTGCCCAGAGAGGTTGTGGAGTCTCCTTCTCTGGAGCCTTCCCAGCCCCATCTGGATGTGTTCCTCTGTGCCCTGTGCTGGAGTCTCTGCTCCTGCTCCGGCAGGGGAGGGGGTTGGCTCGGATGATCTCCGGAGGTCCCCTCCCAGCCCTGACATCCCTCTGGCGCTGTGAGTGCCATGCTCTCCTCCAGGCTATGTTGCAGCCCCAGCACGGAGTGGTGAGCAGCTGGGGAAGAGGTTAGAGCTGGTCCATTCATAATTACAGGGCCAGAGCCCATGTGAGCATCGAGCCATTAGGCTGATTTGCCTCCCTAACGAGGAGCTCTGATGTTTTATGCATGGTGCCTAATTTTACCCTCGCAATCTCCTGCTATATTTAACATCATTAATCATTGATTCCCGTGGGGCTGGAACCCTGATTAGTGGCAGATGTATTCTGGGAGGGAAGGGATTGAAAATAAAACCCTCTTGCCTTTCTCCCCGGGGGAGAGCAGAGGAGCAGGCAGCTGGTTTGGGTTGGGAAAGACCTCCGAGGCCACCCAGACCAACCCTCGAGCCAACCCCGCCGTGGCCAGCAAACCATGTCCCAGAGTGCCACGGCCACAGGTTTCCTGGGCACCTCCAGGGCTGGGGACTCTCCTCAGCTTGCTCTCCACCACCTCCCTGGGCAGCCTGTGCCAGGCCCTGACCACTCTTGCAGCAAAGAAACTGTTCCTCGTGTCCAACCTAAGCCTCCTCTGGCACCAGTTCAGGGCCATTGCTTCTCCACCTATCTCCTGAGCATCAGGATCAAGCTGCCACTCCTTGGCTTGGTTGGGATTGGAAGGGCTTGGCCCTTTGAAGGATGTTTTCGTGGCAGAGAGAGTCCCAGAGCTGCCAGGGTTGGAAGGGACTCCAAGGATCATCCAGTTCCAACCCCCCACCCCCTGCCATGGGCAGGGACACTTCCCAATGGATCAGGTTGCCCAGAGGGGATGTTGGGACCATTTTACTCCTCCTCTCTTCCACTCCCTACCCCAACCTTAGAATGGATCTCAGATTGTTGGCAGTGGGGATGAGGAGGCACTGGAGGTTGCCCAGGGAGGTTGTGCATGGCCCCTGCCTGGAGGTGCTCAAGGCCATGAGGAGGCCTGGAGAAACCAGAAGAGAATCACCATGGTTGGAAGGGACCTCAAAGATCACCCAGTCCAACCTGTCACCCCAGACCTCGTGACTAAACCATGGCACCAAGGGCCACATCCAATCCCCTCTTCAACACCTCCAGGGATGGGGACTCCACCACCTCCCTCAGCAGCACATCCCAAGGGCCAACAATTCTCTTGGTGGGAAGAACTTTCTCCTCACCTCCAGCCTAAACCTCCCCTGGCACAGCTTGAGACTGTGGCCTCTTGTTCTGGGGCTGGGTGCCGGCCTGGGAGAAGAGCCCAACCCCCACCTGGCTCCAAGCTCCCTGCAGGGAGTTGCAGAGAGCAAGAAGGTCTCCCTGAGCCTCCTCTTCTGCAGGCTAAGCAACCCCAGCTCCCTCAGCCTCTCCTCCCAGGGCTGTGCTCCAGACCCCTCCCCAGCTTTCTTGCCCTTCTCTGGACACCTTCCAGCAGCTCAACATCTTTCCTAACCTGAGGAGCCCAGAGCTGGACACAGGACTCAAGGGGTGGCCTCAGCAGTGCTGAGCACAGGGCACAATGACTTCCCTGCTCCTGCTGGCCACACTGTACCTGCTGCAGGCCAGGATGCCCTTGGCCTTCTTGGCCCCCTGGGCACACTGCTGGCTCCTGTTCAGCTATTATCACCCAGCACCCCCAGGTCCCTCTCTGCCTGGCTGCTCTCAGCCACTCTGCCCCCAGCCTGTAGCTCTGCCTGGGGTTATTCAGATGAGGAAGAAACTCTTTCCAGTGAGGCTGGGGAGGCACTGGCACAGGTTGCCCTAGTTAGGCTGTGGCTGCATCCTCCCTGGAGGTGCTCAGGGCCAGGCTGGATGAGACCTTGAGCAAGCTGGGCTGGTGGGAGGTGTCCCTGGCCACGGCAGGGAGGGGTTGGAAGTGGAGGAGGATGATGTGGAAGGTCCCTTCCACCCCAAACCGTTGTAGGTCCCTCTGACCTTGGCGGCTGGGTGGACACTGCCGGGATGCCAAGTGGTTAATCTGGAGCCCTGGGGTTCCTGCAGGCTTTGAAGGCTTTATTGAGTAATTCCCACATTTAAGTGATCCATCCCCCAAGGGTTGGGAGCAAGCAGTTAGCTGCCCATTAATCAGCCCATTTGGATGCCAAAGGAGGGACGATCGATCACTCCCCACCGCCGGCAGCAGGGGGGCTGAAACAACTCAGAAGGTGCCAAAGAGGTTAAGGGAAAGGAGTAATTAATGCTCCAAGTCTCCTTTGCAGAGCTGGTGGCCAGCCAGCAGCTCTCTGCTCCTGCTGTCCTCCTCTTCCCCCTGCCAAACAACCCTCCCCAATTAATTTTAACCCCCCTGATTTTTTTTTTACACACACACACACACCCCCTAATTAATTTGCTTTTACCCCATGAGTCAATATGGAATCACAGAACTGTCAGGGCTGGAAGGGAGCTCAAGGCTCAGCCAGCTCCAACCCCCCCCTGCCACGGGCAGGGACACCTCACACCACAGCAGGTTGCTCACAGCTACCTCCAGCCTGGCTGCAAACACCTCCAGGCAGGAGGCTTCCACCACCTCCCTGGGCAGCCTGTGCCAGGCTCTCACCACCCTCCTGGGGAACAACTTCTTCCTCACATCCAATCTCAATCTCCCCACTTCTAGTTCTGCTCCATTTCCCCCAGTCCTATCCCTCCCTCAAAAGTCCCTCCCCAGCTTTCCTGGAACCCCCTTCAGACTCTGGAAGGCCACAATGAGGTCTCCTGGGAGCCTTCTCCTCTCCAGACTGAAGGGACTGAGAGCAGTGAAGGGGAAAGGGACCTGGGGGTGCTGGTGGATGGAAGGATGACCATGAGCCAGCAGTGTGCTCTGGTGGCCAGGAAGGCCAAGGCCAGTCTGGGCTGGATTAGAAGGGCTGTGACCTGTAAGTCGAGAGAGGTTCTCCTCCCCTCTACTCTGCCCTGCTGAGGCCACATCTGGAGTATTGTGTCCAGTCCTGGGCCCCTCAGGTCAAGAGGGACCTCAGGGAACTGCTTGGGAGAGTCCAGAGCAGAGCCACCAAAATGATGAAGGCAGAGGAACATCTTCCTCATGAGGAGAGCCTGAGGGAGCTGAGGGCTCTGGAGCTTGAGAGGAGGAGCCTGAGGGTGACCTCAGTGCTGGTGATGAAGATGTGCAGGGGGATGCCCAGAGGCTGGAGCCAGGCTCTGCTGGGGGATGGTCTCAGTGATCTCAAAGGTCTTTTCCAACCTGGTTAGTTCTCTTCCCTTCTCCTTCCCTCCCCTTCCCCTTCCCTCCCCCTTCCCCCCCCCCCTTCTCTCCCCCTTCCCCTTCTCTCCCCCTTCCCCTTCTCTCCCCCTTCCCCTTCTCTCCCCCTTCCCCTTCTCTCCCCCTTCCCCTTCTCTCCCCCTCCCCCTTCCCTCCCCCTTCCTTCCCTCCCCCTCCCCCTTCCCTCCCCCTCCCCCTTTCCTCCCCCTTCCTTCTCTCCCCCTTCCTTCTCTCCCCCTTCCCCTTCTCTCCCCCTTCCCCTTCTCTCACCCTTCCCCTTCTCTCCCCCTTCCCCTTCTCTCCCCCTTCCCCTTCTCTCCCCCTTCCCCTTCTCTCCCCCTTCCCCTTCTCTCCCCTTCCCCTTCTCTCCCCCTTTCCCTTCTCTCCCCCTTTCCCTTCCTTCTCTCCCCCTTTCCCTTCCTTCCTCCCCCTTCCCCTTCCTTCCCTCCCCCTTCCCCCCTCCCCCTTCCCTCCCCCTTCCCCTTCCCTCCCCCTTCCCCTTCCTTCCCCCTTCCCCTTCCTTCCCCCTTCCCCTTCTTCTCCCCCTTCCCAATGCCAGCACCAGGGGCAGTGCTGGAAGCTGAGGCAGAGGAAGTTCCATGGAAGCAGGAAGAGGAATTATTCCCCTGTGAGGGTGACAGAGGCCTGGAGCAAGCTGCCCAGGGGGTGTGGAGTCTCCCTCTGTGGAGATATCCAAGACCCACCTGGTTTTGTTCCTGGGTGAGCTGCTCTAGGTGGCCCTGCTCTGGCGGGGGGGGCTTGGACTGGTTGAGCTTTTGAGGTCCCTTCCAGCCCCTAACATCCTGTGGATTTGGAGACCCAAAGGTTAGAGCTCAGGATGGTTTTTGCAACCTGCTGCGGTGTGAGGTGTCCCTGCCCGTGGCAGGGGGTTGGAGCTGGCTGAGCCTTGAGGTCCCTTCCAGCCCTGACAGTTCCTTGATTCTGTGTGGGGCCAGAGGCAGCACAAGGAGGGTGATGTGCAGGTGGGAGATGTTGCTGCTGTCGACGCCCCCAGCTGAGGCTGAGCTGAGATTGATGCACAACCTCCTCAAGGTCAAGTGTTTGAAGTAAATGACACCAATTACAGCGAGACTTCTCCTCCCGGTGCTAATTGCTGCCTGCCAGTGCTGTGATGGAGGGCTGGGGAGGCGCTGCGGTGGCCGAGGGGAGGGCAGCTGACTCCTGCAGGTCCTCAGCTCGCTGCTGCCTTCCCAGGCAGCTGCTCAGGGGGACCTGCTCTGCCCAAACGATCTTGTGCCGAATGCACTGGATGGGCCCCAAAAGTGTGTGTGTGTGGGGGGGTGGGGGTGTAAATTGGAGGTAAATCCAGTTGGGGGTGGTCTCCAGAGCTCAGTTCTGGTTAGCATCTTCATCAGGGATCTGGAGGAGGAGATGGAGGCACCCTCAGAGGGGGATGGAATTGTTTCAGTTGGAAAAGACTTTGAAGATCATTGCCTCAACCACCTCCCTGGGCAGCCTCTTCTCCTCTCCCTCTACTCCACTCTCCTCCTCCCCCTCTACTCCACTCTCCTCTTCCCCCCTCTACTCCACTCTCCTCCTCCCCCCTCTACTCCACTCATCTCCTCCCCCTCTACTCCACTCATCTCCTCCCCCTCTACTCCACTCATCTCCTCCCCCCTCTACTCCACTAATCTCCTCCCCCTCTACTCCACTCTCCTCCTCCCCCTCTACTCCACTCATCTCCTCCCCCTCTACTCCACTCATCTCCTCCCCCTCTACTCCACTCATCTCCTCCCCCCTCTACTCCACTCTTCTCCTCCCCCTCTACTCCACTCTTCTCCTCCCCCCTCTACTCCACTCTTCTCCTCCCCTTTACTCCACTCTTCTCCTCCCCTTTACTCCACTCTTCTCCCCACCTCCACTCCACTCTTCTTCCCCCCCACTCCACTCTTCTCCCCCCCACTCCACTATTCTCCCCCCCACTCCACTATTCTCCCCCCTCTACTCCACTCTTCTCCCCCTCTACTCCACTCTTCTCCTCCCCCCTCTACTCCACTCTCCTCCTCCCCCCTCTACTCCACTCATCTCCTCCCCCTCTACTCCACTCTCCTCCTCCCCCTCTACTCCACTCATCTCCTCCCCCCTCTACTCCACTCTTCTCCCCCCCCTTACTCCACTCTTTCTCCCCCTTACTCCACTCTTCTCCTCCCCCTCTACTCCACTCTTCTCCTCCCCTTTACTCCACTCTTCTCCCCACCTCCACTCCACTCTTCTCCCCCCCCACTCCACTCTTCTCCCCCCTCTACTCCACTCTTCTCCCCTCCCCACTCCACTCTTCTCCCCCCCCCACTCCACTATTCTCCCCCCACTCCACTATTCTCCCCCCCTCTACTCCACTCTTCTCCTCCCCCTCTACTCCACTCTTCTCCTCCCCCTCTACTCCACTCTTCTCCTCCCCTCTACTCCACTCTTCTCCTCCCCTCTACTCCACTCTTCTCCTCCCCCTCTACTCCACTCTTCTCCTCCCCCTCTACTCCACTCTTCTCCTCCCCCTCTACTCCACTCTTCTCCTCCCCTTTACTCCACTCTTCTCCTCCCCCTCTACTCCACTCTTCTCCTCCCCCTCTACTCCACTCTTCTCCTCCCCCTCTACTCCACTCTTCTCCTCCCCTCTACTCCACTCTTCTCCTCCCTCTACTCCACTCTTCTCCTCCCCTTTACTCCACTCTTCTCCCCACCTCCACTCCACTCTTCTCCCCCCCACTCCACTCTTTCTCCCCCTTACTCCACTCTTCTCCTCCCCCTCTACTCCACTCTTCTCCTCCCCTTTACTCCACTCTTCTCCCCACCTCCACTCCACTCTTCTCCCCCCCTCTACTCCACTCTTCTCCCCCCTCTACTCCACTCTTCTCCCCCCTCTACTCCTCTTCTCTTCTCCACTCTTCCCCTCTACTCCACTCTTCTCCCCCCCCTCTACTCCACTCTTCTCCCCCCTCTACTCCACTCTTCTCCCCCTCTACTCCACTCTTCTCCTCCCCTCTACTCCACTCTTCTCCCCCCTCTACTCCACTCTTCTCCCCCCTCTACTCCACTCTTCTCCCCCTCTACTCCACTCTTCTCCTCCCCTCTACTCCACTCTTCTCCTCCCCTCTACTCCACTCTTCTCCCCCCTCTACTCCACTCTTCTCCCCCCTCTACTCCACTCTTCTCCCCCTCTACTCCACTCTTCTCCCCCTCTACTCCACTCTTCTCTCCCCCTCTACTCCACTCTTCTCCTCCCCCTCTACTCCACTCTTCTCCTCCCCTCTACTCCACTCTTCTCCTCCCCCTCTACTCCACTCTTCTCCTCCCCCTCTACTCCACTCTTCTCCTCCCCGCTACTCCACTCTTCTCCTCCCCTCTACTCCACTCTTCTCCTCCCCCTCTACTCCACTCTTCTCCTCCCCTCTACTCCACTCTTCTCCTCCCCCTCTACTCCACTCTTCTCCTCCCCTTTACTCCACTCTTCTCCTCCCCCTCTACTCCACTCTTCTCCTCCCCCTCTACTCCACTCTTCTCCTCCCCTTTACTCCACTCTTCTCCTCCCCTTTACTCCACTCTTCTCCTCCCCCTCTACTCCACTCTTCTCCTCCCCCTCTACTCCACTCTTCTCCTCCCCTCTACTCCACTCTTCTCCTCCCCCTCTACTCCACTCTTCTCCTCCCCCTCTACTCCACTCTTCTCCTCCCCCTCTACTCCACTCTTCTCCTCCCCCTCTACTCCACTCTTCTCCTCCCCCTCTACTCCACTCTTCTCCTCCCCCTCTACTCCACTCTTCTCCTCCCCTCTACTCCACTCTTCTCCTCCCCCTCTACTCCACTCTTCTCCTCCCCCTCTACTCCACTCTTCTCCTCCCCTCTACTCCACTCTTCTCCTCCCCCTCTACTCCACTCTTCTCCTCCCCCTCTACTCCACTCTTCTCCTCCCCTTTACTCCACTCTTCTCCTCCCCTTTACTCCACTCTTCTCCTCTCCTCTACTCCACTCTTCTCCTCCCCTCTACTCCACTCTTCTCCCCCCCCACTCCACTCTTCTCCCCCCCCCACTCCACTCTTCTCCCCCCTCTACTCCACTCTTCTCCTCCCCCCTCTACTCCACTCTTCTCCTCCCCCCTCTACTCCACTCTTCTCCTCCCCCTCTACTCCACTCTTCTCCTCCCCCTCTACTCCACTCTTCTCCTCCCCCTCTACTCCACTCTTCTCCTCCCCCTCTACTCCACTCTTCTCCTCCCCCCTCTACTCCACTCTTCTCCCCGCCTACTCCACTCTTCTCACCCCCTACTCAACTCTGCTGAGACCACAGCTGCAGCTCTGGGTCCAGTTCTGGAGCCTCTGTGCCAGGAAGGCTCTGGAGGGGCTGGAAGGTGTCCAGAGAAGGGCCACGAGGAGGAGCAGAGGGCTGGAGCTGCTCTGCTGTGAGGACATACTGAGGGAGTTGGGGTTGTGCAGGCTGGAGAGGAGAAGGCTCCCAGGTGACCTAATTGTGGCCTTCCAGGATCTGCAGGGGGCTCCAAGCAAGCTGGGGAGGGACTTCTGAGGGTGTCAGGGAGGGATAGGACTGGGGGGGGATGGAGCAGAACTGGAAGTGGGGAGATTGAGATTGGCTGTGAGGAAGAAGTTGTTGCCCATGAGGGTGGTGAGAGCCTGGCACAGGCTGCCCAGGAGGTGGTGGAAGCCTCCTGCCTGGAGGTGTTTGCAGCCAGGCTGGAGGTGGCTGTGAGCAACCTGCTGTAGTTGAGAGAAAGAGGGAGAAAGAGAGGGAGAAAGAGAGGGAGAAAGAGAGGGAGAAAGAGAGGGAGAGAAGGGAGAAAGAGAGGGAGAAAGAGAGGGAGAAAGAGAGGGAGAAAGAGAGGGAGAAAGAGAGGGAGAAAGAGAGGGAGAGGGAGAAAGAGAGGGAGAAAGAGAGAAAGAGAAAGAGAGAGAGAGAGAGAGAGAGAGAGAGAGAGAGAAAGGGAAAGAGAAAGGGAGAGAAAGAGCGAGAAAGAGCGATGTACTTTTAGCCATTAAGGGCTTGATTTCCCCTCCCCATCAAAACAAAAAGCCTGAGGCTGGTTGTGCTGGGGGAAAAGCCCCAGCCGACAGCCGCGCATCGCTCGCCCTGCTGCCGGAGCTGCGGCGGCTCCGACGCGCAGCCCTGGCTGCGAACACCTCCTCCCGCTCCTTGCTGCGGCAGGAGCTTGCGGCTCCCCCGGCGGCTCCCCCGGCGCCTCGCAGCCGCCGGCACCGGCGGCGGGCAGCTGCCTGCTGCAGAAGGGCTCCTCGGCCGCAGGGGGTGTGAAAAAAGGATGGAAAAGAGGAGGGAAAAAACCCAACCCCACCTACCCCCTCCCACCCCCAAATATATTCATAATAAAATAATAATAATAATAATAATAATAATAATAATAATAATAATAATAGTAATAATAACAATGGTGAAGGTGAAGCCTTTGTCTTCCTTGCCGGCCCCTGGAGGTCACAGAATCACCTCAAAGATCAGCAAGTCCAACCTGTCACCACAGACCTCATGACTAACCCATGGCACCAAGTGCCACATCCAAGCCCCTCTTGAACACCTCCAGGGATGGGGACTCCACCACCTCCCTCAGCAGCACATCCCAATGGCCAATCACTCTCTCTCTGATGAACTTCTTCCTAACATCCAGCCTGACCTTCCTCTGGCACATCTTGAGGCTGTGTCCTCTTGTTCTGCTGCTGGGTGTCTGCCTGGGAGAAGAGACCAACCCCCACCTGGCTCCAACCTCCCTTCAGGGGGTGGGAGAGAGCAAGAAGGTCTCCCCTGAGCCTCCTCTTCTGCAGGCTAAGCAACCCCAGCTCCCTCAGCCTCTCCTCCCAGGGCTGTGCTCCAGACCCCTCCCCAGCTTTCTTGCCCTTCTCTGGACACCTTCCAGCAGCTCAACATCTTTCCTCACCTGAGGAGCCCAGAACTGGCCACAGGACTCAAGGTGTGGCCTGAGCAGTGCTGAGCACAGGGCAGGATGACCTCCCTGATTAGCCTGCAGAAGAGGAGGCTCAGGGGAGACCTTCTTGCTCCCTCCAACTCCCTGAAGGGAGGTTGGAGCCAGGTCCAACCAGGTTGGTCTCTTCTCCCAGGCAAGCAGCACCAGAACAAGAGGACACAGTCTCAAGCTGTGCCAGGGGAGGTTTAGGCTGGATGTTAGGAAGAAGTTCTTCATAGAGAGAGAGATTGGCCACTGGAATGTGCTGCCCAGGGAGGTGGTGGAGTCCCCATCCCTGGAGGTGTTTAGGAAGAGCCTGGATGAGGCACTTGGTGCCATGGTTGAGTTGGTGAGATGGTGTTGGGTGATAGGTTGGGCTTGGTGACCTCCAAGGTCCCTTCCCTTCCCTTCCCTTCCCTTCCCTTCCCTTCCTTCCCTTCCCTTCCCTTCCCTTCCCTTCCCTTCCCTTCCTTCCCTTCCCTTCCCTTCCCTTCCCTTCCCTTCCCTTCCCTTCCCTTCCCTTCCCTTCCCTTCCCTTCCCTTCCCTTCCCTTCCCTTCCTTCCCTTCCTTCCCTTCCCTTCCCTTCCTTCCCTTCCTTCCCTTCCCTTCCCTTCCCTTCCCTTCCCTTCCCTTCCCTTCCCTTCCCTTCCCTTCCCTTCCCTTCCCTTCCCTTCCCTTCCTTCCCTTCCCTTCCTTCCCTCCCCTTCCCTTCCCTTCCCTTCCCTTCCCTTCCCTTCCCTTCCCTCCCCTTCCCTCCCCTCCCTCCCCTCCCCTTCCCTTCCCCATCCCATCCTATTGTATGTTGTTTTAAACCCACAAAGGCTTAAGTAAGGCAGCCAAGAAAGGAGAAGAACCAGGAGGAGACAATCAAATAAATGAATAGAAACAAACCTCCAAACCTCAACTGAAGCCATCAGAGCCCCAGCCCCACCCTGCCTGGCCAAGGCACCCTCAGCTTCAATGGGGTGGGGAAAAGGGAGGAGGAGAAGAAAATTAGACTTCAGATGAGGAAGAAATTCTTTCCAGTGGGGCTGGGGAGGCACTGGAACAGGTTGCCCAGGGAGGCTGTGGCTGCCCCTCCTGGAGGTGTTCAAGGCTAGGCTGGATGAGGCCTTGAGCAAGCTGGGCTGGTGGGAGGTGTCCCTGCCTGTGTCAGGGGGTTGGAACTGGATGACCTTGAAGGTCCCTTCCAGCTCTTCCAGGATTCTGTGATTCCAACGACCCTGAGTTGCTGCAGAGCGATTAGGGAGGAACGCTGATATTATGGGCAAGAGCAGGGAAGGTCAAACAGCCAGAGCCTGCTGCTCTGCAGCTCTTTTCTCTGGGAATGGGGCACTCTGAGCAGCTGAAAAGCTTCCCCCCACCCCCTCCCTGAAGAGCAGTTTACTAAACCCGCAGGTGGTGGTGGGGAAGCCTCGAGGAAAACTGCCTGAATGAAAGGGGGTTGGCTGTCTGCAAGGCTGGGGATGTGCTCCCCGTGGGGTGATGAGGAAGAAGGCCACCAGCATCCTGCCTTGGATCAGCAAGAGTGTGAGCAGCAGGAGCAGGGAAGGGATGTTCCCCTGTGCTGGGCCCTGGTGAGGCCACACTTTGAGTAACAGCTCCAAGAAGGACATTGAGAGGCTGGAGCAGGTCTAGAGAAGGGCAAGGAAGCTGGGGAAGGGTCTGGAGAACAGGGCTGGGGAGGAGCAGCTGAGGGGGCTGGGGGTGTTGAGCCTGGGGAAAAGAAGGCTAAGAGGAGACCTCATTGCTCTCTGCAGCTCCCTGAAAAGAGGCTGGAGTCAGAGAAGGATGGGAAGAGAAACCTAGAGAATGGTGAGAAGGGAAACCAGGAGAGGGATGGGACGAGAGCCAAGAGAGGGACGGGAAGGGGAACCAGGAGAGGGACGGGAAGGGGAAGCAAGAGAGGGACGGGAAGGGGAAGCAAGAGGGGCGGGAAGGGGAAGCAAGAGAGGGACGGGAAGGGGAGCCAAGAGAGGGACGGGAAGGGGAAGCAAGAGAGGGGCGGGAAGGGGAAGCAAGAGAGGGACGGGAAGGGGAAGCAAGAGAGGGACGGGAAGGGGAAGCAAGAGAGGGACGGGAAGGGGAAGCAAGAGAGGGACGGGAAGGGGAAGCAAGAGAGGGACGGGAAGGGGAAGCAAGAGAGGGACGGGAAGGGGAGCCAAGAGAGGGACGGGAAGGGGAGCCAAGAGAGGGGCGGGAAGGGGAGCCAAGAGAGGGGCGGGAAGGGAGCCAAGAGAGGGGCGGGAAGGGGAGCCAAGAGAGGGGCGGGAAGGGGAAGCAAGAGAGGGGCGGGAAGGGGAAGCAAGAGAGGGGCGGGAAGGGGAAGCAAGAGAGGGCGGGAAGGGGAGCCAAGAGAGGGGCGGGAAGGGGAAGCAAGAGAGGGGCGGGAAGGGGGAAGCAAGAGAGGGGCGGGAAGGGGAAGCAAGAGAGGGGCGGGAAGGGGAAGCAAGAGAGGGGCGGGAAGGGGAAGCAAGAGAGGGGCGGGAAGGGGAAGCAAGAGAGGGGCGGGAAGGGGAAGCAAGAGAGGGACGGGAAGGGGAAGCAAGAGAGGGGCGGGAAGGGGAGCCAAGAGAGGGGCGGGAAGGGGAGCCAAGAGAGGGGCGGGAAGGGGAAGCAAGAGAGGGGCGGGAAGGGGGAAGCAAGAGAGGGCGGGAAGGGGAAGCAAGAGAGGGGCGGGAAGGGGAAGCAAGAGAGGGCGGGAAGGGAGCCAAGAGAGGGGCGGGAAGGGGAAGCAAGAGAGGGGCGGGAAGGGGAAGCAAGAGAGGGGCGGGAAGGGGAAGCAAGAGAGGGGCGGGAAGGGGAAGCAAGAGAGGGCGGGAAGGGGAAGCAAGAGAGGGGCGGGAAGGGGAAGCAAGAGAGGGGCGGGAAGGGGAAGCAAGAGAGGGGCGGGAAGGGGAAGCAAGAGAGGGGCGGGAAGGGGAAGCAAGAGAGGGGCGGGAAGGGGAAGCAAGAGAGGGGCGGGAAGGGGAAGCAAGAGAGGGGCGGGAAGGGGAGCCAAGAGAGGGGCGGGAAGGGGAAGCAAGAGAGGGGCGGGAAGGGGAAGCAAGAGAGGGGCGGGAAGGGGAAGCAAGAGAGGGGCGGGAAGGGGAAGCAAGAGAGGGGCGGGAAGGGGAAGCAAGAGAGGGGCGGGAAGGGGAAGCAAGAGAGGGGCGGGAAGGGGAAGCAAGAGAGGGGCGGGAAGGGGAAGCAAGAGAGGGGCGGGAAGGGGAAGCAAGAGAGGGGGCGGGAAGGGGAAGCAAGAGAGGGCGGGAAGGGGAAGCAAGAGAGGGGCGGGAAGGGGAGCCAAGAGAGGGGCGGGAAGGGGAAGCAAGAGAGGGGCGGGAAGGGGGAAGCAAGAGAGGGGCGGGAAGGGGAAGCAAGAGAGGGGCGGGAAGGGGAGCCAAGAGAGGGGCGGGAAGGGGAAGCAAGAGAGGGACGGGAAGGGGAAGCAAGAGAGGGGCGGGAAGGGGGAGCCAAGAGAGGGGCGGGAAGGGGAGCCAAGAGAGGGGCGGGAAGGGGAGCCAAGAGAGGGGCGGGAAGGGGAAGCAAGAGAGGGCGGGAAGGGGAAGCAAGAGAGGGAAGGGAAGGGGAGCCAAGAGAGGGACGGGAAGGGGAAGCAAGAGAGGGACGGGAAGGGGAAGCAAGAGAGGGACGGGAAGGGGAAGCAAGAGAGGGGCGGGAAGGGGAAGCAAGAGAGGGGCGGGAAGGGGAAGCAAGAGAGGGGCGGGAAGGGGAGCCAAGAGAGGGGCGGGAAGGGGAAGCAAGAGAGGGGCGGGAAGGGGAAGCAAGAGAGGGGCGGGAAGGGGAAGCAAGAGAGGGGCGGGAAGGGGAAGCAAGAGAGGGCGGGAAGGGGAGCCAAGAGAGGGGCGGGAAGGGGAGCCAAGAGAGGGGCGGGAAGGGGAAGCAAAGAGAGGGGCGGGAAGGGGAGCCAAGAGAGGGGCGGGAAGGGGAAGCAAGAGAGGGGCGGGAAGGGGAAGCAAGAGAGGGGCGGGAAGGGGAAGCAAGAGAGGGGCGGGAAGGGGAGCCAAGAGAGGGGCGGGAAGGGGAGCCAAGAGAGGGGCGGGAAGGGGAAGCAAGAGAGGGGCGGAAGGGGAAGCAAGAGAGGGGCGGGAAGGGGAAGCAAGAGAGGGGCGGGAAGGGGAAGCAAGAGAGGGGCGGGAAGGGGAGCCAAGAGAGGGGCGGGAAGGGGAAGCAAGAGAGGGGCGGGAAGGGGAAGCAAGAGAGGGGCGGGAAGGGGAGCCAAGAGAGGGGCGGGAAGGGGGAGCCAAGAGAGAGGCGGGAAGGGGAGCCAAGAGAGGGGCGGGAAGGGGAAGCAAGAGAGGGGCGGGAAGGGGAAGCAAGAGGGGGCGGGAAGGGGAGCCAAGAGAGGGGCGGGAAGGGGAAGCAAGAGAGGGGCGGGAAGGGGAAGCAAGAGAGGGGCGGGAAGGGGAAGCAAGAGAGGGGCGGGAAGGGGAAGCAAGAGAGGGGCGGGAAGGGGAAGCAAGAGAGGGGCGGGAAGGGGAAGCAAGAGAGGGGCGGGAAGGGAGCCAAGAGAGGGACGGGAAGGGGAAGCAAGAGAGGGGCGGGAAGGGGAGCCAAGAGAGGGACGGGAAGGGGAAGCAAGAGAGGGGCGGGAAGGGGAAGCAAGAGAGGGGCGGGAAGGGGAAGCAAGAGAGGGGCGGGAAGGGGAAGCAAGAGAGGGGCGGGAAGGGGAGCCAAGAGAGGGGCGGGAAGGGGAGCCAAGAGAGGGGCGGGAGGGGAAGCAAGAGAGGGGCGGGAAGGGGAAGCAAGAGAGGGGCGGGAAGGGGAGCCAAGAGAGGGACGGGAAGGGGAGCCAAGAGAGGGACGGGAAGGGGAAGCAAGAGAGGGACGGGAAGGGGAAGCAAGAGAGGGGCGGGAAGGGGAGCCAAGAGAGGGACGGGAAGGGGAAGCAAGAGAGGGACGGGAAGGGGAAGCAAGAGAGGGGGGGGAAGGGGAGCCAAGAGAGGGGCGGGAAGGGGAAGCAAGAGAGGGCGGGAAGGGGAAGCAAGAGAGGGGCGGGAAGGGGAAGCAAGAGAGGGGCGGGAAGGGGAAGCAAGAGAGGGGCGGGAAGGGGAAGCAAGAGAGGGGCGGGAAGGGGAAGCAAGAGAGGGGCGGGAAGGGGAAGCAAGAGAGGGGCGGGAAGGGGAAGCAAGAGAGGGCGGGAAGGGGGAAGCAAGAGAGGGGCGGGAAGGGGAAGCAAGAGAGGGGCGGGAAGGGGAGCCAAGAGAGGGGCGGGAAGGGGAAGCAAGAGAGGGGCGGGAAGGGGAGCCAAGAGAGGGACGGGAAGGGGAAGCAAGAGAGGGGCGGGAAGGGGAAGCAAGAGAGGGCGGGGCGGGAAGGGGAAGCAAGAGAGGGGCGGGAAGGGGAAGCAAGAGAGGGGCGGGAAGGGGAAGCAAGAGAGGGGCGGGAAGGGGAAGCAAGAGAGGGGCGGGAAGGGGAAGCAAGAGAGGGGCGGGAAGGGGAAGCAAGAGAGGGGCGGGAAGGGGAGGGCAAGAGAGGGGCGGGAAGGGGAAGCAAGAGAGGGGCGGGAAGGGGAAGCAAGAGAGGGGCGGGAAGGGGAAGCAAGAGGGGCGGGAAGGGGAAGCAAGAGAGGGGCGGGAAGGGGAAGCAAGAGAGGGGCGGGAAGGGGAAGAGAGGGGCGGGAAGGGGAAGCAAGAGAGGGGCGGGAAGGGGAAGCAAGAGAGGGGCGGGAAGGGGAAGCAAGAGAGGGGCGGGAAGGGGAGCCAAGAGAGGGGCGGGAAGGGGAGCCAAGAGAGGGCGGGAGGGGAGCCAAGAGAGGGGCGGGGAGGGGAAGCAAGAGAGGGCGGGGAGGGGAAGCAAGAGAGGGGCGGGGGGAAGCAAGAGAGGGGCGGGGAAGGGGAAGCAAGAGAGGGGCGGGAAGGGGAGCCAAGAGAGGGACGGGAAGGGGAAGCAAGAGAGGGGCGGGAAGGGGAAGCAAGAGAGGGGCGGGAAGGGGAAGCAAGAGAGGGGGGAAGGGGAAGCAAGAGAGGGGCGGAAAGGGGAAGCAAGAGAGGGCGGGAAGGGGAAGCAAGAGAGGGGCGGGAAGGGGGAAGCAAGAGAGGGGCGGGAAGGGGAAGCAAGAGAGGGGCGGGAAGGGGAGCCAAGAGAGGGGCGGGAAGGGGAGCCAAGAGAGGGGCGGGAAGGGGAGCCAAGAGAGGGGCGGAAGGGGAGCCAAGAGAGGGGGGGGAGGGGAAGCAAGAGAGGGCGGGGAGGGGAAGCAAGAGAGGGGCGGGAGGGGAAGCAAGAGAGGGGCGGGGAGGGGAGCCAAGAGAGAGGGCGGGGAGGGGAAGCAAGAGAGGGGCGGGGAGGGGAAGCAAGAGAGGGGCGGGGAGGGGAAGCAAGAGAGGGGCGGGAAGGGGAAGCAAGAGAGGGGCGGGAAGGGGAAGCAAGAGAGGGACGGGAAGGGGAAGCAAGAGAGGGGCGGGAAGGGGAGCCAAGAGAGGGACGGGAAGGGGAAGCAAGAGAGGGACGGGAAGGGGAAGCAAGAGAGGGACGGGAAGTGGAAGCAAGAGAGGGATGGGAAGGGGAAGCAAGAGAGGGATGGGAAGGGAATGCAAGAGAAGGATGAGAAGGGAAGCTAAGGGAAGGATGAGAAGGGGAGCCAAGGGAGATGTGGAATTTGTGGCCACTGACCACCCCCCCCACCCCCCACCCCCCAAACTCCTCCTCACTCCTGCCAAGGCCATTTCCTTCCCTCTCCCTGGAGGGTCACTGAGTGATTCTGGTGGAGCAGACTCAGCTTCCTCTGCTTGGAATAATTGAATTAACTTGGGGAAATGTAATTAATTTTAATTGTTCCTGATAATTCATTGTTTCAGCTGATGATAATAGCTATTAATAAAAGGAGGCCTGATGCCCAGTAACTGCCCTGGAGTGTGCTCATTAAACTCTCATCGAGGAAGCACTTCATTTAAAGCACAGAGAATTGGTTCTGGTCCCCAGAGCCTGGATCAGTGACCCAAGGAGATGGAGGGAGGGGAGGGAGAGGAGGGAGAGGAGGGAGGGTGGGCTGTGCCCATCACCCCCTCCCAAGCCTCAAACCCACCTGCAGCCCTGGAGGAGATCCATATCCACCTGGATAACTGCTTCCCCCAAAGGGAGTTTTTGTCTTTCTGGAATTAGGATAGGATAGGATAGGATAGGGTAGAGTAGAGTAGAGTAGAGTAGAGTAGAGTAGAGTAGAGTAGAGTAGAGTAGAGTAGAGTAGAGTAGAGATAGGATAGAGTAGGATAGGATAGGATAGGATAGGATAGGATAGGATAGGACAGGATAGAGTAGAGTAGAGTAGAGTAGAGTAGAGTAGAGTAGAGTAGAGTAGAGTAGAGTAGAGAGTAGTATAGGATAGAGTAGAGTAGAGTAGACTAGAGTAGAGTAGAGTAGAGTAGAGTAGAGTAGAGTAGAGTAGAGTAGAGTAGAGTAGGATAGATAGGATAGGATAGGATAGGATAGGACAGGACAGGACAGGACAGGACAGGATAGGACAGAGTAGAGTAGAGTAGAGTAGAGTAGAGTAGAGTAGAGTAGAGTAGAGTAGAGTAGAGTAGAGTAGAGTAGAGTAGGATAGGATAGGATAGGACAGAGTAGAGTAGAGTAGAGTAGAGTAGAGTAGAGTAGAGTAGAGTAGAGTAGTATAGGATAGGGTAGGGTAGAGTGGGATAGGATGGGATGGGATGGGATGGGATGGGACAGGACAGGACAGAGTAGAGTAGAGTAGATTAGGGTAGGGTAGGGTAGGGTAGGACAGGACAGAGTAGAGTAGAGTAGAGTAGAGTAGAGTAGAGTAGAGTAGAGTAGTATAGGATTGGGTAGGGTAGAGTGGGATAGGATGGGATGGGATGGGATGGGATGGGATGGGACAGGACAGGACAGAGTAGAGTAGAGTAGAGTAGATTAGGGTAGGGTAGGGTAGGGTAGGGTAGGGTAGGGTAGGGTAGGGTAGGGTAGGGTAGGACAGGACAGAGTAGAGTAGAGTAGAGTAGAGTAGAGTAGAGTAGAGTAGAGTAGAGTAGAGTAGAGTAGAGTAGAGTAGGATAGGATAGGATGGGATAGGATAGGATAGGATAGGACAGAGTAGAGTAGAGTAGAGTAGAGTAGAGTAGAGTAGAGTAGAGTAGGATAGGATAGGATAGGACAGGACAGAGTAGAGTAGAGTAGAGTAGAGTAGAGTAGAGTAGAGTAGAGTAGAGTAGAGTAGTATAGGATAGGGTAGGGTAGGGTAGGGTAGGGTAGGGTAGGGTAGGGTAGGGTAGGGTAGGGTGGGATGGGATGGGATGGGATGGGATGGGATGGGATGGGACAGGACAGAGTAGAGTAGAGTAGAGTAGAGTAGATTAGGGTAGGGTAGGGTAGGGTAGGGTAGGGTAGGGTAGGGTAGGGTAGGGTAGGGTAGGGTAGGATAGGATAGGATAGGATAGGATAGGATAGGATAGGATAGAGTAGAGTAGAGTAGAGTAGAGTAGAGTAGAGTAGAGTAGAGTAGACCAGGTTGGAAGAGACCTTCAAGATCATTGCATCCAACCTATCACCCAGCACCATCCAATCAACTAAACCATGCAACCAAGCACCCCATCAAGGCTCCTCCTAAACACCTCCAGGGATGGGGACTCCACCACCTCCCTGGGCAGCACATCCCAAGGGCCAATCTCTCTTGCTGGGAAGAATTTCTTCCTCACCTCCAGCCTGAACCTCCCTGGCACAGCTTGAGACTGTGTCCTCTTGTTCTAGTGCTAGGTGCCTGGGAGAAGAGACCAACCCCCAGCTGGCTCCAACCTCCCTTCAGGGAGTTGGAGAGAGCAAGAAGGTCTCCCCTGAGCCTCCTCTTCTGCAGGCTAAGCAACCCCAGCTCCCTCAGCCTCTCCTCCCAGGGCTGTGCTCCAGACCCCTCCCCAGCCTTGTTGCCCTTCTCTGGACACCTTCCAGCAGCTCAACATCTTTCCTAACCTGAGGAGCCCAGAACTGGACACAGGACTCCAGGTGTGGCCTCAGCAGTGCTGAGCACAGGGCACAAGGACTTCCCCTGCTCCTGCTGGCCACACTCTTCCTGATGCAGGCCAGGATGCCATTGGCCTTCTGGGCCCCCTGGGCACACTTCTGGCTCCTGTTCAGCTGCTGTCAACCACTCCCCCCAGGTCCCTCTCTGCCTGGCTGCTCTCAGCCACTCTGCCCCCAGCCTGTAGCACTGCCTGGGGTTGCTGTGGCCAAAGTGCAGCCCCTGGCACTTGGATGTGTTCAATCTCCTGCCCTTGGCCTCTGCCCATCTGTCCAGCCTGGCAAGGTCCCTCTGCAGAGCTCACCTACCCCTTACAGCTCAAGTCCTGCCCCCAGCTTGGTGTCATCTGCAAATTCACTGCTGATGGACTCAATCCCCTCCTCCAGATCATCAATGAAGATATTGAACAGGCTGGGGCTCAGCACTGATCCCTGGGGCACACCACTGGTGCCTGGCTGCCAGCTGGCTGTGGCATGACCTGAATTACCTGCAGGGGGGTTCATCCCTCTCCCTCCCCCTGCGCCCCCAAGAGCAATGCTGAACTTCAGAGGGTGGGAGAAGCTCGCTCCTGTGTCCTCCACTCTCCTCTTCACCGTCTTAAGTGCTCAGCTATACACTTCCCACCAAGGAATTAGATGCTGCTGGCAGCCTTTGATACCAGGGAAAGGACCCCTGTGGAACTGTTTTGCTTTCTTGGAGTAGCAGCTTCTTCAGTGAAGGATTTGTCCTCTAATTGCACCATCTGTGCCTTGGGATGATGAGCTTGCATCCCTTGTGCTGCTCTTTTGTTTTCCTCCTGTCTCTTCTTTTCTTTCCCCTCTTTATTTTTTTCCCCTCTTTGGTTGTTGTTGGTGTTTTTTCCACCCCCCACCCCCTACCCTGGAGCTCTGTAACTGGAGGTCCAAATCTCCCTCCCAGCCCCAGAACTTGGAGGTTCAGGCAGCCCCAGGTTCCAATGTTCCCCCAGACCCAGCACACAGAGGCTCAGATCCACCTCCCTGGTCCCAATGTCCCCCCCAGACCCAGAACATGGATCCTCAGATCCCCCTCCAGGTCCCAGTACCTTTCAAGGTCCCAACGTTCCCCCAGACCCAGGGGATGGATCCCCAGATCTTCCCTCCATGTCTCAATACCCTCCAAAGTTCCAATGTCCTCACAGACCCAGGAGATGGAGGCCCAGACCCACCTCCCAGGTCCCAATACCCTCCAATATCCCAATGTCCCCCCAGACCCAGGGGATGGATCCCCAGATCTTCTCTCCATGTCTCAATACCCTCCAAGGTCCCAATGTCCCCCCAGACCCAGGGGATGGATGCTCAGATCCACCTCCCAGGTTCCAATACCTCCAAGGTCCCAATACCCCCCCAGCCCCAGGAGATGGATGCTCAGATCCACCCTCCACATCCCATTACTCTCCAAGCTCCCAATGTTCCCCCAGCCCCAGGAGATGGATGCTCAGATCCACCCTCCACATCCCATTACTCTCCAAGCTCCCAATGTTCCCCCAGCCCCAGGACATGGATGCTCAGATCCACCCTCCACATCCCATTACTCTCCAAGCTCCCAATGTTCCCCCAGCCCCAGGACATGGATGCTCAGATCCACCCTCCTGGTCCCAATACCCTCCAAGGTTCCAAAGTTCCTCCAGACCCAGGGGATGGATGCTCAGATCCACTCTCCAGGTCCCAGTGTCCCCAGAGACCCAGAATATGGATCCCCAGATCCACCTCCCAGGTCCCAATAGCCTCCAAGGTCCCAATGTCCCCCAGCCCCAGGAGATGGCTGCTCAGCCTGGCCAGAGCCTCATCCAGCCTGGGCTTAAACACCTCCAGGGACGAGGCCTCAACCACCTCCCTGCACAACCCATTCCAGGGCTTCACCACTCTCCTGGGGAAGAACTTCCTCCTCCCCTCCAGCCTGAATCTCCCCACCTCCAGCTTCATTCCATCCCCCCTAGTCCTATCACTACCTGAGAGCCTGAGAAGTCAACTTCTACCTCACATCCAATCTCAATCTCCCCTCTTCTAGTTTTGCTCCATCCCCCCAGTCCTATCCCTCCCTGGCACCCTCAACAGTCCCTCCCCAGCTTGCTTGGAGCCCCCTGCAGATCCTGCAAGGCCACAATGAGGTCTCCCTGGAGCCTTCTCCTCTCCAGGCTGCACAACCCCAGCTCCCTCAGTCTGTCCTCACAGCAGAGCAGCTCCAGCCCTCTGCCCCTCCTCCTGGCCCTTCTCTGGACACCTTCCAGCCCCTCCAGACCCTTCCTGGCACAGAGGCTCCAGAACTGGACCCAGAGCTGCAGCTGTGGTCTGAGCAGAGTGGAGCAGAGGGGCAGAATCCCCTCCCTGGCCCTGCTGGCCACACTTCTCTTGCTGCAGCCCAGGCTCTGCTTGGCTCTCTGGGCTGCAAGTGCTCCCTGCTGGCTCCTGCTGAGCTTCTCCTCCCCCAGCACCCCCAAGTCTCTCTCCTCAGGGCTGCTCTCCAGCCAGTCCCTGCCCAGCCTCTAGCAGTGCCTGGGCTTGCCCTGCCCCAGCTGCAGGACCCTGCCCTTGGCCTTGTTGAAGCTCCTGAGGCTGGCTTGTGCCCACCTCTCCAGCCTGCCGAGCTCCCAGGTCTCCCTGGAGCCTTCTCTGCTCCAGGCTGCACAGCCCCAGCTCTCCCAGCCTGGCCCTGGAGGGGAGGTGCTGCAGCCCCCTGCTCCTCTTCTGCTGATCTAACCTTTCTGACTGAATCTGCAGCTGGAACCTCAGGAGGCAGAAGGAGAAAGCAGGAAGGAGTGGGAGGAAATAAAAATCCCTTTAGCTGGCTCTGACTCTACCAAGATCAGAGCAGTGCAGACCCCAAAGGGAGGAGATGCTGCCATGGGATCACAGAAGAGCTTTGTGGGGGGGTGTTTAGTGTCTGGGGGGGTTCTCTCAGCCCCCAGGCACCTTGGTTTTAGCTCCCTGCTGAAGCTCTGAGCATCTCTCACTGCCAGACTCATCTCCTTGGCCTGGATTTGGTTACCTCAAGGTCTGTTTATTTTTTGCTCTGAGTTGTCTCAGCACCCAGCTGGATGTGTTCCTGGGTGAGCTTCTCAAGGGGATCCTGCCTTGGCAGGGGAAGGGGCTGGACTGGGTGATCTCCAGAGGTACCTTCACAGCCCCTACCATTCTGTGATCCTGTCCCAATGTTTCCCCCATCTGCCATAGACATGGGAAAGAAAAACCCAACCCAGACCCTCTGGATTCCCCAAGAACAGCTAAATGCAGCTTAAAAACCACCCCAGACTCTCTGGATTATCCCCAAGGACAGCTAAATGCAGGTTGAAAAGCACCCCAAAGCCTCTGGATTCCCCAAGGACAGCTAAATGCAGCTCAAAAACCACCCCAAAGCCTCTGGATTCCCCAAAGACAGCTAAATGCAGCTTAAAAACCACCCCAAACCCTCTGGATTCCTGGAGCAGGCTGCCCAGAGAGGTTGTGGAGTCTCCTCCTCTGGAGCCTTTCCAGCCCTATCTGGATGTGGTCCTGTGTGACCTGCTCTAGGTGATCCTGCTCTGGCAGGGGAAGTTGCCCTCAATCCTTTGAGGTCCCTTCCAACCCCTAGCATCAAGAGTGTGGCCAGCAGAGCCAGGGAGGGTCTCCTCCCCCTCTGCTCTGCCCTGCTGAGACCTCACCTGGAATGTTGCAGCCAGCTCTGGGCTGCCCAGCTCAGGAGGGACAGGGATCTGCTGGAAAGAGTCCAAGGGAGGCTCCAAGGCTGCTGAAGGGACTGCAGCACTGCCTGGGGAGGAGAGGCTGAGAGCCCTGGGGAGGTTCAGGCTGGATGCTAGGAAGAAGTCCTTCACAGACAGAGAGATTGTCCCTTGGGATGTGTTGCCCAGGGAGGTGGTGGAGTGGAGGAAGGTGTTTAGGAAGAGCCTGGATGAGGCCCTTGGTGCCATGGTTGAGTTGATCAGATGGTGCTGGGTGAGAGGTTGGACTTGATCTCCAAGGACTCTTCCAACCTGGTTAATTCAATTCAATTCAATTCAATTCAATTCAATTCAATTCAATTCAATTCAATTCAATTCAATTCAGTTCAATGCAATGCAATGCAATTCTATTCTATTCTATTCTATTCTATTCTATTCTATTCTATTCTATTCTATTCTATTCTATTCTATTCTATTCTATTCTATTCTATTCCACTCCACTCCACTCCACTCCACTCCACTCCATTCCATTCCATTCCATTCCATTCCATTCTATTCTATTCTATTCTATTCTATTCTATTCTATTCTATTCTATTATTCTATTCTATTCTATTCTATTCTATTCTATTCTATTCTATTCTATTCCATTCCATTCCATCCTATCCTATCCTATCCCATTCCATTCCATGCCATGCCATGCCATGCCATGCCATTCCAGTTTGGGCTGGAAGGAGCCTTTGCTTTTTTTGTCCTTTGCTGCTGCTGCTGCTGCTGAGGAGAGCTGAGGCAAGGCCCAGGGGAGGCAGGCATGGGGCCTAGGTGCCAGCCTGCCCTTGTTTTACAGCCTGACCTATTTGTATCCACCCAGAGCATCCCTCCCCTGTGCGCAGCCCTGCCGCCGAGGCGGCGACGTGAGCCGCAGCCGGCCCGAGGGGAAGGAAGGGGGGAGGAAGGGGGGGAAGGGGGGAAGGAAGGTTTGGGAAGGGAAGGTTTGGGAAGGTTTGGGAAGGGAAGGGGGGAAGGGAGGGGGAAGGGAAGGTTTGGGAAGGGAGGGGTTTGGGAGGGGGGAAGGGAGGGGGGAAGGGAGGGGGAAGGGAGGGGGAAGGGAGGGGGAAGGGAGGGGGAAGGAGGGAGGGGGAAGGAGGGAGGGGAGGGAGGAGGGAGGGGGAAGGAGGGAGGGGGAAGGAGGGAGGGGGAGGGAGGGAGGGGAGGGGGAAGGAGGGAGGGGGAAGGAGGGGAGGGAAGGGAAGGAGGGAGGGAGGGGGAAGGAGGGAGGGGAGGGGGAAGGAAAGGAGGGAGGGGGAAGGAGGGAGGGGAGGGGAAGGAGGGAGGGGAGGGGGAAGGAGGGAGGGAGGGAAGGAAGGGAGGGAGGGAAAGAAGGGAGGGAAGGAAGGAAGGGAGGGAGGGAAGGAAGGGAGGGAAGGAAAGAAGGGAGGGAAGGAAAGAAGGGAGGGAAGGAAAGAAGGAAGGGAGGGAAGGAAAGAAGGGAGGGAAGGAAAGAAGGGAGGGAAGGAAAGAAGGGAGGAAGGAAAGAAGGGAGGGAAGGAAGGAAGGGAGGGAAGGAAGGAAGGGAGGGAAGGAAGGAAGAGGAAGGAAAGAAGGAGGGAAGGAAAGAAGGGAGGGAAGGAAAGAAGGGAGGGAAGGAAAGAAGGGAGGGAAGGAAAGAAGGGAGGGAAGGAAGGAAGGGAGGAAGGGAGGAAAGAAGGGAGGGAAGGAAAGAAGGGAGGGAAGGAAAGAAGGGAGGGAAGGAAAGAAGGGAGGGAAGGAAGGAAGGGAGGGAAGGAAAGAGGGAGGGAAGGAAAGAAGGGAAGGAGGGAAGGAAAGAAGGGAAGGAGGGAAGGAAAGAAGGGAAGGAGGGAAGGAAAGAAGGGAAGGAGGGAAGGAAAGAAGGGAAGGAGGGAAGGAAGGAGGGAAGGAGGGAAGGAAGGAGGGAAGGAGGGAAGGGAGGGAAGGAAGGAGGGAAGGGAGGGAAGGAAGGAGGGAAGGGAGGGAAGGAAGGAGGGAAGGGAGGGAAGGAAGGAGGGAAGGAGGGGAGGGGAGGGGGGGAGGACACACACACACAGAGACCACAACAAAAGGCACGACCACAATAACCTCTATTCACAAAGCTCTGGGTGTGCTGAGGATGTCCTGCTGCAGCCCCCTCCTGAGCTCGGCTCAGCGCCGCGGGGGGCGCAGGCTTTGCCGCTCAGCCCTGGGGGTGGGAAGGCACCGGGAGGAAAATCAGCACGCTGCGAGGCGAGGCTGGGCTGACCTGCTCCTAATTGCAGCACTAATTAGTTGGGTGGGGGGGTTTCATTCAGCAACGACAGGGGTTTGTAACACCGAAATTCCGCCAGAGAGGGAGGTTGGTACTCTGTCCCATTCAGGGACCCCCAGCCTAAGAGAGGTGCTGGGCCCTGGGGGCCAGGAAGGGCAGTGGGGTCCTGGGGGGCATCCAGAGGAGTGTGGCCAGCAGAGCCAGGGAGGGTCTCCTCCCCTCTGCTCTGCCCTGCTGAGGCCACAGCTGGAATGTTGCAGCCAGCTCTGGGCTGCCCAGCTCAGGAGGGACAGGGATCTGCTGCAGAGAGTCCAAGGGAGGGCTCCAAGGATGCTGAAGGGACTGCAGCACTGCCTGGGGAGGAGAGGCTGAGAGCCCTGGGGGTGTTCAGTCTGGAGAGGAGAAGGCTGAGAGGGGATTTGATCAGTGTCTATCAAGAGCTGAGGGCTGGGGGTCAGGAGGGAGGGGACAGGGACAGGCTCTGCTCAGCTGCACCCTGGGCTAGGACAAGGAGCAATGGATGTAAACTCCAGCCCAGGAGGTTCCAGCTCACCATGAGGAGGAACTTGTTGACTGTGAGGGTCCCAGAGCCCTGGAGCAGGCTGCCCAGAGAGGTTGTGGAGTCTCCTTCTCTGGAGCCTTCCCAGCCCCATCTGGATGTGTTCCTGTGTGACCTGTGCTGGAGTCTGTGCTCCTGCTCTGGCAGGGGGCTGGACTGGATGATCTCTTTGGGTCCCTTCCAACCCCTGACATCCTCTGATCCTGTGATCTCCAACCTAAACCTCCCCTGGGGCAACTTGAGGCCATTTCCTCTCCTTCTATCACCTGACACTAGACAGAAGAGAGCAACCCCACCTCACCCCAACATCTAAACATCTGAGGGCTGGGGGTCAGGAAGGAAGGGACAGGGACAGGCTCTGCTCACTTGCATCCTGGGATAGGCCAAGGGGCAAAGGATGTAAACTCCAGCCCAAGAGGTTCCACCTCAACGTGAGGAGAAACCTCTTGGGTGTGAGGGTGCTGGAGCCCTGGAGCAGGCTGCCCAGAGAGGTTGTGGAGTCTCCTTCTCTGGAGCCTTCCCAGCCCCATCTGGATGTGTTCCTCTGTGACCTGTGCTGGATTCTGTGCTCCTGCTCTGGCAGGGGGGTTGGACTGGGAGATCTCTTTGGGTCCCTTCCAACCCCTGACATCCTCTGATCCTGTGATCTCCAACCTAAACCTCCCCTGGGGCACCCTGAGGCCATTTCCTCTCCTTCTATCACCTGACACTAGACAGAAGAGACCAACCCCACCTCACCCCAACCTTCTTTCAGTGGCCTGAAGAGAGCCAGAAGGTCTCCCCTCAGCCTTGCTGCATTTCGGTATCTGAGGGGGACCTCCAGGAGGGCTGGGGAGGGGCTGTTCAGAAGGGCTTCTGCTCTGGTTTGAAGGCTCTGGTGCTGTCCCTGCAGGCCTTTGCAAGCAGTCTCTCTCCATCCTTCCTGGACCCCCCATCAGGCACTGGCAGGCTGCTCTGAGGTCTCCCAGGAGCCTCCTCTCCTCCAGGCTGAGCACCCCCAGCTCCCTCAGCCTGTCCCCAGAGCAGAGCTGCTCCAACCCCCTGAGCACCCTCCTGGCCCTCCTCTGGACCTGCTCCATCAGGTCCATGTCCCACCAAGGGGAGATTCTCACTGTCTCCTTGAGCTTTTCTGTGCATCTCAGCCTGGTCTGGAGCTCTGGCCAGCTGCTGGGATGAATGCTGCAGCATCCAGGATGGGGGACACATCCCTGAGGCACATTTGACGTCCAGACCTCCTCTTCTGGGGGTCCTCCCTGTGACACCAGCGTCCTGGATTCTGGGCCCTGCTCTATTTTGCCCTGCCCCTGGTCGAAGGAGGAGTTTAATTAGGGAGTGCTGTAATTAGGGCACTAATTAGGGAGGTGGGAAATGCTGCTCAGCACGAGAGCAAGGGAAGGTTCTGCACCTGGGCTGGAAAAATCCTCGCTGACAGCACGGGCTGGGGGGGTGAGGTGTTGGAAAGCAGCCCTGAGGAGAAGGACCTGGGGGTGCTGGGGGGTGAGAAGCTGGCCAGGAGCAGTGTGAGCCTGCAGCACAGAAGGCAAATCACAGCCTGGGCTGCATCCAGAGCAGTGCTGCCAGCAGGTCCAGAGAGGTGATCCTGCCCCTGGGCTCTGCTCTCCTGGGACCTCACCTGCAGTGCTGTGTGCAGGTCTGGAGCCCTCAACACAGTCTCACAGTATCACCAAGGTTGGAAGAGACCTGGAAGATCATCGAGTCCAACCTGGCACCACAGACCTCATGACTAGACCATGGCACCAAGTGCCACATCCAGTCCCCTCTTGAACACCTCCAGGGACGGCGACTCCACCACCTCCCTGGGCAGCACATCCCAATGGCGAATCACTCTCTCGGTGAAGAACTTTCTCCTCACCTCCAGCCTAAACTTCCCCTGCTGCAGCTTGAGACTGTGTCCCCTTGTTCTGCTGCTGATTGCTAGAGGGAAGAGACCAACCCCCACCTGGCTACAACCACCTTTCATGTAGTTGTAGAGAGCAAGAAGGTCTCCCCTGAGCCTCCTCTTCTGCAGGCTAAGCAACCCCAGCTCCCTCAGCCTCTCCTCCCAGGGCTGTGCTCCAGACCCCTCCCCAGCCTTGTTGCCCTTCTCTGAACACCTTCAATTCTCTCAATATCCTTCTTAAACTGAGGGGCCCAGAACTGGACACAGGACTCAAGGTGTGGCCTCAGCAGTGCTGAGCACAGGGCACAAGGACCTCCCTGCTCCTGCTGGCCACACTCTTCCTGATGCAGGCCAGGATGCCCTTGGCCTTCTTGGCCCCCTGGGCACACTGCTGGCTCATGGTCAGCTGCTGTCAATCAGCACCCCCAGGTCCCTCTCTGCCTGGCTGCTCTCAGCCACTCTGCTCCCAGCCTGTAGCTCTGCCTGGGGTTGCTGTGGCCAATGTGCAGCACCTGGCACTTGGATGTGGTTCAAAAAGGCCAAGGGCTGAGTCCTGCAGCTGGCTCACAACAACCCCATGAAGGCTCCAGGCTGGAGGCAGAGGGGCTGGAAAGTGCCCAGCAGAGGAAGACCTGGGGGTGTTGGTTGGCAGCAGTTGAAGATGAGCCCAGGGGGTGCCCAGGTGGCCAAGAAGGTCCCCAGCAGCCTGCCCTGGAGCAGCAATGGTGTGGCCAGCAGGAGCAGGATCTTTCCCTGGCACTCAGCACTGCTGAGGCCACAGCTTGAGTCCTGGGTTCAGTTTTGGGCTCTTCACTCCCAGAAGGACATTGAGGGCTGGAGCAGGTCCAGGGAAGGGCAAGGAAGCTGGGGAAGGGTCTGGAGAAGAGGTGTGCTGAGGAGCAGCTGAGGGAGCTGGGGGTGTTGAGTCTGGAGAAAAGGAGGCTGAGGAGAAACTTTCTGGCTCTCTACAACTCCCTGAAAAGAGGCTGGAGCCAGGTGGGGGTTGGGCTCTTCAACCAAGGAACAAGAGATAGGACAAAAGGAAATGGCTTCAAGTTGCCCCAGGGAAGGTTTAGGTTGGCCCTGAGGAACAATTTCTTCCCCTTGAGAGCTGTCAAAGCCTGGCCCAGGCTGCCCAGGGCAGTGGTGCAGTCCCCACCCCTGGAGGGCTTTCAAAGCCCTGGAGATGTGGTGCTGAGGGCCCTGGTTTGGTGGTGCCCTGAGCAGGGCTGGGTTGAGGCTTTCAGATATCCCTCCAACCACATCAATGACTCCAGGTGGAGTTCAAAGCAGCCTTCCTCACCTCACCTTGTCCAGGAGTGTTTCCATCCCTATTCTCTTGCTCCTGCCAGCCTCTACCACCAGCTGCTGCCTCTCCCTCCCTTCTCCTTCGAGTGGTTCACTCTCTCCTCCCTCCTTCCAGGGTCGAATTCCTTGTTTCGAGTCCTCCCAGGGGTGGGCAGGAAATAAGTGCAGGAGGCAGGATTTGGAGGGTGGAGGAGGAGGAGGAAACCATCTTTCCCTTCCATTAAAATCCACCAGTGGAAATGCATTTTCATTATCAGCCAGGAAAGTGCAGACAAGGCAACAGAGACTCTTACACAGGAAAGTGTCTTCATCTGCACGCTCCTGGGGCTGGGGAAAGGGAATAGGAGGAGCTGAAGCTCTTGCTTGGTCCTGCTGGGGCTGGAGATTCCTTGAGATGGTGGGGGGAGGGGGAGGGAAACAAGAAGGATATTTGCATCCCCTCCTCCCCCTCCCCCTCCCCCTCCACTGGGACACCTTGTGAGGCTGCAAAGGGAAGGAGGAGCGGCCTCCTGAGCCGGGCGATGGGGTCGGGGAGAGGTGGAATTCCCTGGATGTCCATGAGGAATTAGTTCAGGACCTGCTGAGCCACTTGGACACTCACAAGTCCATGGGGCCGGATAGGATCCATCCTAGGGTGCTGAGAGAGCTGGCAGAGCAGCTGCCAAGCCGCTCTCCATCATTTGCCTCCAGTCCTGGCTCACTGGAGAGGTCCCAGATGGCTGGAAGCTGGCCAGTGTGGTCCCCATCCACAAGAAGGGTCAGAGGGAGGCACCTGGAAGCTCCAGGCCTGGCAGCCTGAGCCCAGGGCCAGGGAAAATGATGGAGCAGATCATCCTGGGGGCAATAACTGTGCACCTGCAGGGTGGCCAAGGGCTCAGGCCCAGCCAGCATGGGTTCAGGAAGGGCAGGTCCTGCCTCTCCAACCTGATCTCCTTCCATGCCCAGGTGACTGCCTGGGGGATGTGGGGCAGGCTGTGGATGTGGTCTGCCTGGACTTCAGCAAGGCCTTTGACACCGTCCCCCACAGCAACCTCCTGGCCAAGCTGTCAGCCCCTGGCTTGGGCAGCAGCAACTCTGAGCTGGGTTAGGAACTGGCTGGAGGCTGAGCCCAGAGAGTGGTGGTGAATGGTGCCACAGCCAGCTGGCAGCCAGGCACCAGTGGTGTGCCCCAGGGATCAGTGCTGGGCCCCAGCCTGTTCAATATCTTTATTGATGACCTGGAGGAGGGCATTGAGTCCATCAGCAGTGAATTTGCAGCTGACACCAAGCTGGGAGCAGGTGTTGGTCAGTTAGAGAGCAGAAGGGCTCTGCAGAGGGACCTCGACTGACTGGACAGAATGGCAGAGTCCAGCAGGATGGCATTCAGCAAGTCCAAGTGCCAGGGGCTGCACTTTGGCCACAGCAACCCCAGGCAGAGCTACAGGCTGGGGGCAGAGTGGCTGAGAGCTGCCAAACAGAGAGGGACCTTGGGGTGCTGATTGACAGCAGCTGAACATGAGCCAGCAGTGTGTCCAGGCAGCCAAGAAGGCCAATGGCATCCTGGCCTGCATCAGGAAGAGTGTGGCCAGCAGGAGCAGGGAGGTTCTTGTGCCCTGTGCTCAGCACTGCTTAGGCCACACCTGGAGTCCTGTCTGGCCCCAGCCTCTTGCCCCCACAGCTCCTTTAGCTCTCGCTGAGCATTGCTCAGCTGCCCTCTGGGGCTGCTCTCCTGCAGGCTCTCAGCCCCAGGGCTCTCAGCCTTTGCTCCTCACAGAGCTGCTCCAGGCCCCTCAGTAGCTTTATAGCCTCTGTTGGACTCTCTCCAGTAGTTCCCTGGGTTTCAGCCTGTGCCCATTGCCCCTTGTGCTGTCCCTGAGCACCACTGAGCAGAGTCTGGCCCCAGCCTCCTGCTCCCCACAGCTCCTTTAGCTCTTGCTGAGCATTGCTCAGCTGCCCTCTGGGGCTGCTCTTCTGCAGGCTCTCAGCCCCAGGGCTCTCAGCCTTTGCTCCTCACAGAGCTGCTCCAGGCCCTTCAGCAGCTCTGTTGAACCCAAGTGGTGACCACCATGGCTTGGTCTTCTTTTTGGAGGGGTTGAACCCAAGTGGTGGCCACCATGGCTTGGTCTTCTCTTTGGAGGGGGTTGAACCCAAGTGGTGGCCACCATGGCTTAGTCTTCATTTTGGAGTGGATTGAACCCAAGTGGTGGCCACCATGGCTTAGTCTTTGTTTTGAAGGGGATTGAACCCAAGTGGTGGCCACCATGGCTTAGTCTTTGTTTTGAAGGGGATTGAACCCAAGTGGTGGCCACCATGACTTGGTCTTCATTTTGGAGTGGATTGAACCCAAGTGGTGGCCACCATGACTTGGTCTTCTTTTTGGAGGGGATTGAACCCAAGTGGTGGCCACCATGGCTTGGTTTTGGTTTTGGTTTTGGTTTTGGAGGGGTTGAACCCAAGTGGTGGCCACCACAGCTGGGTCTCCTCTCCAGCTGGGTAGAGAAACTGAGGTCTTATGAGGCTCATGAGGGGTTTGTGGTGCCTTGCTGAATATATCCCAAAGCCTCTCATGGCTTCATTGCTGAGAGCTGGGGATGAATTTCCCTTTCCAAAGCCCTCAACCTCCCATCCCCAGCTCAGCACAGGAGGTGCTGGCCCCACCAGTGACCACCAGCTGGGATTAACACTAGCCCCAGAACTGCTTTGCCTAATCTGGTTAGGGAGGAAAGACCTAGAGAGCCCCTCTGGACTTCACTGTTTCAGAGGATAAAAGGTTTAGCAGCAGCTTGGTAGGAATTAGCTGTGCTGGGAGATAAGGAGGAGCAGTCCCAGCATGTGGAGAGGCTTCTTTCCCTTTGGTTAAATAGAATTAACCAGGTTGGAAAAGACCTTTGAGATCATCAAGTCCAACCTCTCACCCAGCACCATCTGATCAACTCAACCATGGCACCAAGGGCCTCATCCAGGCTCTTCCTAAACACCTTCCTCCACTCCACCACCTCCCTGGGCAGCACATTCCAATGGCAAATCTCTCTTGCTGGGAGGGATTTCTTCCTCACCTCCAGCATAAACCTCCCCTGGCACAGCTTGAGACTGTGTCTTCTTGTTCTGGTGTTGACTGCCTGGGAGAAGAGACCAACCCCCTCCTGGCTACAACCTCCCTTCAGGGAGTTGCAGAGAGCAAGAAGGTCTCCCCTGAGCCTCCTCTTCTGCAGGCTAAGCAACCCCAGCTCCCTCAGCCTCTCCTCCCAGGGCTGTGCTCCAGACCCCTCCCCAGCTTTCTTGCCCTTCTCTGGACACCTTCCAGCAGCTCAACATCTTTCCTAACCTGAGGAGCCCAGAACTGGACACAGGACTCATGGTGTGGCCTAACCAGTGCAGTGTACAGGGGCAGAATGACCTCCCTGCTCCTGCTGGCCACACTCTTCCTGATGCAGGCCAGGATGCCCTTGGCCCTCTTGACCACGTGGGCACACTGCTGGCTCATGTTCAGCCTACCATCAACCACTCCCCCCAGGTCCCTCTCTGCCTGGCTGCTCTCAGCCACTCTGCCCCCAGCCTGTAGCACTGCCTGGGGTTGCTGTGGCCAAAGTGCAGCACCTGGCACTTGGATGTGTTCAATCTCCTGCCCTTGGCCTCTGCCCATCTGTCCAGCCTGGCAAGGTCCCTCTGCAGAGCCTCTCTGCCCTCCAGCGCTCAACTCCTGCCCCCAGCTTGGTGTCATCTGCAAATTCACTGCTGATGGACTCAATGCCCTCCTCCAGATCATCAATGAAGATATTGAACAGGCTGGGGCCCAGCACTGATCCCTGGGGCACACCACTGATGCCTGGCTGCCAGCTGGCTGTGGCACCATTCACCACCACTCTCTGGGCTCAGCCTCCAGCCAGTTCCTAACCCAGCTCAGAGCTGCTGCTGTCCAAGCCAGGGGCTGACAGCTTGGCCAGGAGGTTGCTGTGGGGGACAGTGTCAAAGGCCTTGCTGAAGTCCAGGTAGTCCTGCCCCACATCCCCCAGGCAGTCACGAGGGCATGGAAGGAGATCAGGCCTCCCTCTTTACCTTCCAGCTTGGGCAGATCTTGGTTGAATTCCCAAGATTTCTTCCTTTCATAGTTTCCTTTCCTGGGGAGAAAGGGGAATGTCTGCTCCAAAAGCTGGTGTGATGATGAGACGCCTGGAGCTTTACAGCCCCAGTAATCAGGGGAGCTGTCAGGCAGCACATTACAGGGGTAATTACAAGCGTGGAGGCTTCCTGATTCCCTGCAAATTTGAGCTGAACACGGCTCCTGCTAGCAGAGAAAGGAAGGAGATGGAATAGATTGTGACTGCTCCACTTGCAGCTTGTTCTACACCTGCACTCCTGGGGCTGCAGGGAGTGATGTCCTCCCGGCGCCCGTGCTCCCTCCTCCCGGCGCCCGTGCTCCCTCCCCTCCCTGCGCCCGTCCTCCCTCCTCCCGGCGCCCGTGCTCCCTCCTCCCGGCGCCCGTGCTCCCTCCTCCCGGCGCCCGTCCTGCCTCCTCCCTGTGCCCGTCCTGCCTCCTCCCGGCGCCCGTGCTCCCTCCTCCCTGTGCCCGTCCTCCCTCCTCCCTGCGCCCGTCCTGCCTCCTCCCGGCGCCCGTGCTCCCTCCTCCCTGTGCCCGTCCTCCCTCCTCCCTGCGCCCGTCCTGCCTCCTCCCTGCGCCCGTCCTGCCTCCTCCCTGTGCCCGTCCTGCCTCCTCCCTGCGCCCGTCCTGCCTCCTCCCTGCGCCCGTCCTGCCTCCTCCCTGTGCCCGTCCTGCCTCCTCCCTGCGCCCGTCCTGCCTCCTCCCTGTGCCCGTCCTCCCTCCTCCCTCCCGTCCTCCCTCCTCCCTGCGCCCGTCCTCCCTCCTCCCTGCGCCCGTCCTCCCTCCTCCCTGCGCCCCGTCCTCCTCCTCCCTGCGCCCGTCCTCCCTCTCCTCCCTGCGCCCGTCCTCCCTCCTCCCTGCGCCCGTCCTGCCCTCCTCCCTGTGCCCGTCCTCCCTCCTCCCTGCGCCCGTCCTGCCTCCTCCCTGCGCCCGTCCTCCCTCCTCCCTGCGCCCGTCCTGCCTCCTCCCTGCGCCCGTCCTGCCCTCCTCCCTGCGCCCGTCCTCCCTCCTCCCTGCGCCCGTCCTCCCTCCTCCCTGCGCCCGTGCTCCCTCCTCCCTGTGCCCGTCCTCCCTCCTCCCTGCGCCCGTGCTCCCTCCTCCCTGTGCCCGTCCTCCCTCCTCCCTGCGCCCGTGCTCCCTCCTCCCGGCGCCCGTCCTCCCTCCTCCCTGCGCCCGTGCTCCCTCCTCCCTGTGCCCGTCCTCCCTCCTCCCTGCGCCCGTGCTCCCTCCTCCCTGCGCCCGTCCTGCCTCCTCCCTGCGCCCGTCCTCCCTCCTCCCGGCGCCCGTGCTCCCTCCTCCCTGCGCCCGTCCTGCCTCCTCCCTGCGCCCGTCCTGCCTCCTCCCGGCGCCCGTGCTCCCTCCTCCCTGTGCCCGTCCTCCCTCCTCCCTGCGCCGTGCTCCCTCCTCCCTGCGCCCGTCCTGCCTCCTCCCTGTGCCCGTCCTCCCTCCTCCCTGCGCCCGTCCTGCCTCCTCCCTGTGCCCGTCCTCCCTCCTCCCGGCGCCCGTCCTCCCTCCTCCCTGCGCCCGTCCTGCCTCCTCCCTGCGCCCGTGCTCCCTCCTCCCGGCGCCCGTGCTCCCTCCTCCCGGCGCCCGTCCTCCCTCCTCCCTGTGCCCGTCCTGCCTCCTCCCGGCACCCGTGCTCCCTCCTCCCGGCACCCGTGCTCCCTCCTCCCTGTGCCCGTCCTCCCTCCTCCCTGTGCCCGTCCTGCCTCCTCCCGGCACCCGTGCTCCTCCTCCCGGCGCCCGTGCTCCCTCCTCCCTGTGCCCGTCCTCCCTCCTCCCTGTGCCCGTCCTGCCTCCTCCCGGCACCCGTGCTCCCTCCTCCCGGCACCCGTGCTCCCTCCTCCCGGCGCCCGTGCTCCCTCCTCCCTGCGCCCGTGCTCCCTCCTCCCGGCGCCCGTCCTGCCTCCTCCCTGTGCCCGTCCTGCCTCCTCCCGGCGCCCGTGCTCCCTCCTCCCTGTGCCCGTCCTCCCTCCTCCCTGCGCCCGTCCTGCCTCCTCCCGGCGCCCGTGCTCCCTCCTCCCGGCGCCCGTGCTCCCTCCTCCCTGCGCCCGTGCTCCCTCCTCCCGGCGCCCGTCCTCCCTCCTCCCTGTGCCCGTCCTGCCTCCTCCCGGCGCCCGTGCTCCCTCCTCCCGGCGCCCGTCCTCCCTCCTCCCTGTGCCCGTCCTGCCTCCTCCCGGCGCCCGTGCTCCCTCCTCCCGGCGCCCGTCCTCCCTCCTCCCTGTGCCCGTCCTGCCTCCTCCCGGCGCCCGTGCTCCCTCCTCCCGGCGCCCGTGCTCCCTCCTCCCGGCGCCCGTCCTGCCTCCTCCCTGTGCCCGTCCTGCCTCCTCCCGGCGCCCGTGCTCCCTCCTCCCTGTGCCCGTCCTCTCCTCCTCCCTGCGCCCGTCCTGCCTCCTCCCGGCGCCCGTGCTCCCTCCTCCCTGTGCCCGTCCTCCTCCCTCCTCCCTGCGCCCGTCCTGCCTCCTCCCTGCGCCCGTCCTGCCTCCTCCCTGCGCCCGTCCTGCCTCCTCCCTGCGCCCGTCCTGCCTCCTCCCTGTGCCCGTCCTGCCTCCTCCCTGCGCCCGTCCTGCCTCCTCCCGGCGCCTGTGCTCCCTCCTCCCTGTGCCCGTCCTCCCTCCTCCCTGCGCCCGTCCTCCCTCCTCCCTGCGCCCGTCCTGCCTCCTCCCTGCGCCCGTCCTGCCTCCTCCCTGTGCCCGTCCTCCCTCCTCCCTGCGCCCGTCCTGCCTCCTCCCTGCGCCCGTCCTGCCTCCTCCCTGCGCCCGTCCTGCCTCCTCCTGGCGCCTGTGCTCCCTCCTCCCGGCGCCCGTCCTCCCTCCTCCCTGTGCCCGTCCTGCCTCCTCCCGGCACCCGTGCTCCCTCCTCCCTGCGCCCGTGCTCCCTCCTCCCGGCGCCCGTCCTCCCTCCTCCCTGTGCCCATCCTGTCTCCTCCCGGCGCCCGTGCTCCCTCCTCCCGGCGCCCGTCCTCCCTCCTCCCGGCGCCCGTGCTCCCTCCTCCCGGCGCCCGTGCTCCCTCCTCCCTGCGCCCGTGCTCCCTCCTCCCTGCGCCCGTGCTCCCTCCTCCCGGCGCCCGTCCTCCCTCCTCCCTGTGCCCGTCCTCCCTCCTCCCGGCGCCCGTCCTGCCTCCTCCCTGTGCCCGTCCTCCCTCCTCCCTGCGCCCGTCCTGCCTCCTCCCGGTGCCCGTGCTCCCTCCTCCCGGCGCCCGTCCTCCCTCCTCCCTGTGCCCGTCCTCCCTCCTCCCAGCGCCCGTCCTCCCTCCTCCCTGTGCCCGTCCTGCCTCCTCCCGGCGCCCGTCCTCCCTCCTCCCTGTGCCCGTCCTGCCTCCTCCCGGCGCCCGTGCTCCCTCCTCCCGGCGCCCGTCCTCCCTCCCTCCCTGTGCCCGTCCTGCCTCCTCCCGGCGCCCCGTGCTCCCTCCTCCCTGTGCCCGTGCTCCCTCCTCCCGGCGCCCGTGCTCCCTCCTCCCTGTGCCCGTCCTCCCTCCTTCCGGCGCCCGTCCTCCCTCCTTCCGGCGCCCGTGCTCCCTCCTCCCTGTGCCCGTCCTCCCTCCTCCTGGTGCTCATCCTCCCTCCTCCCTGCGCCCATCCTCCCTCCTCCCGGCGCCCATCCTCCCTCCTCCCGGTGCCTGTCCTGCCTCCTCCCGGTGCCCATCCTCCCTCCTCCCGGTGCCCATCCTCCCTCCTCCCTGTGCCCGTCCTCCCTCCTCCCTGCGCCCGTCCTCCCTCCTCCCGGTGCTCATCCTCCCTCCTCCTGGTGCTCATCCTCCCTCCTCCCAGCGCCCGTCCTCCCGGTGCCCATCCTCCTTCCTCCTGGTGCCCGTCCTGCCTCCTCCTGGTGCCCATCCTCCCTCCTCCCGGCGCCCATCCTGCCTCCTCCCAGTGCTGCCTTCCCATCACAGCCTCACAGATGGGTAGGGGTTTGGGAGGGACCTCTGGAGACCGTAGAATCACACAACTGTCACGCTGGCAGGGACCTCAAGGCTCAGCCAGCTCCAACCCCCTGCCATGGGCAGGGACACCTCACACCACAGCAGGTTGCTCACAGCCACCTCCAGCCTGGCTGCAAACACCTCCAGCCAGGAGGCTTCCACCACCTCCCTGGGCAGCCTGTGCCAGGCTCTCACCACCCTCCTGGGGAACAACTTCTTCCTAACATCCAATCTCAATCTCCCCATTTCTAGTTTTGCTCCATCCCCCACCCCAGTCTTATCCCTCCCTGGCACTCCACTTTGCAGATGACAGCAAGCTGGGAGGGACTCTTGACCTGCTGGAGGGTTGGAGGCTCTGCAGAGGGCCCTGGCCAGGCTGCATTCAGGGGCTGAGGCCAGTGGGATGAGGTTCAAAAAGGCCAAGGGCTGAGTCCTGCAGCTGGCTCACAACAATCCCATGAAGGCTCCAGGCTGGAGGCAGAGGGGATGGAAACTGCCCAGCAAAGGAAGATCAGGGGGTGTTGGTTGGCAGCAGCTGAACATGAGCCCAGGGGGTGCCCAAGTGGCCAAGAAGGTCCCCAGCAGCCTGCCCTGGAGCAGCAATGGTGTGGCCAGCAGGAGCAGGTTCTTTCCCTGGCACTCAGCACTGGTGAGGCCACAGCTTGAGTCCTGGGTACAGTTTTGGGCTCCTCACTCCCAGAAGGAAATTGAGGGCTGGAGCAGGTCCAGAGAAGGGCAGGGAAGCTGGGGAAGGGTCTGGAGAACAGGGCTGGGGAGGAGCAGCTGAGGGAGCTGGGGGTGTTGAGTCTGGAGAAGAGGAGGCTGAGGAGAGACCTTCTGGCTCTCTACAACTCCTTGAACAGAGGCTGGAGTGAGATGTGGGTTGGGCTCTTCAACCAAGGCACAAGTGATAGGGCAAGAGGAAATGGCCTCAGGTTACACTACAGGAGAGGTTTAGGTTGGTCATGAGGAATAATTTATTCCCAGTGGAGGGTTGTCAAAGCCTGGCCCAGGCTGCCCAGGGCAGTGGTGCAGTCCCCACCCCTGGAGGGCTTTCAAAGCCCTGGAGATGTGGTGCTGAGGGCCCTGGTTTGGTGGTGCCCTGAGCAGGGATGGGTTCAGGGTTGGACTGGATGTTGGTTTAGCCCCAGCAAGATCAAGGCTGGACTCGATGACCTTAAAGCTCTTTACCAACAAAACCAATTCTGTGACCTTTTCAACTGGTGGAAGTTGAAGCTGTAGGGCACTTCCCCCTCCCCATCTTTGTGGCCACAGGGAGAAGTTTTGGCTACAGAGCCAAATGATCCCACCATGTCAAAACCCCTCCTTGAATACAGGCTCAGGAGTGGTTCAGCTCTCACAAGAGACAGGATGGAATGGAATGGAATGGAATGGAATGGAATGGAATGGAATGGAATGGAATGGAATGGAATGGAATGGAACAGAATGGAATAGAACAGAATGGAATAGAATAGAATGGAATAGAATAGAATAGAATAGAATAGAATAGAATAGAATAGAATAGAATAGAATAGAATAGAATAGAATGAATTGAATTGAATTGAATTGAATTGAATTGAATTAACCAGGTTGGAAAAGACCTCAGAGATCATCCAGTCCAACCTGGCACCCAGCACCATCTAATCAACTAAACCATGGCACCAAGGGCCTCATCCAGGCTCCTCCTGAACACCTCCAATGATGGGGACTCCACCACCTCCCTGGGCAGCACATTCCAAGGGCCAATCTCTATTGCTGGGAAGAACTTCTTCCTAACATCAGCCTGAACCTCCCCTGGCACAGCTTGAGACTGTGTCCTCTTGTTCTGGGGCTGGCTGCCTGCCTGGGAGAAGAGACCAACCTCTTCCTGGCTACAACCTCCCTTCAGGGAGTTGCAGAGAGCAATGAGGTCTCCCCTGAGCCTCCTCTTCTGCAGGCTAAGCAACCCCAGCTCCCTCAGCCTCTCCTCCCAGGGCTGTGCTCCAGACCCCTCCCCACCTTTCTTGCCCTTCTCTGGACACCTTCCAGCAGCTCAACATCTTTCCTAACCTGAGGAGCCCAGAACTGGACACAGGACTCAAGGTGTGGCCTCAGCAGTGCTGAGCACAGGGCACAAGGACTTCCCTGCTCCTGCTGGCCACACTCTTCCTGATGCAGGCCAGGATGCCCTTGGCCTTCTTGGCCACCTGGGCACACTGCTGGCTCCTGTTCAGCCTACCATTCACCACTCCCCCCAGGTCCCTCTCTGCCTGGCTGCTCTCAGCCACTCTGCCCCCAGCCTGTAGCTCTGCCTGGGGTTGCTGTGGCCAAAGTGCAGCCCCTGGCACTTGGACTTGCTGAATGCCATCCTGTTGGACTCTGCCCTTCTGTCCAGCCTGTCCAGGTCCCTCTGCAAAGCCTCTCTACCCTCCAGCAGATCAACTCCTGCCTCCAGCTTGGTGTCAGCTGCAAATTCACTGCTGATGGACTCCATCCCCTCCTCCAGATCATCAATGAAGATATTGAACAGGATGGGGCCCAGCACTGATCCCTGGGGCACACCACTGGTGCCTGGCTGCCAGCTGGCTGTGGCACCATTCACCACCACTCTCTGGGCTCAGCCTCCAGCCAGTTCCTAACCCAGCTCAGAGTTGCTGCTGCCCAAGCCAGGGGCTGACAGCTTGGCCAGGAGTCGGCTGTGGGGGTCGGTGGCAAAGGCCTTGCTGCAGCCCAGGCAGACTACATCCACAGCCCTGCCCCACAGCCACCTCAGCATTGAAGGAGATGATTTGGAAGGCAGAAGAGCAGCTCCACATTTCAATAGGGTTTTTTTTTTTTTGGCAGTGGCTTTGGAGGAATCTTTTTCTTTGGGGGTTTGGTTCCCTCCCCACCCCCAGCTCTGCTGAGTGCCTTTGTCGGAGGTAAGGTGGAAGGTGATTGAGTGACGGCGGCGCCGCTTTGAAGACACTCAGGAGTGATTGCAGAGGGTTTTGATGTCCTGAAATTGGCAAGAAGGGAGCAGCTTTGTAGCTGGAAATGATTTGCTTTGGAAAGCAGGGCCTGGGCGAGGGGAGGAAATTGAAATCAGGAGCGAGCAGGAGGGCTCCCGGGAGCCGCGGTGCCTCCAGCTGATGTAAATCCCTCACCCAGCGTGGCCAGGCTGGGTTGAGCTGTTTGGCTCAGGAGCAAGGCCTTGACCTTGCCCAGAGAGTGGTGGTGAATGGTGCCACAGCCAGCTGGCAGCCAGGCACCAGTGGTGGCCCCCAGGGATCAGTGCTGGGCCCCAGCCTGTTCAATATCTTCACTGATGATCTGGAGGAGGGCATTGAGTCAGTCATCAGCAAATTTGCAGCTGACACCAAGCTGGGGGCAGGAGTTGAGCTGTTAGAGGGTAGGAGAGCTCTGCAGAGGGACCTTGCCAGGCTGGACAGATGGGCAGAGGCCAACAGGATGGCATTCAGTAAGTCCAAGTGCCAGGTGCTGCACTTTGGTCACAGCAACCCCAGGCAGAGCTACAGGCTGGGGGCAGAGTGGCTGAGAGCAGCCAGGCAGAGAGGGACCTGGGGGAGTGGTTGACAGCAGCTGAACAGGAGCCAGCAGTGTGCCCAGGGGGTCAAGAAGGCCAAGGGCATCCTGGCCTGCATCAGGAAGAGTGTGGCCAGCAGGAGCAGGGAGGTCATTGTGCCCTGTGCTCAGCACTGCTTAGGCCACACCTGGAGTCCTGTGTCCAGTTCTGGGCTCCTCAGGTTAGGAAAGATGTTGAGCTGCTGGAAGGTGTCCAGAGAAGGGCAAGAAAGCTGGGGAGGGGTCTGGAGCACAGCCCTGGGAGGAGAGGCTGAAGGAGCTGGGGTTGCTTAGCCTGCAGAAGAGGAGGCTCAGGGGAGACCTTCTTGCTCTCTGCAACTCCCTGAAGGGAGGTTGTAGCCAGGTGGGGGTTGGGCTCTTCTGCCAGGCAGGCACCTAGCACTAGAACAAGAAGACACAGTCTCAAGCTGTGCCAGGGGAGGTTTATGCTGAAGGTGAGGAGAAAATTCTTCCCAGCAATAGAGATTTGCCCCTGGGATGTGCTGCCCAGGGAGGTGGTGGAGTCCCCATCCCCGGAGGTGTTCAAGAGGGGATTGGATGTGGCACTTGGAGCCATGGGTTAGTTGTCAGGAGGTGCTGGGTGACAGGTTGGACCTGATGATCTCTGAGGTCTTTCCCAACCTTATTGATTCTATGATTCTTTGACTCTATGCCTCTATGATCCTTTGACTCTATGACTCTGTGGTTCTGTGGCTCTATGACTATATGACTCTATGATTCTATGACAATATGACTCTATGATTCTGTGGCTTTATGGCTCTATGGCTCTATGATTCTATGACTATGATTCTTTGACTCTATGGTTCTTTGACTATGGCTCTATGGCTCTATGGCTCTATGAGTCTTTGACTCTATGCCTCTATGACTCTATGATTTTATGACTCTATGACTCTATGACTGTATGGCTCTATGGCTCTATGGCTCTATGGCTCTATGACTCTATGGCTCCATGGCTCTATGACTCTATGCCTCTATGCCTCTATGATTTTATGACTCTATGACTCTATGGCTCCATGGCTCTATGGCTCTATGACTCTATGACTCTATGATTTTATGACTCTATGACTCTATGACTGTATGGCTCCATGGCTCTATGACTCTATGACTCTATGATTTTATGACTCTATGACTGTATGACTGTATGACTCTATGGCTCTATGGCTCTATGGCTGTATGACTCTATGACTCTATGGCTCCATGGCTCTATGACTCTATGACTCTATGATTTTATGACTCTATGACTGTATGACTCTATGACTCTATGGCTCTATGGCTCTATGGCTGTATGACTCTATGGCTCTATGGCTCCATGGCTCCATGGCTCTATGACTCTATGATTTTATGACTCTATGAGTCTATGACTCTATGGCTCCATGGCTCTATGACTCTATGACTCTATGACTGTATGACTCTATGACTCTATGGCTCTATGGCTCTATGGCTGTATGACTCTATGACTCTATGGCTCCATGGCTCCATGGCTCTATGACTCTATGATTTTATGACTCTATGACTCTATGACTCTATGGCTCCATGGCTCTATGACTCTATGACTCTATGATTTTATGACTCTATGACTCTATGACTGTATGGCTCTATGGCTCTATGGCTCTATGACTGTATGGCTCTATGGCTCTATGGCTCTATGACTGTATGGCTCTATGGCTCCATGGCTCTATGACTCTATGCCTCTATGATTTTATGACTCTATGACTCTATGACTGTATGGCTCTATGGCTCTATGGCTCTATGACTCTATGGCTCCATGGCTCTATGACTCTATGCCTCTATGATTTTATGACTCTATGACTGTATGGCTCTATGGCTCTATGGCTCTATGACTCTATGGCTCCATGGCTCTATGACTCTATGCCTCTATGCCTCTATGATTTTATGACTCTATGACTCTATGACTGTATGGCTCTATGGCTCTATGGCTCTATGACTCTATGGCTCCATGGCTCTATGACTCTATGACTCTATGACTGTATGACTCTATGATTTTATGACTCTATGACTCTATGACTGTATGGCTCCATGGCTCTATGACTCTATGACTCTATGACTGTATGACTCTATGATTTTATGACTCTATGACTCTATGACTGTATGGCTCTATGGCTCTATGGCTCTATGACTCTATGGCTCCATGGCTCTATGACTCTATGCGTCTATGCCTCTATGATTTTATGACTCTATGACTGTATGGCTCTATGGCTCTATGGCTCTATGACTCTATGGCTCCATGGCTCTATGACTCTATGCCTCTATGCCTCTATGATTTTATGACTCTATGACTCTATGACTGTATGGCTCTATGGCTCTATGGCTCTATGACTCTATGGCTCCATGGCTCTATGACTCTATGACTCTATGACTGTATGACTCTATGATTTTATGACTCTATGACTCTATGACTGTATGGCTCCATGGCTCTATGACTCTATGACTCTATGACTGTATGACTCTATGATTTTATGACTCTATGACTCTATGACTGTATGGCTCTATGGCTCTATGGCTCTATGACTCTATGGCTCCATGGCTCTATGACTCTATGCCTCTATGACTCTATGATTTTATGACTCTATGACTCTATGGCTCCATGGCTCTATGACTCTATGCCTCTATGATTTTATGACTCTATGACTCTATGGCTCCATGGCTCCATGGCTCCATGGCTCTATGACTCTATGATTTTATGACTCTATGAGTCTATGACTCTATGGCTCCATGGCTCTATGACTCTATGACTCTATGACTGTATGACTCTATGACTCTATGGCTCTATGGCTCTATGGCTGTATGACTCTATGACTCTATGGCTCCATGGCTCCATGGCTCTATGACTCTATGATTTTATGACTCTATGACTCTATGACTCTATGGCTCCATGGCTCTATGACTCTATGACTCTATGATTTTATGACTCTATGACTCTATGACTGTATGGTATGGCTCTATGGCTCTATGGCTCTATGACTGTATGGCTCTATGGCTCCATGGCTCTATGACTCTATGCCTCTATGATTTTATGACTCTATGACTCTATGACTGTATGGCTCTATGGCTCTATGGCTCTATGACTCTATGGCTCCATGGCTCTATGACTCTATGCCTCTATGATTTTATGACTCTATGACTGTATGGCTCTATGGCTCTATGGCTCTATGACTCTATGGCTCCATGGCTCTATGACTCTATGCCTCTATGCCTCTATGATTTTATGACTCTATGACTCTATGACTGTATGGCTCTATGGCTCTATGGCTCTATGACTCTATGGCTCCATGGCTCTATGACTCTATGACTCTATGACTGTATGACTCTATGATTTTATGACTCTATGACTCTATGACTGTATGGCTCCATGGCTCTATGACTCTATGACTCTATGACTGTATGACTCTATGATTTTATGACTCTATGACTCTATGACTGTATGGCTCTATGGCTCTATGGCTCTATGACTCTATGGCTCCATGGCTCTATGACTCTATGCGTCTATGCCTCTATGATTTTATGACTCTATGACTGTATGGCTCTATGGCTCTATGGCTCTATGACTCTATGGCTCCATGGCTCTATGACTCTATGCCTCTATGCCTCTATGATTTTATGACTCTATGACTCTATGACTGTATGGCTCTATGGCTCTATGGCTCTATGACTCTATGGCTCCATGGCTCTATGACTCTATGACTCTATGACTGTATGACTCTATGATTTTATGACTCTATGACTCTATGACTGTATGGCTCCATGGCTCTATGACTCTATGACTCTATGACTGTATGACTCTATGATTTTATGACTTTTATGACTCTATGACTGTATGGCTCTATGGCTCTATGGCTCTATGACTCTATGGCTCCATGGCTCTATGACTCTATGCCTCTATGACTCTATGATTTTATGACTCTATGACTCTATGGCTCCATGGCTCTATGACTCTATGCCTCTATGATTTTATGACTCTATGACTCTGTGACTGTGACTCTATGGCTCCATGGCTCTGTGGCTCTATGACTCTATGACTGTATGACTCTATGATTTTATGACTCTATGACTCTATGACTGTATGGCTCTATGGCTCTATGGCTCTATGACTCTGTGGCTCCATGGCTCTATGACTCTATGCCTCTATGACTCTATGATTTTATGGCTCCATGGCTCTATGACTCTATGCCTCTATGACTCTATGATTTTATGACTCTATGACTGTATGGCTCTATGGCTCCATGGCTCTATGGCTCTATGACTCTATGACTGTATGGCTCCATGGCTCTATGACTCTATGACTCTATGATTTTATGACTCTATGACTCTATGACTGTATGGCTCTATGGCTCTATGACTGTATGGCTCTATGGCTCCATGGCTCTATGACTCTATGCCTCTATGACTCTATGATTTTATGACTCTATGACTGTATGGCTCTATGGCTCTATGACTCTATGGCTCCATGGCTGTATGACTCTATGCCTCTATGCCTCTATGATTTTATGACTCTATGGCTCTATGGCTCTATGACTCTATGCCTCTATGACTATAATTTTATGACTCTATGACTCTATGACTCTATGACTGTATGGCTCCATGGCTCTATGACTCTATGATTTTATGACTCTATGCCTATGACTCTACGACTCTACGCCTCTGTGATTCTCCGATCCCACCGAAGCTTTTCTGCTGCCTCCTCTGCCGACCCTTCCATTTGCCAACCTCTTTTCACGCCGCTCTGCTCCATCCCCGCTTGCCGGACCCCACCTCCCCCTCCCTCTCCCCGGGGGCGCGGGGCGGGGTGGGGGTGGGGGGAACGCAGACACCGCAGCATCGCTCTCTGCATGTTGCCCGTGAATTATTCATCAACCCTTTTGTCTTGTCCTGGCTTTTTTTGGCCCCCCCCCCCCCCCCGCCCCGTTGCGAGGCCGCTTTGCGCAGCCCGGACTCGTTGATTTTAAGGTGCGGTGACAGGTTGAGGACCGGCTGCGCTGCGTTAATCCGGGGGCGCAGGGGGGGCACCGGAGGGGGGGGGGACGGGACGGACGACGACGGTACGCGGCGGAGCAGATGTCTTGTAAGTCACAGCGCATTAACGCCGCGATGAGGCATGGTGCTGACGCCGGAGAGATGATACCAGCCCCGAGAGTAAACAGGCAGTCGCGGTAATTAAGGGATGCTCCGCGCCGTGAACGCGTCCTGATGACCACGCTTCGTTAGAGCCTGCTGGGGACCAGGCCCACCTCCTCCCCCGCCCCCCCTCCCCGCCTCGAAGCGGCAGGAGATGGGAATGCTGCGGGAGGAAGAGGAAGAGGAGGAGGAGGACGGGGTTTTGCCTGGGGTTTAGGGACCTGCAGGGGAGGTGTTGGTTGCAGAGCGTGTTGTGCACTCCCCTAAGGAGCAGCAGAGAGAAAGAAAAGCCTTTAGGGTGCTCTTGTCTGGGGGTTGATGTCCTTTTCCTTTGCTTTTATGGCTCATGCCTCCCCCCCTCCTCCTCTCCTCCCCTCCTCCCCCCTACCCCCTTCCTCTCCTCCCCTCCTCCTCCCCTCCTCCCCTCCTCCTCCCCTCCTCCCTCCTCCTCCTCCCCTCCTCCCCTCCTCCCCTCCCTCCCCCCCCCAACCCCATCTCCTCTCCTCCCCCCCTCCTCCCCTCCCCCCCCTCCTCCCCCCCAACCCCATCTCTTCTCCTCCCCCCATCCCCCCCTCTCCTTTCCCCCTCTTCCCTCCCTTCCTCCCCTCCAGCTGCCTATTAAGAACCTGAAGGTCATGCTCGTGATGTAACTGTCTAGAGGACACCTTGGGAGGTGGAGGTGAAGTGGCAAGCAGGAGCAGAGGAGGTTCTGTGGAAACACAAGGAAAGAAACTTCTTCCCTGGGAGGGTCCCAGAGGCCTGGGGCAGGCTGCCCAGAGAGGTTGTGGAGTCTCCTTCCCTGGAGCCTTTCCAGCCCCATCTGGATGTGTTCCTGTGTGACCTGCTCTAGGTGATCCTGCTCTAGCAGGGGAAGTTGCACTCAATCCTTTGAGGTCCCTTCCAACCCTTAACATCAAGAGTGTGGCCAGCAGAGCCAGGGAGGGTCTCCTCCCCCTCTGCTCTGCCCTGCTGAGGCCACAGCTGGAATGCTGCAGCCAGCTCTGGGCTGCCCAGCTCAGGAGGGACAGGGATCTGCTGGAAAGAGTCCAAGGGAGGGCTCCAAGGCTGCTGAAGGGACTGCAGCACTGCCTGGGGAGGAGAGGCTGAGAGCCCTGGGGGTGGTTAGTCTGGAGAGGAGAAGGCTGAGAGGGGAACTGATCAGTGTCTATCAAGAGCTGAGGGCTGGGGGTCAGGAGGGAGGGGACAGGGACAGGCTCTGCTCAGCTGCACCCTGGGCTAGGACAAGGAGCAATGGATGGAAGCTGCAGCCCAGGAGGTTCCATCTCACCATAAGGAGGAACTTCTTGACTGTGAGGGTCCCAGAGCCCTGGAGCAGGCTGCCCAGAGAGGTTGTGGAGTCTCCTTCTCTGGAGCCTTTCCAGCCCCATCTGGATGTGTTCCTGCGTGCCCTGTGCTGGAGTCTGTGCTCCTGCTCTGGCAGGGGGGTTGGACTCGATGATCTCCTGAGGTCCCTTCCAACCCCTGACATCCTCTGATCCTGTGACCAGCTTAGCTCCTCCATGACCTGGGGTTTGCAGACAGGACACCACCATCCCACAGTGTCCTCTGTAAGGGTGGAACAGCTAATTTTTCCACGATCCAAAGGCACCATCACCATCAAACCTCCCCAGGAGATCTGGATGTGCTCCTGTGTGAGCTGCCCTGGGCGACCCTGCTCTGGCAGGGGGATTGGACTCAATCTGTGGAGCTCCCTTCCAACCCCTGACACCCTGGGATCCTGTGAAGCCCACCTTTAGGTGCTACAGTGGCCCAAAGAGTCACTGCATGAGAGGTTCCCTTCCCCTCCCTGCTTGCAAACTGCCTGTGGCCCGCTGGCATCTTGCTGAGGAGCAAGTCAGCTGGAAGGAAGCTGAATCCTGCACTTGGATTCAAAGCATAAACCAAGCTCTCTTGGTGCCAGGTTTGGAAACACTTGCTTCTGTCACAGCATGGGGGTTGGTCTCTGCAGCCCAGCCTGCCAACCCCCCTCCAGCATTACTAGAAACCTCCTCCAGGGTGGCTCATGTTATTTCCAGCTCCTTCAAGGGAGGATGGGATCCCATCCAACACCCACAGCCTCAGCCAGGGCCCTGTTGAACGTCTCCCCTTGGGTTTAGGGGTGTGTGTTTGCGTGTAGGGGGGTTGTCTGTGTTAGGTAAGTTCCACACCTGGCAGAGAGACATTGGAGGAGGAGGAGACAGTTTTGCTCCAGCTCAGCCTGTGTGCCAAAGCCCTCATTAAAATTGCATGAGCTTGGCAGGATGTAAATATGAAACTTGGACGAAGATGTGGGTTCCTCTTCCCCCAAAGCACAATCAACTCCTTCAACCTAAGTAAGAGCATCTATATATAGCTGGGAAGATGCTGAAGTGCTGCAAAATGCTCTGTCTGGGGGCAGGTGCCTGCACCAAGCACAAATAAAACCCTCCAGGAGCTGGAAATGTGTGGCCAAAGCTGCTGGGGTTTGCACACTGAGTGGCTGTGCATCCTCTGGCACCCATGGGGATGGCTCTGTGAGAGGCTGGAGGAGCCCAGCAGCTCCCACTTAGGGTTTAGAGCTGGGAAGATGCTCAGGTCCTGCTTCTGACTCTGCCTGGGGGCAGGTGCCTTCACCAAGCACGAATAAAACCCTCCAGGAGCAGGAAATGTGTGGCCAAAGCTGCTGGGGTTTGCACACTGAGTGGCTGTGCATCCTCTGGCACCCATGGGCATGGCTCTGTGAGAGGCTGGAGGAGCCCAGCAGCTCCCACTTAGGGTTTAGAGCTGGGAAGATGCTCAGGTCCTGCTTCTGACTCTTTCTGGGGGCAGGTGGCTGCTCCAAGCACGAATAAAACCCTCCAGGAGCTGGAAATGTGTGGCCAGAGTTGCTGGGGTTTGCACACTGAGTGGCTGTGCATCCTCTGGCACCCATGGGGATGGCTCTGTGAGAGGCTTGGGGAGCCCAGCAGCTCCCACTTAGGATTTAGAGCTGGGAAGATGCTCAGGTCCTGCATCAGACTCTGTCTGGGAGCAGGTGCCTTCACCAAGCACGAATAAAACCCTCCAGGAGCAGGAAATGTGTGGCCAAAGCTGCTGGGGTTTGCACACTGAGTGGCTGTGCATCCTCTGGCACCCATGGGCATGGCTCTTTGAGAGGCTGGAGGAGCCCAGCAGCTCCCACTTAGGGTTTAGAGCTGGGAAGATGCTCAGGTCCTGCTTCTGACTCTGCCTGGGGGCAGGTGCCTTCACCAAGCACGAATAAAACCTTCCAGGAGCAGGAAATGTGTGGCCAAAGCTGCTGGGGTTTGCACACTGAGTGGCTGTGCATCCTCTGGCACCCATGGGGATGGCTCTGTGAGAGGCTGGAGGAGCCCAGCAGCTCCCACTTAGGATTTAGAGCTGGGAAGATGCTCAGGTACTGCATGAAGCTCTCTTTGGGGGCAGGTGCCTTCACCAAGCACGAATAAAACCCTCCAGGAGCAGGAAATGTGTGGCCAAAGCTGCTGGGGTTTGCACACTGAGTGGCTGTGCATCCTCTGGCACCTGTGGGGATGGCTCTGTGAGAGGCTGGAGGAGCCCAGCAGCTCCCACTTAGGATTTAGAGCTGGGAAGATGATGGAATACTGCAAAATACTCTGTCTGGGGGCAGGTGCCTTCACCAAGCACAAATAAAACCTTCCAGGAGCAGGAAATGTGTGGCCAAAGTTGCTGTTTTCTGCACACTGAGTGGCTGTGCATCCTCTGGCACCCATGGGGATGGCTCCGTGAGAGGCTGGAGGAGCCCAGCAGCTCCCACTTAGGATTTAGAGCTGGGAAGATGCTCAGGTCCTGCTTCTGACTCTGTCTGGGGGCAGGTGGCTGCACCAAGCACGAATAAAACCCTCCAGGAGCAGGAAATGTGTGGCCAAAGCTGCTGGGGTTTGCACACTGAGTGGCTGTGCATCCTCTGGCACCCATGGGGATGGCTCTGTGAGAGGCTGGGGGAGCCCAGCAGCTCCCAGTGTGGAGGAAGCGAGGCTTTAGGCTTTTTAAGGCAGGTTTTATTATTGAAGAGGTATCTGTGAGAAGCAGAACTGCATAATGGGGTTAATGACTCCGTCGGCAGTTCCCCGTGCGCTGGCAGTAACCTGATAAATTGCTAAGTACACTCCAGCTCGCTTCGCCCGACTCCAGGCTCAGGTTATTTCCTGCACGGTAAAGACCTCCAAGTAGGTCATTACTGCCTAATTACTGCCTAAACGCTCTCATTTGTCCTCCCCTTGTCAGCCGAGGCAGAGGACCGTGCAGCCAACACGGTGGAGATCCCTCCTGGGCTCATCCTCCTGCATTTCACGCAGTCACAGAACCGGCAGGCTTGGGAGGGACCTCAAGGCTCAGCCAGCTCCAACCCCCTGCCATGGGCAGGGACACCTCACACCACAGCAGGTTGCTCACAGCCACCTCCAGCCTGGCTGCAAACACCTCCAGCCAGGAGGCTTCCACCACCTCCCTGGGCAGCCTGTGCCAGGCTCTCACCACCCTCCTGGGGAACAACTTCTTCCTCACATCCAATCTCAATCTCCCCACTTCTAGTTCTGCTCCATCCCCCCCAGTCCTATCCCTCCCTGACACCCTCAAAAGTCCCTCCCCAGCTTGCTTGCAGCCCCCTGCAGATGCTGCAAGGCCACAATGAGGTCTCCCTGGAGCCTTCTCCTCTCCAGCCTGAGCAACCCCAACTCCCTCAGTCTGTCTCCATAGGAGGGGTGCTCCAGCCCTCCAATTTCCCAGGCCAAGAGGAAGCAGGGACAGGAAAATGAAAGCAAACTGTTTGCTTTTGGTGAGGTTTCTTTGGTCTGCTTAGCAAATGACTCCAGCCCAGAGGTGTCTTCTTGCTGGGTGAAAAGCTGGACACGAGCTGACTCTGTGTGCTCAGGGCCCATAAGTCCGTGAGGCCAACTGCAAGGTCCTGCACCTGGAGCAGGGTAATCACAGGATCACCAAGGCTGGAAGAGACCTCAAAGAGGTCATCAAGTCCAACCTGTCACCACAGACCTCCTGACTAAACCATGGCACCAAGTGCCACATCCAATCCCCTCTTGAGCACCTCCAGGGATGGGGGCTCCAGAGAATCATAGAATCACTAAGGTTGGAAAAGACCTCAGAGCTCAGCAAGTCCAAGCTGTCCCCCAACACCTCCTGACAACTGAACCATGGCTCTAAGTGCCACATCCAAGCCCCTCTTGAGCACCTCCAGGGATGGGGACTCCACCACTTCCCTGGGCAGCACATCCCAATGGCCAATCTCTCTTGCTGGGAAGAACTTTCTCCTCCCTTCCAACCTAAACCTCCCCTGGCACAGCTTGAGACTGTGTCCTCTTGTTCTGGTGCTGAGTGCCTGCCTGGGAGAAGAGCCCAACCCCCACCTGGCTCCAACCTCCCTTCAGGGAGTTGCAGAGAGCAGTAAGATCTCTATACAGGCTGGGGATGAAGGGTTGGAGAGCAGCCCTGTAGAGAAGGACTTGGGGGTGCTGGGGGTGCAAAGCTGGAGAGGAGACAGCCCTGAGCACTGCCAGCCCAGCCCCAGCCTGGCCTGGGCTGAGCCCCAGCAGTGTGGGCAGCAGGGGCAGGGAGGGGATTCTGCCCTTCTGCTGTGCTCTGCTGAGACCTCCCCCCCCTGGAGGGCTGGAACAGCTCTGGAGCCCTCAGCACAGACAGAGACCTGCTGGAGCAGGGCCAGAGGAGGCCACAGCAGTGCTGGCAGGGCTGGAAGCCCTCTGCTGGGAGGCCAGGCTGAGAGAGTCGGGGTTGTGCAGCCTGGAGAAGAGAAGGCTCCAGGGAGACCTCCTGGTGGCCTTCTAGCCCTTCAAGGAGCAATCAGAAAGCAGGGGAGAGACTTTCTCTCAGGGCCTGTTGTGCCAGGACAAGGGGGGGGATGGTTTGAGACTCCAAGAGGAAGATTTTAGACTGAAGAAATTCTTCACAGGGTGTTGAAACCCTGCCTCAGGTTTCTCAGAGAGGTGGGAGATGCACCCTTGCAGGTGAGGTTGGTTGAGGCTCTGAGCAACCTGTTGCAGTTGCAGATGTCCCTGCTGACTGCAGGGGGGTTGGACTGGATGCTCTCTTCCCACCCACACCAGTTGGTGACTCTGTGGCTCTCCATAATTCTCTAGCATGTGCTGGAGCTTGGCTTGGTGGTTTTGCAGTGCAAGCCAGGTCCATGCCTTGCATGCTTGCAGCACAGCCTGTCCTGTCCTCTTGCTTCCTTGTCCTCCTGCCATTGTGGTTGGGTGCAGGAGGCTGCCCTCAGCTCCTCCAGCCCAAACCACTCAGTGCAAGTGGAGAAGCACATCCCAGCATCACAGACTCCTGGCGTGCTGAGGGTTGGAAGAGACCTCATCCAGTCCAACCCCCTGCTCCAGCAGGGCACCCACAGCACCCTGCCCAGCAGCACAATGCCCAGCAGCACAATGGGGGTTGGAAGCTCTCCACACAAGGAGACTCCACAACCTCTCTGGGCAGCCTGCTCCAGGGCTCAGCACCCTCACACCAAACAAGTTGGTCCTCATCTTCAGCTGGAACCTCCTGGGTGCCAGTTTGTGCCCTCTGCCCCTTGTGCTGTCCCTGGGCACCACTGAGCAGAGTCTGGCCCCAGCCTCTTGCTCCCCACAGGTCTGTTAGCTCTTGCTGAGCATTGCTCAGCTGCCCTCTGGGGCTGCTCTTCTGCAGGCTCCACACCCCTGGGGGCGCTCTCAGCCTTTGCTCCTCACAGGGCTGCCCCAAGCCCCTCAGCATCATCGTTGAACCCAGCTGGGGGCCACCTTTGCGTCGTCTTCTTCCTGGCGAGGGCTGAACCCAGGCTCAAGGCTAGATATTCCCAGCTTTCACGTTGGTGAGCTGAAACATGAAGCTTTGACTGCATTTAGGTTACTTTTATTCATTCTTCCCCCCCCCTTCTCACTGGTGTATTTCCTCCCCCCCCCATCACGCTCTCAGCCCGGCTTGTTGTCGCTGCCTGACGAGCTGATGAAAGCTGCTCCGCAAAGGGGCCGAGGAGATGGATTCCTGCATGGGAAGGTGGGGGGGGGGGGGAAACGCAAAGCAAGCATGCAAACCGAACCCACAACCAACCCAGGGAAGAGGAAGGGAGGGGAGGAGGTCGAGGAGGGAATGACAAGATGTGGAGATGCCACTTGGCTGCCGGCGCTCGCCTTGATTAGCCGATTGCGGCTCCTCGGAGCTGGGGCGTTCGCTGCCTCCTCCTCTGCTGGTGCTGGGACCAGTCCCCTCCTCCCTCCCCTCTTTCCTTCCTCTTCTGGTGCTGGGATCAATCCTTCCCTCCCTCCCCTCTTTCCTTCCCTGCTGGTGCTGGGACCAGTCCCCTTCCCTCCCCCTTCCTTCCTCTTCTGGTGCTGGGATCAATCCTTCCCTCCCTCCCCCTCTTTCCTTCCTCTGCTGGTGCTGGGACCAGTCCCTCCTCCCTCCCCTCTTTCCTTCCTCTTCTGGTGCTGGGATCAATCCTTCCCTCCCTCCCCACTTTCCTTCCTCTTCTGGTGCTGGGATCAATCCTTCTCCTCCCTCCCCTCTTTCCTTCCTCTGCTTGTACTGGGATCAATCCCCTCCTCCCTACCTCTTTCCTTCCTCTTCTGGTGCTGGGATCGATCCCCTCCTCCCTACCTCTTTCCTTCCTCTGCTGGTGCTGGGATCAATCCCCTCCTCCCTACCTCTTTCCTTCCTCTGCTGGTGCTGGGATCAATCCCCTCCTCACTCCCCTCTTTCCTTCCTCTTCTGGTGCTGGGATCAATCCCCTCCCTACCTCTTTCCTTCCTCTGCTGGTGCTGGGATCAATCCCCTCCTCCCTCCCTTCTTTCCTTCCTCTGCTGGTGCTGGGATCAATCCCCTTCTCCCTCCCCTCTTTCCTTCCTCTTCTGGTACTGGGATCAATCCCCTCCTCCCTACCTTTTTCCTTCTTCTGCTTGTGCTGGGACCAGTCCTCTCCTCCCTCCCCTCTTTCCTTCCTCTTCTGGTGCTGGGATCGATCCCCTCCTCCCTACCTCTTTCCTTCCTCTGCTGGTGCTGGGATCAATCCTTCCCTCCCTCCCCTCTTTCCTTCCTCTGCTTGTACTGGGATCAATCCCCTCCCTACCTCTTTCCTTCCTCTGCTTGTGCTGGGACCAGTCCCCTCCTCCCTCCCCTCTTTCTTTCCTCTGCTGGTGCTGGGATCAATCGTTCCCTCACTCCCCTCTTTCCTTCCTCTGCTTGTGCTGGGACCAGTCCCCTCCTCCCTCCCCCTCTTTCCTTCCTCTGCTGGTGCTGGGATCAATCCCCTCCTCCCTCCCCTCTTGTCACAGAATCACAGAATGATTGCCAGCAGGGCCAGGGAGGGGATTCTGCCCCTCTGCTCCACTCTGCTGAGACCACAGCTGCAGCTCTGGGTCCAGTTCTGGAGCCTCTGTGCCAGGAAGGATCTGGAGGGGCTGGAAGGTGTCCAGAGAAGGGCCACGAGGAGGAGCAGAGGGCTGGAGCTGCTCTGCTGTGAGCACAGACTGAGGGAGTTGGGGTTGTGCAGGCTGGAGAGGAGAAGGCTCCCAGGAGACCTCATTGTGGCCTTCCAGGATCTGCAGGGGGCTCCAAGCAAGCTGGGGAGGGACTTCTGAGGGTGTCAGGGAGGGATAGGATTGGGGGGGATGGAGCAAAAGTAGAAGTGGGGAGATTGAGATTGGATGTGAGGAAGAAGTTGTTGCCCAGGAGGGTGGTGAGAGCCTGGCACAGGCTGCCCAGGGAGGTGGTGGAAGCCTCCTGGCTGGAGGTGTTTGCAGCCAGGCTGGAGGTGGCTGTGAGCAACCTGCTGTGGTGTGAGGTGTCCCTGCCCGTGGCAGGGGGTTGGAGCTGGCTGAGCCTTGAGCTCCCTTCCAACCCTGCCAGTTCTGTGATTGTAATGTCAGGGGCCGGAAGGGACCTCCAGATGTCATCCAGTCCACCCCCTGCCAGAGCAGGATCACCTAGAGCAGATCACAGAGGTACTGTTCTATGTGGGTCTTGAATATCTCCAGACAAGGAGCCTCCACACCCACCCTGGGCAGCCTGCTCCAGTGCTCTGCCACCCCCACAGGGAAGCAATTCTTCCTCCTGTCTCCACGGCACTTCCTCTGCCTCAACTTCCACCACGGGATGATCTCGGGTGGTTTCCCTTAGGGACTCACTTGGCAGTCAGGCCCTGTGGCTAAACCTCCATGGAGCCTTTCACCTGGGTTTTGGGGCAGCTCCCCAAACCCTGAGGCAGAGCCACCATTAATACAATGCACCAGGTTGGAAGAGACCTTCAAGATCATGGCATCCAACCCATCAACCAATCCAACCCACCCAAACAACTAACCCATGGCACCAAGCACCCCAGCAAGGCTCCTCCTGAACACTTCCAGTGATGGTGACTCCACCACCTCCCGGGCAGCCCATCCCAATGGGCAATCACTCTCTCTGTGTAGAACTTCCTCCTAACATCCAGTCTAAACCTGCCCTGGTGCGGCTTGAGACTGTGTCATCTTGTTCTGGTGCTGGTTGCCTGGCAGAAGAGACCAAGCCCCACCTGGCTACAACCTCCCTGCAGGGAGTTGCAGAGAGCAAGAAGGTCTCCCCTGAGCCTCCTCTTCTGCAGGCTAAGCAACCCCAGCTCCCTCAGCCTCTCCTCCCAGGGCTGTGCTCCAGACCCCTCACCAACCTTGTTACAGTATCACAGTATAACCAAGGTTGGAAGAGACCCCAAGGATCATCAAGTCCAACCTGTCCCAACAGACCTCACAACTAGCCCATGGCACCAAGTGCCGTGTCCAATCTCCCCTTGAACACCTCCAGGGAGGGCGACTCCACCACCTCCCCGGGCAGCACATCCCAATGGCGAATGACTCGCTCAGTGAAGAACTTCTTCCTCACCTCGAGTCTAAACCTCCCCTGGCACAGCTTGAGACTGTGTCCCCTTGTTCTGGGGCTGGTTGCCTGGGAGAAGAGGCCAACCCCTTCCTGGCTACAACCACCTTTCAGGTAGTTGTAGAGGGCAATGAGGTCACCCCTGATCCTTCTCTTCTCCAGGCTAAACAGCCCCAGCTCCCTCAGCCTCTCCTCCCAGGGCTGTGCTCCAGACCCCTCCCCAGCCTTGTTGCCCTTCTCTGGACACCTTCAAGTGTCTCGATGTCCTTCTTAAACTGAGGAGCCCAGAACTGGACACAGGACTCAAGGTGTGGCCTAACCAAAGCAGAGTCCAGGGGCACAATGACCTCCCTGCTCCTGCTGGCCACACTATTCCCAATACAGGCCAGGATGCCATTGGTCCTCTTGGCCACCTGGGCACACTGCTGGCTCATGTTTAGGCGGGTGTCAATCAGCACCCCCAGGTCCCTCCCTGTTGCCCTTCTCTGGACACGTTCCAGCAAGTCAACCTCCTTCCTGAACTGAGTGGCCCAGAACTGGACACAGGACTCAAGGTGTGGCCTGACCAGTGCAGTGTACAGGGGCAGAATGACCTCCCTGCTCCTGCTGGCCACACTCTTCCTGCATTAAGCCCCGAGGAGGAGCTCAGGCCCGGCCCAGCCTCCCGCTTGCGGGCTGCGCCTTTCATTCCCCTCCGCAGGCGAGAGAAAAGCGCAGATCTCGCTGCTTTGAGCTTATTCTTTCTTTCTTTCTTTCTTTCTTTCTTTCTTTCTTTCTTTCTTTCTTTCTTTCTTTCTTTCTTTCTTTCTTTCTTTCTTTCTTTCTTTCTTTCTTTCTTTCTTTCTTTCTTTCTTTCTTTCTTTCTTTCTTTCTTTCTTTCTTTCTTTCTTTCTTTCTTTCTTTCTTTCTTTTCTTTCTTTCTTTCTTTCTTTCTTTCTTTCTTTCTTTCTTTCTTTCTTTCTTTCTTTCTTTCTTTCTTTCTTTCTTTCTTTCTTTCTTTCTTTCTTTCTTTCTTTCTTTCTTTCTTTCTTTCTTTCTTTCTTTCTTTCTTTCTTTCTTTTCTTTCTTTCTTCCTTTCTTCCTTTCTTCCTTTCTTCCTTTCTTTTTCCTTTCTTCCTTTCTTTCTTTCCTTTCTTTCTTTCTTTCTTTCTTTCTTTCTTTCTTTCTTTCTTTCTTTCTTTCTTTCTTTCTTTCTTTCTTTCTTTCTTTCTTTCTTTCTTTCTTTCTTTCTTTCTTTCTTTCTTTCTTCCTTTCTTTCTTTCTTCCTTTCTTTCTTTCTTCCTTTCTTCCTTTCTTTCTTTCTTTCTTTCTTTCTTTCTTTCTTTCTTTCTTTCTTTCTTTCTTTCTTTCTTTCTTTCTTTCTTTCTTTCTTTCTTTCTTTCTTTCTTTCTTTCTTTCTTTCTTTCTTTCTTTCTTTCTTTCTTTCTTTCTTTCTTTCTTTCTTTCTTTCTTTCTTTCTTTCTTTCTTCCTTTCTTTCTTTCTTTCTTTCTTTCTTTCTTTCTTTCTTTCTTTCTTTCTTTCTTTCTTTCTTTCTTTCTTTCTTTCTTTCTTTCTTTCTTTCTTTCTTTCTTTCTTTCTTTCTTTCTTTCTTTCTTTCTTTCTTTCTTTCTTTCTTTCTTTCTTTCTTTCTTTCTTTCTTTCTTTCTTTCTTTCTTTCTTTCTTTCTTTCTTTCTTTCTTTTTCCTTTCTTTCCTTCTTTTTTTTTTTTTTTTTTTTTTGGCTCTCCTTACTTTGCACTTCCCCCAAGCTGTCAGTGGGAGCAACCTCCTTCCCCAAGGCAGCGGCACCTGTCTGCAGGATTATTTTTACCGCCTCATTTTTGGCGTCGCTCTCTCCTCCCGCACAAACGCCAGCGCCTATAAATAACTCCGGCTCGTGCTCTGCTCCCCCACCACCCCCTCCCTCCCTCCCTCCCTCCCTCCCTCCCTCCCTATCACTCCATCTTTTTCTCCTTGCCTGTCCCTTTGCCTATGAGGAGGAGACTTGCTGGAAGAGCCTGGAGCTGAGCTTTGCCTCATCCAGCCCCCCTCGTGAGCTGTTACCGTCGGCTGCCCCCCCCCCCGAGGCACATGGAGGGCGTCCTGCAGCTGGAATGATGTGTGGGGCCTGGAACTTCAGCAAGGCCTTTGACACCGTTCCCCCCCCCCCCCCCCCAGCAAACTGATGGCCAAGCTGTCAGCCCCTGGCTTGGGCAGCAGCCACTCTGAGCTGGGTTAGGAACTTGGCTGGAGGCTGAGCCCAGAGAGTGGTGGTGAATGGTGCCACAGCCAGCTGGCAGTCAGGCACCAGTGGTGTGCCCCAGGGATCAGTGCTGGGCCCCAGCCTGTTCAATGTCTTCATTGATGACCTGGAGGAGGGCATTGAGTCCATCAGCAGCAAATTTACAGCTGACACCAAGTTGGGAGCAGATGTTGGTCAGTTAGAGGGCAGAAGGGCCCTGCAGAGGGACCTTGACCGACTGGACAGATGGGCAGAGTCCAACAGGATGGCATTCAACAAGTCCAAGTGCCAGGGGCTGCACTTTGGCCACAGCAACCCCAGGCAGTGCTACAGGCTGGGGGCAGAGTGGCTGAGAGCTGCCAAACAGAGAGGGATCTGGGGGTGCTGATTGACAGCTGCCTGAACCTGAGCCAGCAGTGTGCCCAGGTGGCCAAGAAGGCCAATGGCATCCTGGCCTGCATCAGGAAGAGTGTGGCCAGCAGGAGCAGGGAGATCCTTGTGCCCTGTGCTCAGCACTGCTTAGGCCACACCTGGAGTCCTGTGTCCAGTTCTGGGTCCCTCAGTTTAAGAAGGACACTGAGACACTTGAATGTGTCCAGAGAAGGGCAAGAAAGCTGGGGAGGGGTCTGGAGCACAGCCCTGGGAGGAGAGGCCTGTCTATTCTACCACCTCCAGCACTGCTGGGCTGGGCTGAACACACAAACCTTCCAGTAGCTTAAAAAAGAATCACCCTGATGAAAGTGTTAATTTTTGGATCCATCAGGAGACAGCCAAAATGAGGTTGAACTTCTTGGGGAGGTTGGGAGGGGGCTAGGGATGGGGTTGGAGCATGAAGGATAGGATAGGTTAGGATAGGATAGGATAGGATAGGATAGGATAGGATAGGATAGGATAGGATAGGATAGGATAAAATGAATGGAATGGAATGGAATGGAATGGAATGGAATGGAATGGAATAGAATAGAATAGAATAGAATAGAATAGAATAGAATAGAATAGAATAGAATAGAATAGAATAGAATAGAATAGAATAGAATTAACCAGGTTGGAAAAGACCTCAGAGATCACCAAGTCCAACCTATCACCCAGCACCATCTGATCAACTCAACCATGGCACCAAGGACCTCATCCAGGCACTTCCTAAACACCTCCAGGGATGGGGACTCCACCACCTCCCTGGGCAGCACAGCCCAAGGGCCAATTACTCTTGCTGGGAAGGACTTCTTTCTAACCTCCAGCCTGAACCTCCCCTGGCGCAGCTTGAGACTGTGTCCTCTTGTTCTGGGGCTGGCTGCCTGCCTGGGAGAAGAGCCCAACCCCCACCTGGCTCCAACCTCCCTTCAGGGAGTTGCAGAGAGCAAGAAGGTCTCCCCTGAGCCTCCTCTTCTGCAGGCTAAGCAACCCCAGCTCCCTCAGCCTCTCCTCCCAGGGCTGTGCTCCAGACCCCTCCCCAGCTTTGCTGCCCTTCTCTGGGCACCTTCCAGAACAGATAGTCATGGCAGGAGAGACTTGTCTTCCCGGCTTGAAAATGGATTTGGGAGCGCAGCCAAAATCCTCCGGGGGATTGTGTGGATTTCAGCTTTGCCTTTTGCTTGGTGCTTGGGGTTTAGTTTTTTGATTTCTACAAAGGTGGGAATTGGCTGGGGATAAGTTGGGGGGGGGGGGAGGGAAGATGGGGGGAAAGAGGAGGGGAGGAGGGCTGTGGTAATGAAATGCTGCTCACGCCTCCTAATGAAGTGCCGAACGAGTCGGCGCCGGGCTCCCGGCAAATTAGATCTGGATTATTGGAGCAATGAGAATTGAATGATCAGAGATGGTATCAGAGGGGGTGGGAACTCCTTGCCTTGCAGCAGCTATTTAATTACCTGGAAGAGAATAAAAGGCACAAGCAGCACCCCCCAGCCCTCCTCAGCCATCCACACTCCGGGAGGGATCAGCGTCTGCGGCAGGCAGCGCGGGGATGCGGCGAGCCAGACGTGTCCGTGGGCTGCTCCAGAGCATCTCTGCCTTCTTGTGGCCTTCATCTCTCTCTAGTTGCTGCTGCAGGAGGTTTCCTTTCCTCCACTTCTGGGCTGGATTCGGTTCTGGGCTCCTTTCTGAGTACCAAATGCATTTTGTGTTTGGTGGTGGAACACTGGAAGAGGTTGCCTGGGGAGGTGCTGGAGGCCCTCTTCCTGGAGACACATTCAGGGTCAGACTTGATGTGGCTCTGAGCAACTTGATGTAGTTGGGGCTGTCCCTGCTGGCTGCAGTGGGGTTGCACTAGATGACCTCTAAAGTTCCCTTTCCACCCAAACCAGTCTGCTTCCATGATATGATGCTTGAGGTCACCATCCAGCAACACTGCTGCTTCATATTCCCCTCCAGTCCATCCCACTTGTGGGTGCTCACCCGTGTGCCAGCACGCTTAGGGCCAAGTGGATGTGGTTGGGTTATCCTTGCCTTGCAGCAGCTACTTAATGACCTGGAAGAGAATAAAAGGCACAAGCAGCACCCCCCCCAGCCCTCCTCAGCCATCCACACTCCGGGAGGGATCAGCGTCTGCGGCAGGCAGCGCGGGGATGCGGCGAGCCAGACGTGTCCGTGGGCTGCTCCAGAGCATCTCTGCCTTCTTGTGGCCTTCATCTCTCTCTAGTTGCTGCTGCAGGAGGTTTCCTTTCCTCCACTTCTGGGCTGGATTCAGTTCTGGGCTCCTTTCTCAGCACAGCTGTGGTTGTAGCCCATTTTGTGTTTGGTGGTGGAACACAGGAAGAGGTTGCCCGGGGAGGTGCTGGAGGCCCTCTTCCTGGAGACACTCAAAGTCAAGCTTGTGTGGCTCTGAGTAACCTGATGTAGTTGGGGCTGTCCCTGCTGACTGCAGTGGGGTTGGACTAGATGACTTCTACTGCTCCCTTCCCACCCAAACCAGTCTGCTTCCATGATATGATGCTTGAGGTCACCACCCAACAATGCTGCTGCTTCATCGTCCCCTCCAGTTCCTCCTCCTTGTGGGTGCTCACCCGTGTGCCAGCACACTTAGGGCCAAGAGCATGTGGTTGGGATGTCCCTGCTTATCACAGTCAGAGAAGTGTTTGGGTTGGAAAAGCTCTCTATGATCACTGACTCCAACCATGAACCCAACCCCACCATGACCACTAAACCATGTCCCACAGTGCCATGGCCACAGGTTTCTTGAGCACCTCCAGGGGTGGGGACTCCACCACCTCCCTGGGCAGCCTGTGCCAGTCCCTGGCCACTCTTGCAATAAAGAAATTGTTCCTCATGTCCAACCTAAAGCTCCCCTGGCACAATTCCAGGCCATTTCCTCTCCTTCTGCCATCTGATCCTGGGGAGAAGAGACCAACCCCCACCTCACTCCAACCTCCTTTCAGGGAGCTGTAGAGAGCAATGAGGTCTCCCCCAGCCTCAGGTCTCCAGCTCCCTCAGCTGCTCCCCCCAGCCCTGTTCTCCAGACCCTTCCCCAGCCTTGTTGCCCTTCTCTGGACCTTCTCCAGCCCTTCAGTGTCCTTCTTGCAATGAGCTTCTCCCTTCCAAAGGTGGGGCAGGAGGCCACACTGGAGCATCCTCCTCCTCCTCTCCTTTGACAATGGAGGCTCAGAGCTCCTTTAAAAGCAGGGGAGGAGATTTAATTAAACACAACCTTCCCTTGAACAGGAAAATAAACCTCCTGCTCCTTCCAGAACAATTACTATTTACACCCCCAACCCCCCCCAACCCCCTCCCTCTTTTGCTGTGCTTCCCCCTGCTTTTAATATCTCCTTTATTATCCCTGTCTGGAACAGGCTCTGCTTGATTTCCATAAATTAGCATGAAGAATTGAGGAAGGGGAAAGGAGGAAAATGAAGAGAAGGGGAAAAACCTTGGGGGTGGGAAGGGGAAAATTGCAGGTTGGTAGCAATGAACTGGCTGCAGAGGAAGACTCAAAGGTGGTCCCTTGGCTGGAGGAGGGAGAAAGCAGGAGGAGGGAACTGAGTTTTGGGGAGGGGGTGGGGGGTGGGGAGGGCTTGATTGTGTTTTAAAGTTCACCCTGTCCCTGGTGTTTCTTGGGAGATAAAAAGCTGTGGCTGGGCTGGGCAAGGAGCCAAGGTCTGTGTTTATCCGAGCACAAGTATAAAATACGATCCACAGCACAGCTGCTAACTCCTTCCCCCGGTGCCTTTTTGTCTTCTGCTGCTCTCCAGCTCCTCCACACCGGGGGGAAGGCAGCTTGGAGCTCTTGGGGGCTTCCAGTGCAGGGCCAAACCTTCCTCTAGGCAGGTGGTGGAGCTTTGAGGCTGGGGTTGCAACAAAGCCCTGGGGGTTTTGGAGGCTCCCAGGGTGGCTTTGGGCTGGGGGTTTTGGAGCAGCCAGGTGGGGGTTGGTCTCTCCTCCCAGGCAGGCACCCAGCAGCAGAACAAGAGGACACAGTCTCAAGCTGTGCCAGGGGAGGTTCAGGCTGGAGGTGAGGAGAAAGTTCTTCACAGGGAGAGTTGTTAGACACTGGGATGTGCTGCCCAGGGAGGTGGTGGAGTCCCCATCCCTGGAGGTGTTTAGGAAGAGCCTGGATGAGGCCCTTGGTGCCATGGTTGAGTTGATCAGATGGTGCTGGGTGAGAGGTTGGACTGGATGATCTCTAAGGTCTTTTCCAACCTGGTTAATTCCATTCCATTCTATTCCATTCCATTCCATTCCATTCCATTCCATTCCATTCCATTCCATTCCATTCCATTCCATTCCATTCCATTCCATTCTATTCTATTCTATTCTATTCTATTCTATTCTATTCTATTCCATTCCATTCTATTCTATTCCATTCCATTCCACTCCACTCCACTCCACTCCACTCCAGTCTATTCTATTCTATTCTATTCTATTCTATTCTATTCTATTCTATTCTATTCTATTCCATTCCATTCCATTCCATTCCATTCCATTCCATTCTATTCTATTCTATTCTATTCTATTCTATTCTATTCTATTCTATTCTATTCTATTCTATTCTATTCCATCCATCCCATTCCATTCCATTCCATTCCATTCCATTCCATTCCATTCCATTCCATTCCATTCCATTCCATTCCATTCCATTCCAAGGCTCTGGGTCCCCTGGCTGCTACCCAGCTTCCTGAAGAGGGAATTCAGTTTGGGAGATGAAAAACTGGTCCTGGAGCTGTGTTGGCTGAACGTTGGTCTGGTTTTAGGGGGTGGAGGGAGGTGTGGAAGAGCTGCAGCACGCAGCTGGACGTGAGGGTTTATTAGAGGAGCACCAGGACTCAATCTGCTCTCCCTGAGAAGGGGAAGAAATTCCCCAGCAAGCCAATTTAGCTGCCTGCATCTGAAGGAGGTTGAGGGTTGTTTTTTTTTTTAGTGCAAATCACATGCAAATGCCATTTCCTTCCTTTCTCAGTGACCTCGGTGAGAGCTGAGTAACCTGACAGCAGGGGGTTGCTGCCTGGGCAGGCCCTCGCCTGTAGACATCAGAAGCAGCAATTACCCGAGGCTGGTGCTTGCTCCTCGCCTGATTGAAGGATGTCCTTCAGGGACAAAGAGGGAGGAATGCTTCCAGTTCAGCTTTTCCTGTGCTTCACAGAATGGTCTGTGTTGGAAGGGACCTTCAACATCATCCAGTTCCAACCCACCTGCCCTGGGCAGGGACACCTCCCACCAGCCCAGCTTGCTCAAGGCAACAAAGGGCAACAAAGCCTCTATTACAAGAGGGATTTGGAGGTGCTGGAAGGTGTCCAGAGAAGGGCCACGAGGAGGAGCAGAGGGCTGGAGCACCTCTCCTGTGAGGACAGAATGAAAGAATTGGGGCTGCTCATTCTGGAGAAGAGAAGGCTCAGAGGTGACCTCATTGTGGCCTTCCAGGATCTGAAGGGGGCTCCAAGAAGGCTGGGGAGGGACTTCTCAGGCTCTCAGGGAGTGATAGGACTAGGGGGAATGGAATGAAGCTGGAGGTGGGGAGAGTCAGGCTGGAGGTGAGGAGGAAGTTCTTTCCCAGGAGAGTGGTGAAGCCCTGGAATGGGTTGTCCAGGGAGGTGGTTGAGGCCCCGTCCCTGGAGGTGTTTAAGCCCAGGCTGGATGAGGCTGTGGGCAGCCTGATCTAGTGTGGGGTGTCCCTGCCCATGGCAGGGGGTTGGAACTGAATGATCCTTGTGGTCCCTTCCAACCCTGACTGATACTATGACACTACTATGACTCTATGATTCTATGACTCTATGACTCTATGACTCCGTGACTCCATGACTCTATGACTCTATGACTCTATGCCTCTATGACTCCATGACTCTGTGACTCCATGACTCTATGACTCTGTGACTCCATGACTCTATGACTCTATGATTCTATGACTCCATGACTCTATGACTCTGTGACTCCATGACTCTATGACTCTATGACTCTATGACTCTATGACTCCATGACTCTGTGACTCCATGACTCTGTGACTCCGTGACTCTATGACTCTATGATTCTATGACTCCATGACTCTATGACTCTGTGACTCCATGACTCTATGACTCTATGATTCTATGACTCCATGACTCTATGACTCTGTGACTCCATGACTCTATGACTCTATGATTCTATGACTCCATGACTCTATGACTCTGTGACTCCATGACTCTATGACTCTATGACTCTATGACTCTATGACTCTATGACTCTATGATTCTATGACTCCATGACTCTATGACTCTGTGACTCCATGACTCTATGACTCTATGACTCCATGACTCTATGGCTCTATGACTCCATGACTCTATGATTCTATGACTCTATGACTCTATGACTTTGTGACTCCATGACTCTATGACTCTATGACTCTATGACTCTATGACTCTATGACTCTATGTCTCTATGATTCTATGATTCTATTATTCTATGATTCTTTGATTCTGTGATTCTATGAGTCTGGGTCTATGATTCTGAGTCTATGCTTCCGAGTCTATGCTTCCATCATTCTGAGTCTATGATTCTATGATTCCAAGAGGGACCTGGAGGTGCTGGAAGGTGTCCAGAGAAGGGCCTCGAGGATGAGCTGCTCTGCTATGAGCACAGGCTGAAAGAGTCCTTGTGGTCCCTTCCCACCCTGACTGACTCTGTGATTCTATGATTCTATCTGAGGAACAATCTCTTTGCTGCCAGAGTGGTCAGGGATTGGAAGAGGCCGCCCAGGGAGGTGCTGGAGTCCCCTACCCCCGGCGAAGCGTCAGAGCTGCGGAGACCTGCTGCTGAGGCCTGCGGCTTAGTGGTGCCCTGGCAGCGCTGGGTTAAGGGTTGGCCTTGATCTGAAAAGGTCTTTTCCAGCCTAAACAATCCTGTGACTGTTTGATCTTCAGCTTTAGAGACAGAACACAAGGAGGTGGGGAGGGGAGGAAGGAGGGAGGGAGGGGAGCAACTGGAAGCTGGAAACTACCCTTGGCTTTTCGCAGCTGCTGCGCTCAGCATCCTTTAAACCACTCCACCCCCTCCCCCACCTCCTCTCCCCCAGCTTGATGCTGGTTGATCCTTTTTCTTCTCCCAGCTCCTCTCTTTTTTTTTTTTTTTTAGTGTGTTTAACATTTTTTGGGGGCTAGAAAGAGGTAAAAATAGCTCCAACACTAAAGCTGTGACTAAAGCTCTGTAAAAGAAAGCTGTCTCTAAATATATGTGCACGCAGAGAGCTCTCCCCACCTGCCCTCCAATTACTCCAAGCCTCTCATTCCTATTTGTTTGTCTTGTTGTATTTCTCACCCCCCACCCCCACCCCCTTTTTTTCCTTTTGGTGTTGTTTTTTACAGCCAGTTGAGGGGTTTTTTTTTGGGGGGAAAGGGGTTGGTTTTTATTGGTGGGGTTTAGTTTTGCCTCCTCTCCCTTAATCCTTTGAATGCTGCCTCTCTTCCCCCCACCCCCAAATCCCTGCAGCTGTTAGGGCTTCAAATCCTTCATCTATCAAGAGAGGCAAGGGGGAAGGGGGGAGGAGGGGGGAGGAAAAGAGGAAGGGAAAAAGGGGGGGTGGAGGGGAAGGGAGGACACAGAGCAAGGGGGAGGGAATGAAAGGAGCCACCCAGCACGCACTGAAGCGTCACAGCCTGGCGAGAGGCGACGCAGCCGCTGCGCAGAGCAGGGCGAGCTCCTGGCTCTCGTGGTGGCATTAATCTGCCTAAAGTGCCTTTGATCTCTGCTGCTTTAATTAACTTCTAATGATAATGTCATTATATTGTTTCATTCCTCTTTTCTCCCCTCCCTCCCCCTTCCCTGGGGGGGTGGGGGCGAGGCAGTTGTGCGGCTCCGGCCCCGGCACTGTCAGCGGAGGGATGGGGAGATCCTTTCCCAGGCTTCTGCCCTGTGTGGATCCTTCCTGACTGGGAGCAGCACAGATTGGAAGGGAGCCTCGAAGGCCATCTTGTTCAACCCCCCTTGCCCTTGCAGTGAGCAGGGACATGGAGTCATAGAATCATAGCATCAGAATCATAGAATCATAGAATGATAGAATCAGAATCATAGAGCCATAGAGCCATAGAGCCACAGAGTCACAGAGTCACAGAGTCACAGAGTCATAGAGCCATAGAGCCATAGAGCCATAGAGTCATAGAGTCATTGAGCAATAGAGTCATAGAGTCATTGAGCCATAGAGCCATAGAGTAATAGAGTCATAGAGCCATAGAGCCATAGAGTAATAGAGTCATAGAATCATAGAGTCATAGAGTCATAGAGCCATAGAGCCATAGAGCCATAGAGCCATAGAGCCATAGTCATAGAGCCATAGAGCCATAGTCATAGAGCCATAGAGCCATAGAGTCATAGAGCCATAGAGCCATAGAGTCATAGAACCATAGAGCCATAGTCATAGAGCCATAGAGTAATAGAGTCATAGTCCTAGAAACATGGAGTCATAGAGCCACAGAGCCATAGAGCCATACAGCCATAGAGCCATAGAGTCATAGAGCCATAGAGCCATAGTCATGGAGCCATAGAGCCATAGAGCCATAGAGCCATAGAGCCATAGTCATAGAGCCACAGAGTAATAGAGTCATAGTCATAGAAACATAGAGTCATAGAGCCACAGAGCCATAGAGCCATAGAGCCATACAGCCATAGAGCCATAGAGTCATAGAACCATAGAGCCATAGTCATAGAGCCATAGAGCCATAGAGCCATAGTCATAGAGTCATACAATCAGAGTCACAGAGTCATAGAATCTCCTCTCCAGCCTGCACAACCCCAACTCCCTCAGTCTGTCCTCACAGCAGAGCAGCTCCAGCCCTCTGCTCCTCCTCAAGGCCCTTCTCTGGACACCTTCCAGCCCCTCCAGATCCTTCTTGTAGTAGAGCCTACAGAACCGGACATAGTGCTCCAGTCCCATGCCCCATGTCTCAGAGTGCCATGGCCTCAGGTTTCTTGCACACCTCCATGGACAGAAACTCCACCACCCACCCTGGGCAGCTTGTGCCAACCCCTGACCACTCTTAGAACAGAATCGTAGAATCAAGAAGGTTGGAAGAGACCTCAGAGCTCAGCAAGGCCAAGCTGTCACCCAACACCTCCTGACAGCTAAACCATGGCTCCAAGTGCCACATCCAATCCCCTCTTGAACACCTCCAGGGATGGTGATTCCACCACCTCCCTGGGCAGCACATTCCAAAGGCAAATCTCTCTTGCTGGGAAGAACTTTCTCTTCACCTCCAGCCTAAACTTCCCCTGGCACAGCTTGAGACTGTGTCCTCTTGTTCTGGGGCTGGCTGCCTGCCTGGCAGAAGAGACCAACCCCCACCTGGCTCCAACCTCCCTTCAGGGAGTTGCAGAGAGCAAGAAGGTCTCCCCTGAGCCTCCTCTTCTGCAGGCTAAGCAACCCCAGCTCCCTCAGCCTCTCCTCCCAGGGCTGTGCTCCAGACCCCTCCCCAGCTTTCTTGCCCTTCCCTGGACACCTTCAAGTCTCTCAATGTCCTTCTTGAACTGAGGAGCCCAGAGCTGGACACAGCGAACCTGCAGCAAACAAATTGTTCCTCATGTCCAACCCAAACCTTCTCTGGCACAACTTCAGGCCATTTCCTCTCATCCTATCACCTGATACCAAGGAGAAGAGATCTGGGGGATTCCAAGGTGTTCTCACTGATGGAAGCAGCGTGTCTGTGAGTCCTCAGGCTGTTAGTCTTCACCAGAGACAGGACTGACCTGAGTCATTGGCTCCTCTGACCGTGACAGGATGGTCCCTTTGCCCACCTTGCAGCCCCTGTGCAGCAAGGAACGAGGTGGAAGCAGCTCCAACGACCCTGCCTGGCTCAGAAATTCGATGCAAATGAAGCACCTATGGATTTTGTCATCAGCATTTCAAGGAGGCCTCTTCTGCTCACTCACCCCGAGGTAATTGGCCCTGCAGGAAAGCTGCTGCTGCATGGCTGGAGGGCACAGCCAGCACCAGCTGCGTGTCTCTGTTGTGTGGTCAAGGAGAGGAGCATGGCCTAAGAGGCACAACTGATAGCATCACAGAATTGGCAGGGTTGGAAGGGAGCTCAAGGCTCAGCCAGCTCCAACCCCCTGCCATGGGCAGGGACACCTCACACCACAGCAGGTTGCTCACAGCCACCTCCAGCCTGGCTGCAAACACCTCCAGCCAGGAGGCTGCCACCACCTCCCTGGGCAGCCTGTGCCAGGCTCTCACCACCCTCCTGGGCAACAACTTCTTCCTCACATCCAATCTCAATCTCCCCACTTCTAGTTCTGCTCCATTCCCCCCAGTCCTATCCCTCCCTGACACCCTCAAAAGTCCCTCCCCAGCTCGCTTGGAGCCCCCTGCAGATCCTGGAAGGCCACAATTAGGTCTCCTGGGAGCCTTCTTCTCTCCAGGCTGCACAACCCCAGCTCTCTCAGTCTGTGCTCACAGCAGAGCAGCTCCAGCCCTCTGCTCCTCCGCGTGGCCCTCCTCAGAAGGGCAGAGTCCAACAGGATGGCATTCAACAACTCCAAGTGCCAGGGGCTGCACTTTGGCCACAGCAACCCCAGGCAGAGCTACAGGCTGGGGGCAGAGTGGCTGAGAGCAGCCAAACAGAGAGGGACCTGGGGGTGCTGGTTGACAGCAGCTGAACATGAGCCAGCAGTGTGCCCAGGGGGCCAAGAAGGCCAATGGCATCCTGGCCTGCATCAGGAAGAGTGTGGCCAGCAGGAGCAGGGAGGTCCTTGTGCCCTGTGCTCAGCACTGCTCAGGCCACACCTGGAGTCCTGTGTCCATCTCTGGGCTCCTCAGGTTAGGAAAGATGTTGAGCTGCTGGAAGGTGTCCAGAGAAGGGCAAGAAAGCTGGGGAGGGGTCTGGAGCACAGCCCTGGGAGGAGAGGCTGAGGGAGCTGGGGTTGCTTAGCCTGCAGAAGAGGAGGCTCAGGGAGACCTTCTTGCTCTCTCCAACCCCTGCAGGGAGGTTGGAACCAGGTGGGGGTTGGTTTCTTCTCCCAGACAGGCACCCAGCCCCAGAACAAGAGGACGCAGTCTCAAGCTGTGCCAGGGGAGGTTTAGGCTGGAGGTGAGGAGAAAGTTCTTCACTGAGAGAGTTGTTGGCCATTGGGATGTGCTGCCCAGGGAGGTGGTGGAGTCACCGTCCCTGGAGGTGTTCAAGAGGGGATTGGATGTGGCACTTGGTGCCATGGTCTAGTCATGAGGTCTGTGGTGCCAGGTTGGACTTGGTGATCTTTGAGGTCTCTTCCAACCTTGGTGATTCTGTGATGCTGTGAGGTGGTGGAAGCCTCCTGCCTGGAGGTGTTTGCAGCCAGGCTGGAGGTGGCTGTGAGCAACCTGCTGCAGCGTGAGGTGTCCCTGCCCATGGCAGCAGGGGGCTTGGAGCTGGCTGAGCCTTGAGGTCCCTTCCAGCCCTGACAATTCTGTGCCCCATGCAGGAGCTGTGAGCAGGTCCCAGTGAAGCAAAGCCTCCCCTTGGCTCTGTGCACGCAGCAGAACCTGAGCTTGCAAAGCCAAGGAGCTGCTCCCTGAAGATGCCTTTGGGTCCCCCAGGTAATTCATGTCACATCCAGCCTTGGAGGCAGCCTTCCACCAAGGTGGCAGGAGCTCGGTGCATCCATCAGGGGATGTCTCCACTGAGATATCAGCTATGAAACCTCCCCCCCCAATCCCCCTGCACTGTGAGATCGCTCTGGTTTCACTGGGAGCCTGCTTAGAGTAGGGAGGTCCAGAGAGAGCAGGAGTTGGCTCATTATTTATCCCCTTCCCCCTCCCCTTTTTCAAGCAGTTGGGTTTCAATTTGGCTTTGAAGCAGGAGGTGACATTTGTGAGAAGCCTGAGCCTGACACTTCTGGAGGAGTTGTTTTCTTTCCCCAGAGAGAGGGGGAGAATCTGGATGTTGCCTGGGCTTTTTTTTCTCCCCTCCCCTCCGCTTTTGCCTGGTTTTTATTCTTGGAGGACCTCAGTCAGATCCAATTTTCACCTTGGGAGGCTGTGGGTGCCTGAACTTGGCCAGATCTGCCTGCAAGAGGTGTTGCTCATACTTTGGAGGGGAATAAAACCCAAACCAAGCCAAACACCCAGCCACAGAATGTTAAGGGCTGGAAAGGACCTCAAAAGCTCATCCAGTCCAAACCCCTGCCAGAGCAAGGTCACCTTGAGCAGACCACACAGGAACACATCCAGGCAGGTTTTCAGTATCTCCAGAGAGGAAGACTCCACAACCCCCCTTGGGCAGCCTGCTCCAGGCCTCTGTCACCCTCACAGGGAAATAATTTTTCCTTCTGCTTCCCTGGCACTTCCTCTGCCTCAGCTTCCAGCACTGCCCCTGGTGCTGGCATGGGGAAGAGAAGAAGGGAAGGGAAGAGGGGAAGAGAAGAAAGGAAGGGAAGAGGGGAAGAGAAGAAGGGAAGGGAAGAGGGGAAGAGAAGAAGGGAAGGGAAGAGGGGAAGAGAAGAAGGGAAGGGAAGAGGGGAAGAGAAGAAGGGAAGGGAAGAGGGGAAGAGAAGAAGGGAAGGGAAGAGGGGAAGAGAAGAAGGGAAGGGAAGAGGGGAAGAGAAGAAGGGAAGGGAAGAGGGGAAGAGAAGAAGGGAAGGGAAGAGGGGAAGAGAAGAAGGGAAGGGAAGAGGGGAAGAGAAGAAGGGAAGGGAAGAGGGGAAGAGAAGAAGGGAAGGGAAGAGGGGAAGAGAAGAAGGGAAGGGAAGAGGGGAAGAGAAGAAGGGAAGGGAAGAGGGAAAGAGAAGAAGGGAAGGGAAGAGGGAAAGAGAAGAAGGGAAGGGAAGAGGGGAAGAGAAGAAGGGAAGGGAAGAGGGGAAGAGAAGAAGGGAAGGGAAGAGGGGAAGAGAAGAAGGGAAGGGAAGAGGGGAAGAGAAGAAGGGAAGGGAAGAGGGGAAGAGAAGAAGGGAAGAGAAGAGGGGAAGGGAAGAGGGGAAGGGAAGAGGGGAACAGAAGAGAATTAACCAGCTTGGAAGAGACCTTCAAGATCCTTGAGACCATCCCCCCAGCAGAGCCTGGCTCCAGCCCCTGGGCACTCCCCCTGCACAGCTTTAGCAACAGCAATGAGGTCACCCTCAGGCTCCTCTTTTCCAGGCTACAGAGCCCTCAGCTCCCTCAGGCTCTCCTTGTACAGAAGATGTTCCACTGCCCTCATCATCCCCATGGCTCTGTGCTGGACTCTCTCAAGCAGCTCTCCGTCCTCGACCTGAGGGGCCCAGAACTGGACACAATACTCCAGATGTGGCCTCAGCAGGGCAGAGTAGAGGGGGAGGAGAACCTCTCTCGACCTCCTGGTCACAGCCCTTCTAATCCAGCCCAGACTGGCCTTGGCCTTCCTGGCCACCAGAGCACACTGCTGGCTCATGGTCATCCTTCCATCCACCAGCACCCCCAGGTCCCTTTCCCCTTCCACTGCTCTCCAGCAGCTCAGTCCCAGACCTATTCTGCTGCATGGAGTTGTTCCTTCCCAGGTGCCAGACTCTCCCCTTGCTGAACTGCATCACATTTCTCCCTGCCCAGCCCTCAGCCTGTCCAGGTCTGGCTGAATGGCAGCACAAACCCCTCTGGGGGGGTCAGCCACTCCACCCAGCTTGGTGTGGTGACCCAACCTGCTGGCAGTGCCCTCTGTGGGATGCCTTCTGCATGCAGCTTCACCCTGCAAGGAGAAGGGGGAAAACTCCTCCCTGGAGAGAAGATTAGCAGCTCCTGAGATGTTTTCTTCCACACTCAGCCTTTAATATTGTATTGGTATCCATCACTTTTGGGGGGTGTGGGGTGTGTGTGGGTTTTTTTTGGTTCCTATTTTGTCTTTGCTCAGGGAGCAGCTCCCAGGTGGGTCTGCACCATCCAGGTCCATTGCCAAGCTCTCCAGAATGAAAGCCAAGCAAGTTGCTCTTCCCTTTTGGGACTAAAGAGGCTGGAGAGGGTGGCACAAGTGAGCACCATGAAGTTAAACAAGGCCAAGGGAAAGGTTCTGGCCCTGGGTTGGGGCAAGCCCAAGCTCAAGCAGAGGCTGAGTGGAGAATGGGTTGAGAGCAGCGCTGGGGAGAAGGCCTTGGGGGTGTCAGGTGCTGACAAACTCCCCAGGAGCCAGCAGTGGTCCCTGGCAGCCCAGCAGGCAGCTGAGTGCTGAGCTGCAGCCAGAGCAGGGAGAGCAGCAGCACAGGGAGGGGATTCTGCCCCTCTGCTAAGAGAAGAGAAGAGAAGAGAAGAGAAGAGAAGAGAAGAGAAGAGAAGAGAAGAGAAGAGAAGAGAAGAGAAGAGAAGAGAAGAGAAGAGAAGAGAAGAGAAGAGAAGAGAAGAGAAGAGAAGAGAAGAGAAGAGAAGAGAAGAGAAGAGAGAAGCAAAGAGAATTAACCAGGTTAGAAAAGACCTTTCAGACCATCCAGTCCAACCTCTCACCCAGCACCATCTGATCAACTCAACCATGGCACCAAGGGCCTCATCCAGGCTCTTCCTAAACACCTCCAGGGATGGGGACTCCACCACCTCCCTGGGCAGCACATCCCAAGGGCCAATCTCTCTTGCTGGGAAGAACTTTCTCCTCACCTCCAGCCTAAACCTCCCCTGGCACAGCTTGAGACTGTGGCCTCTTGTTCTGGGGCTGGGTGCCTGCCTGGGAGAAGAGACCAACCCCCACCTGGCTCCAACCTCCCTGCAGGGAGTTGCAGAGAGCAATGAGGTCTCCCCTGAGCCTCCTCTTCTGCAGGCTAAGCAACCCCAGCTCCCTCAGCCTCTCCTCCCAGGGCTGTGCTCCAGACCCCTCCCCAGCTTTCTTGCCCTTCTCTGGACACCTTCCAGCAGCTCAACATCTTTCCTAACCTGAGGAGCCCAGAGCTGGACACAGGACTCAAGGGGTGGCCTAACCAGTGCAGTGTACAGGGGCAGAATCACCTCCCTGCTCCTGCTGGCCACACTCTTCCTGATGCAGGCCAGGATGCCCTTGGCCTTCTTGGCCACCTGGGCACACTGCTGGCTCCTGTTCAGCCTACCATCGACCAGCACCCCCAGGTCCCTCTCTGCCTGGCTGCTCTCAGCTACTCTGACCCCAGCCTGTAGCACTGCCTGGGGTTGCTGTGGCCAATGTGCAGCACCTGGCACTTGGATGTGTTCAATCTCCTGCCCTTGGCCTCTGCCCATCTGTCCAGCCTGGCAAGGTCCCTCTGCAGAGCTCTCCTACTCTCTAACAGATCAACTCCTGCCCCCAGCTTGGTGTCAGCTGCAAATTCACTGCTGATGGACTCAATCCCCTCCTCCAGATCATCAATAAAGATATTGAACAGGCTGGGGCCCAGCACTGATCCCTGGGGGCCACCACTGGTGCCTGGCTGCCAGCTGGCTGTGGCACCATTCACCACCACTCTCTGGGCTCAGCCTCCAGCCAGTTCCTAACCCAGCTCAGAGTGCTGCTGCCCAAGCCAGGGGCTGACAGCTTGGCCAGGAGTTGGCTGTGGGGGACAGTGTCAAAGGCCTTGCAGAGGTGCAGGTAGACCACATCCACAGGTCCAGATGGGAGCTCAAAAAATGAAGAGCTGGGAGCTCAAAAACACAAGGAGGTGGGAGCTCAAAAAAATGAAGGGAGCAGCAGCAACCTTCATTAAGTAAAGATCTTAAGGGAAGGAGCCCATAAATAACTGAACAAGCCCCCCCAAAACCCCTGGTCTCAAAGGGCTGAGCTCTGGCAGCCTCAGCATAAATCCAGGGGGAGCTGTCCAGGGCTCTCAGAGCTCAGTGTGGAGTTAAGCAGCAGATCAATGCTCTCTGGTTTCATTGGTATTATTGTCATTACTCTTTTTTGCTCTTCCCCTTCTCCCCTTCCCCCCTTCCCCCTTCTACCCCCCTTCCCAAAGGAGAGTTTCTATGGCAAAATCGATGCAAATCTCCATGGACCACAGGAGCAATAAGGTAGGAAAAGACTTCCTGAGGACAGGCTGAGGGAGTTGGGGTTGGTCAGTCTGGAGAGGAGAAGGCTCCCCGGGAGACCTAATTGTGGCCTTCCAGGATCTGCAGGGGGCTCCAAGAAAGCTGGGGAGGGACTTTTGAGGGTGTCAGGGAGGGATAGGACTGGGGGGATGGAGCAAAACGAGAAGTGGGGAGATTGAGATTGGGTGTGAGGAAGAATCGGAGAATCAATAAGGTTGGAAGAGACCTCAGAGCTCAGCAAGTCCAACCTGGCACCCAGCACCTCCTGACAGCTAAACCATGGCTCCAAGGGCCACATCCAAGCCCCTCTTGAACACCTCCAGGGATGGGGACTCCACCAACTCCCTGGGCAGCACAGCCCAAGGGCCAACAACTCTCTCAGTGAAGAACTTTCTCCTCACCTCCAGCCTAAACCTCCCCTGGCACAGCTTGAGACTGTGTCCTCTTGTTCTGCTGCTGGCTGCCAGCCTGGCAGAAGAGCCCAACCCCCACCTGGCTCCAACCTCCCTGCAGGGAGTTGCAGAGAGCAAGAAGGTCTCCCTGAGCCTCCTCTTCTGCAGGCTAAGCAACCCCAGCTCCTTCAGCCTCTCCTCCCAGGGCTGTGCTCCAGACCCCTCCCCAGCTTTCTTGCCCTTCTCTGGACACCTTCCAGCACCTCAACATCTTTCCTAACCTCAGGAGCCCAGAACTGGACACAGGACTCAAGGTGTGGTCTAAGCAGTGCTGAGCACAGGGCACAATGACCTCCCTGCTCCTGCTGGCCACACTCTTCCTGCTGCAGGCCAGGATGCCCTTGGCCTTCTTGGCCACCTGGGCACACTGCTGGCTCCTGTTCAGCTGCTGTCAACCAGCACCCCCAGGTCCCTCTCTGCCTGGCTGCTCTCAGCCACTCTGCCCCCAGCCTGTAGCTCTGCCTGGGGTTGCTGTGGCCAATGTGCAGCACCTGGCACTTGGATGTGTTCAATCTCCTGCCCTTGGCCTTTGCCCATCTGTCCAGCCTGGCAAGGTCCCTCTGCAGAGCTTTCCTGTCCTCTAACAGACCAACTCCTGCCCCTAGCTTGGTGTCATCTGCAAACTTAGTCATGGTGGACTCAATCCTCTCATGCAGATCATCCATAAAGCAGTGGCTGGGGAGGGACTTCTGAGGGTGTCAGGGAGTGATAGGACTCAAGGGGGGTGGAACAAAAGTAGAAGTGGGGAGATTCAGATTAGGCTGTTAGGAAGAAGTTGTTCCCCAGGAGGGTGGTGAGAGCCTGGCACAGGCTGCCCAGGGAGGTGGTGGAAGCCTCCTGCCTGGAGGTGTTTGCAGCCAGGCTGGAGGTGGCTGTGAGCAACCTGCTGCGGTGTGAGGTGTCCCTGCCCATGGCAGGGGGTTGGAGCTGGCTGAGCCTTGAGCTCCCTTTCCAGCCCTGCCAGCTCTGTGATGGATTCTCTGGGCCTGGGAGCTGGAACGCTGCATCCTCGCCGAGCTGCAGCGATGCCCGTGGAGGCGCAGGAAATGAGGATAAAGATGGGGACGGAGGGGGAGGGATGCTCTCATCCCACCACCTCCTCCCTTGCCCTGGCACCAGCTCCACCTTCCTCTCCTTCTTATTCATCACGATTAAAGCTCGAAATTGGCCCAAGGCAGGGGAAAAGGTGCCAATTAGCGGCTTTATGTGGGTTATCAGTCTTCCTTTCAAGCCCTGGGCTCGACCAGAGGCAAATGAAGACAGACTTTAAACGCCCCCAAATGACTTCCCCAATGTTTAACTAAGAATTCCATCACTCTTCCTCCCCCAACCCTCCCCCCTTTCTTTCTGACCAGCCAGCTGCAAATGGGATGATTTACAACTAACGCTTCCCTTAATGACTCCTGGATGGCCCCGAGGGAGGGGGAGGAAGAGGAGGACCACAGAGGGGGTGAAGGTCAGAGGAGGAGGGTTTGAAACTTGGGGGGAGGATGAAGGTTAAAGGAAGAAGGTTTGAAACTTGGGGGGAGGACGAAGGTTCAGGGAGGAGGGTTTGAAACTTGGGGGGATGAAGGTTAGAGGAGGAGGGTTTTAAACTTGGGGGGGGATGAAGGGTAAAGGAGGAGGGTTTTAAGCATGGGGGGAGGATGAAGGTTAAAGGAGGAAGGTTTTAAACTTGGGGGGGTGAAGGTTAAAGGAGGAAGGTTTAAAGTTGGGGGGGATGAAGGTTAGAGGAGGAGGGTTTTAAGCATGGGGGGATGAAGGTTAAAGGAGGAGGGTTTAAACTTGGGGAGGATAAAGGTTAAAGGAGGAGCATTTGTACTTGGGGGGAGGATGAAGGTTAAAGGAGGAGGGTTTAAACTTGGGGGGAGGATGAAGGTTAAAGGAGGAGCATTTGTACTTGGGGGAGGATGAAGGTCAAAGGAGGAGGATTTGAAACTTGGGGGGAGGATGAAGGTTAAAGGAGGAGGGTTTAAACTTGGGGGAGGATGAAGGTCAAAGGAGGAAGGTTTAAACTTGGGGGGACGAAGGTTAAAGGAGGAAGGTTTGAAACTTGGGGGATGAAGGTTAAAGGAGGAAGGTTTGAAACTTGGGGGGATGAAGGTTAAATGAGGAGGGTTTAAAACTTGGGGGATGAAGGTTAAATGAGGAGGGTTTAAACATGGGGGGATGAAGGTTAGAGGAAGAGGGTTTGAAACTTGGGGGGGAGGATGAGGGTTAAAGGAGGAGGGTTTTAAACTTGGGGGATGAAGGTCAAAAGAGGAAGGTTTGAAACTTGGGGGGTTGAAGGTTAAAGGAGGAGGGTTTAAACTTGGGAGGAGGATGAAGTTTAAAGGAAGAAGGTTTTAAACCTGGGGGAGTGATGAATGTTAAAGGGGAGGGTTTGAAACTTGGGGGGATGAAGGTCAAAGGAGGAAGGTTGCAAGCTTGGGGGATGAAGGTGAAAGGAGGAAGGTTTTAAACTTGGGGGAGTGATGAATGTTAAAGGGGGAGGGTTTTAAACTTGGGGGGGATCAAGGTCAAAGGAAGGTTGCAAGTTTGGGGGATGAAGGTGAAAGGAGGAAGGTTTTAAACTTGGGGGGAGGATGAAGGTTAAAGGAGGAAGGTTTGAAACTTGGGGAGGATGAAGGTTAAAGGAGGAGGGTTTTAAACTTGGGGGGAGGATGAAGGTTAAAGGAGGAGGGTTTTAAACTTGGGGGGAGGATGAAGGTTAAAGGAGGAAGGTTTGAAACTTGGGGGGTGATGAAGGTTAAAGGAGGAGCATTTAAACTTGGGGGGAGGATGAAGGTCAAAGGAGGAGGGTTTTAAACTCGGGGGTGGGTGAAGGTTAAAGGAGGAAGGTTTGAAACTTGGGGGAGTGATGAATGTTAAAGGAGGAGGGTTTGAAACTTGGGGGGATCAAGGTCAAAGGAGGAAGGTTTTAAACTTGGGGGGAGGATGAAGGTTAAAGGAGGAAGGTGTGAAACTTGGGGGAGGATAAAGGTTAAAGGAGGAAGGTTTGAAACTTGGGGGGTGAAGGTTAGAGGAGGAGGGTTTAAAACTTGGGGGATGAAGGAGGAGGGTTTAAACTTGGGGGAGGATGAAGGTTAAGGGAGGAGGGTTTGAAACTTGGGCGGGGTGAGGTTAAAGGAGGAGGGTTTGAAACTTGGGGGATGAAGATTAGAGGAGGAGGGTTTAAAACTTAGGGAGGTGAAGGTTAAAGGAGGAAGGTTTTAAACTTGGGGGGATGAAGGTTAGAGGAAGAGGGTTTTAAATTTGGGGGGAGGATGAAGGTCAAAGGAGGAAGGTTTTAAACTTGGGGGGATCAAGGTCAAAGGAGGAAGGTTGCAAGCTTGGGGGATGAAGGGGAAAGAAGGAAGGTTTAAACTTGGGGGATGAAGGTGAAAGGAGGAAGGTTTAAACTTGGGGGGTGAAGGTTAGAGGAGGAGGGTTTAAAACTTGGGGGATGAAGGAGGAGGGTTTAAACTTGGGGGAGGATGAAGGTTAAGGGAGGAGGGTTTGAAACTTGGGCGGGGTGAGGTTAAAGGAGGAGGGTTTGAAACTTGGGGATGAAGATTAGAGGAGGAGGGTTTAAAACTTAGGCAGGTGAAGGTTAAAGGAGGAAGGTTTTAAACTTGGGGGGATGAAGGTTAGAGGAAGAGGGTTTTAAATTTGGGGGGAGGATGAAGGTCAAAGGAGGAAGGTTTTAAACTTGGGGGGATCAAGGTCAAAGGAGGAAGGTTGCAAGCTTGGGGGATGAAGGGGAAAGAAGGAAGGTTTAAACTTGGGGGATGAAGGTGAAAGGAGGAAGGTTTAAACTTGGGGGGTGAAGGTTAGAGGAGGAGGGTTTAAAACTTGGGGGATGAAGGAGGAGGGTTTAAACTTGGGGGGAGGATGAAGGTTAAGGGAGGAGGGTTTGAAACTTGGGCGGGGTGAGGTTAAAGGAGGAGGGTTTGAAACTTGGGGGATGAAGATTAGAGGAGGAGGGTTTAAAACTTAGGCAGGTGAAGGTTAAAGGAGGAAGGTTTTAAACTTGGGGGGATGAAGGTTAGAGGAAGAGGGTTTTAAATTTGGGGGAGGATGAAGGTCAAAGGAGGAAGGTTTTAAACTTGGGGGGATCAAGGTCAAAGGAGGAAGGTTGCAAGCTTGGGGGATGAAGGGGAAAGAAGGAAGGTTTAAACTTGGGGGATGAAGGTGAAAGGAGGAAGGTTTAAACTTGGGGGAGGAAGGTTAAAGGAGGAAGGTTTGAAACTTGGGAAGATGAAGGTTAGAGGAGGAGGGTTTTAAGCATGGGGGGATGAAGGTTAAAGGAGGAGGGCTTAAACTTGGGGGGGTGAAGGTTAGAGGAAGAGGGTTTTAAACTTGGGGGGATGAAGGTCAAAGGAGGAAGGTTGCAAGCTTGGGGGATGAAGGTGAAAGAAGGAAGGTTTAAACTTGGGGGGAGTATGAAGGTCAAAGGAGGAAGGTTTGAAACTTGGGGGGATGAAGGTTAAAGGAGGAGGGTTTAAACTTGGGGGGGTGAAGGTTAAAGGAGGAGGGTTTAAACATGCGGGGATGAAGGTTAGAGGAAGAGGGTTTGAAACTTGGGAGGAGGATGAGGGTTAAAGAGGAGGGTTTTAAACTTGGGAGGGATGAAGGGTAAAGGAAGAGGGTTTTAAACTTGGGGGGGATGAAGGGTAAAGGAAGAGGGTTTTAAACTTGGGGGGGATGAAGGTCAAAAGAGGAAGGTTTGAAACTTGGCGGGGTTGAAGGTTAAAGGAGGAAGGTTTTAAACTTGGAGGGGGATGAAGGGTAAAGGAGGAAGGTTTTCCCCCTCCCAGTGTTTACAAAGTAGGATCTTTTTTTTCCCCTTGGAAAAAGGAAGAAGGGAGAAGGGAAGCATGAAACTGTTGAAGGCAGAGTGGAGAGCATGGATGGAATGGATGAATTCTTTCCAGAGGCTTGCAGAGCCTTTGGGGGATGTCCCCTGAGGGAGGCCACTTGACCCTGCTCTCCATTTGGACACTCAGCAGTGCCGAGTGGCCTCCCTCGAGGGCTGATGCTGAAGGCCACATGCAGCAAGGCCAAATGCACCTGGGGAAGGGGCAGGGCAATCCCAAGCACAAATCCAAGCTGGGTGAGAGGTGAATTGAGAGCAGTCTTGAGGAGAAGGCCTTGGGGATGCTGCATGGTGAGGAGCTCCACACGAGCTGGCGAGGGGTGCTTCAGCCCAGCAGGCAGCTGAGTGCTGAGCTGCAGCCAGAGCAGGGAGAGCAGCAGCACAGGGAGGGGATTCTGCCCCTCTGCTCTGCTCAGACCCCACCTGCAGCACTGCCTCCAGCTCCAGTTCTGGTGCCCCCGCACAAGAAGGAGGCTTGGAACTGTTGGACAGGGTCCAGAGGAGGCCACAAAGGTGACCAGAGGGCTGCAGAACCTCCCCTGTGGGGACAGGAACAAGAGGACACAGTCTCAAGCCGTGCCAGGGGAGGTTTAGGTTGGAGGGGAGGAGAAAGTTCTTCCCAGAGAGAGAGAGTTGTTTGCCATTGGGATGTACTGCCCAGGGAGGTGGTGGAGTCCCCATCCCTGGAGGTGCTCAAGAGGGGACTGGATGTGGCCCTTGGAGCCATGGTTCAGCTGTCAGGAGGTGTTGGGTGCCAGCTTGGCCTTGCTGAGCTCTGAGGTCTTTTCCAGCCTGGTTGATTCTGGGATTGTATGATTCAATTCTGCAGAGGTTTAGGGAGCTACTCCTCACCCAGCCCATGGCAGTGAACTTCTTGGGGGTGGGGGTGGTGCTGCTTGGATTTTGTCAGGGGTTGGGCTGAATCCAAGCCAAGCACGGAGCCCTTTCTCGGCGGCCCTCAGGGAGCTCTGGCTGCAGGCGGCCGCGGAGGGTGGGTGGATCGTCCACGAGGTTCCAGTGGGACTGGTTCCTCTCTTCCTTATTTATAGGCAGCCTGTGGGGGCTGGCAAAGATCTGAATCCCGTGGGGTTATATAATGCCTGCTGTGCCAAAGTGCTGGGTGAGGTGGGAACGGCTTCACCCACCAGCGGAGAGGAATCGCCGGGGAGTGGGAAGCTCCTCGGTGCGCGGCGAGCAGCTGGGATGCTGCACACGTGGAAGCACAGAACCGGCAGGCTTGGAGGGGAGCTCAAGGCTCAGCCAGCTCCAACCCCACCCCTGCCATGGGCAGGGACACCTCACACCCCAGCAGGTTGCTCACAGCCACCTCCAGCCTGGCTGCAAACACCTCCAGCCAGGAGGCTTCCACCACCTCCCTGGGCAGCCTGTGCCAGGCTCTCACCACCCTCATGGGCAACAACTTCTTCCTCACATCCAATCTCAATCTCCCCACTTCTAGTTCTGCTCCATCCCCCAGTCCCATCCCTCCCTGACACCCTCAAAAGTCCCTCCCCAGCTTTCCTGGAGCCCCCTGCAGATGCTGGAAGGCCACAATGAGGTCTCCTGGGATCCTTCTCCTCTCCAGCCTGCACAACCCCAACTCCCTCAGGCTGTCCTCACAGCAGAGCAGCTCCAGCCCTCTGCTCCTCCTCCTGGCCCTTCTCTGGACACCTTCCAGCCCCTCCAGACCCTTCCTGGCACAGAGGCTCCAGAGCTGGACCCAGAGCTGCAGCTGTGGTCTCAGCAGAGTGGAGCAGAGGGGCAGAATCCCCTCCCTGGCCCTGCTGGCCACACTTCTCTTGCTGCAGCCCAGGCTCTGCTTGGCTCTCTGGGCTGCAAGTGCTCCCTGCTGGCTCCTGCTGAGCTTCTCCTCCCCAGCACCCCCAAGGCCTTTTCCTCAGGGCTGCTCTCCAGCCAGTCCCTGCCCAGCCTCTAGCAGTGCCTGGGATTGCCCTGCCCCAGCTGCAGGCCCTTGCCCTTGCCCTTGCCCTTGTTGAACCTCATGAGCTTGTCCTGGGCTCAGCTCTGCAGCCTGCCAAGGTGCCTCTGGATGGATCCTTCCCTCCAGCTGTCAGCTGCTCCACACAGCTTGGTGTCCCCAGCAAACCTGCTGAGGGTGCTCTCACTGCCACTCTCCAGGGCACCATGGCATGCTAAGCAATGAGGTCTTCTGGGAGCCTTCTCCTCTCCAGCCTGCACAACCCCAACTCCCTCAGTCTGTCCTCACAGCAGAGCAGCTCCAGCCCTCTGCTCCTCCTCGTGGCCCTTCTCTGGACACCTTCCAGCCCCTCCAGAGCCTTCCTGGCACAGAGGCTCCAGAACTGGACCCAGAGCTGCAGCTGTGGTCTCAGCAGAGCGGAGCAGAGGGGCAGAATCCCCTCCCTGGCCCTGCCCACATGAGAGCTCTGGGGAGATTTCTGCCCAGCTCAGTGCAGGTGGGGGAGCAGGCTTGGTTTTCCCTGGCTGGGATGATCCCTCTAGGTCTGTTCCCACTACAGCTGGGGCAAAGAGGGTAGGCTTGATGGTGCTGAGAGGGAAAAGCAGCAGAAAGTCTTGCAAGCAGTTCAGGGGCTCTCTTTGGGAGGGGGTTGCAAGAGCACAGCAACTCATTTCCCCTGGAGCAAGGACAGGGACTGTGTGGCTGTAAATTTGAGACCCCCAATGATAGGATCTTCTTTAATTAACCTGAGCAAAATTGAGAGCAAGTGGTGCAGGGGAGGGGTGTCCAGCCGAGTCAGCAGCCTCAGCAGCTGTGGTTTGGGCTCTCTGGGGTTTGAGGCTTCGGTTTGCTTTCAGCTTCAGGCTCCTGGAAGCACTGGAAGAGACATGGAGAGCAGGGCTGGGGGGATGCAGCTGAGGCACTTGGCTGTTGGAAGCACTGGAAGGGGCCTGGAGAGCAGGGCTGGGGGGATGCAGCTGAGGCACTTGGCTGTTGGAAGCACTGGAAGGGTCAGAGCAGGGCTGAGGCACTTGGCTGGGGATGCAGCTGAGGCACTTGGCTGTTGGAAGCACTGGAAGGGTGCTGGAGAGCAGGGCTGGGGGGATGCAGCTGAGGCACTTGGCTGTTAGAAGCACTGGAAGGGTCAGAGCAGGGCTGGGGGGATGCAGCTGAGGCACTTGGCTGTTGGAAGCACTGGAAGGGTCAGAGCAGGGCTGGGGGGATGCAGCTGAGGCACTTGGCTGTTGGAAGCACTGGAAGGGTCAGAGCAGGGCTGGGGGGATGCAGCTGAGGCACTTGGCTGTTGGAAGCACTGGAAGGGTCAGAGCAGGGATGTGGGGATGCAGCTGAGGCACTTGGCTGTTGGAAGCACTGGAAGGGGCCTGGAGAGCAGGGCTGGGGGATGCAGCTGAGGCACTTGGCTGTTGGAAGCACTGGAAGGGTCAGAGCAGGGCTGGGGGGATGCAGCTGAGGCACTTGGCTGTTAGAAGCACTGGAAGGGTCAGAGCAGGGCTGGGGGGATGCAGCTGAGGCACTTGGCTGTTGGAAGCACTGGAAGGGTGAGAGCAGGGCTGGGGGGATGCAGCTGAGGGACTTGGCTGTTGGAAGCACTGGAAGGGTGAGAGCAGGGCTGGGGGGATGCAGCTGAGGGACTTGGCTGTTGGAAGCACTGGAAGGGTCAGAGCAGGGCTGGGGGGATGCAGCTGAGGCACTTGGCTGTTGGAAGCACTGGAAGGGTCAGAGCAGGGCTGGGGGATGCAGCTGAGGGACTTGGCTGTTGGAAGCACTGGAAGGGTCAGAGCAGGGCTGGGGGGATGCAGCTGAGGGACTTGGCTGTTGGAAGCACTGGAAGGGTCAGAGCAGGGCTGGGGGATGCAGCTGAGGGACTTGGCTGTTAGAAGCACTGGAAGGGTCAGAGCAGGGCTGGGGGATGCAGCTGAGGCACTTGGCTGTTGGAAGCACTGGAAGGGTGAGAGCAGGGCTGGGGGGATGCAGCTGAGGCACTTGGCTGTTGGAAGCACTGGAAGGGGCCTGGAGAGCAGGGCTGGGGGGATGCAGCTGAGGCACTTGGCTGTTGGAAGCACTGGAAGGGTGCTGGAGAGCAGGGCTGGGGGGATGCAGCTGAGGCACTTGGCTGTTGGAAGCACTGGAAGGGGCCTGGAGAGCAGGGCTGGGGGGATGCAGCTGAGGCACTTGGCTGTTGGAAGCACTGGAAGGGTCAGAGCAGGGCTGGGGGGATGCAGCTGAGGCACTTGGCTGTTGGAAGCACTGGAAGGGTGCTGGAGAGCAGGGCTGGGGGATGCAGCTGAGGCACTTGGCTGTTGGAAGCACTGGAAGGGTCAGAGCAGGGCTGGGGGATGCAGCTGAGGCACTTGGCTGTTGGAAGCACTGGAAGGGTCAGAGCAGGGATGTGGGGATGCAGCTGAGGCACTTGGCTGTTGGAAGCACTGGAAGGGTCAGAGCAGGGATGTGGGGATGCAGCTGAGGCACTTGGCTGTTGGAAGCACTGGAAGGGGCCTGGAGAGCAGGGCTGGGGGATGCAGCTGAGGCACTTGGCTGTTGGAAGCACTGGAAGGGTGAGAGCAGGGCTGGGGGGATGCAGCTGAGGCACTTGGCTGTTGGAAGCACTGGAAGGGTCAGAGCAGGGCTGGGGGATGCAGCTGAGGCACTTGGCTGTTGGAAGCACTGGAAGGGGCCTGGAGAGCAGGGCTGGGGGGATGCAGCTGAGGCACTTGGCTGTTGGAAGCACTGGAAGGGTCAGAGCAGGGCTGGGGGATGCAGCTGAGGCACTTGGCTGTTGGAAGCACTGGAAGGGTCAGAGCAGGGATGTGGGGATGCAGCTGAGGCACTTGGCTGTTGGAAGCACTGGAAGGGGCCTGGAGAGCAGGGCTGGGGGGATGCAGCTGAGGCACTTGGCTGTTGGAAGCACTGGAAGGGTGAGAGCAGGGCTGGGGGGATGCAGCTGAGGCACTTGGCTGTTGGAAGCACTGGAAGGGGCCTGGAGAGCAGGGCTGGGGGGATGCAGCTGAGGCACTTGGCTGTTGGAAGCACTGGAAGGGTCAGAGCAGGGCTGGGGGGATGCAGCTGAGGCACTTGGCTGTTGGAAGCACTGGAAGGGTCAGAGCAGGGCTGGGGGATGCAGCTGAGGCACTTGGCTGTTGGAACTTCCAACTTGGTGCCATGGTTTAGTCAGGAGGTCTGTGATGACAGGTTGGACTTGATGACCTCTTTGAGGTCTCTTCCAGCCTTGGTGATCCTGTGATTACCCTGCTCCAGGTGCAGGACCTTGCAGTTGGCCTCACGGACTTATGGGCCCTGAGCACACAGAGTCAGCTCGTGTCCAGCTTGTCACCCAGCAAGAAGACACCTCTGGGCTGGAGTCATTTGCTAAGCAGACCAAAGAAACCTCACCAAAAGCAAACAGTTTGCTTTCATTTTCCTGTCCCTGCTTCCTCTTGGCCTGGGAAATTGGAGGGCTGGAGCACCCCTCCTATGGAGACAGACTGAGGGAGTTGGGGTTGCTCAGTCTGGAGAGGAGAAGGCTCCCAGGAGACCTCATTGTGGCCTTCCAGCATCTGCAGGGGGCTGCAAGCAAGCTGGGGAGGGACTTTTGTGGGTGTCAGGGAGGGATAGGACTGGGGGGATGGAGCAGAACTAGAAGTGGGGAGATTGAGATTGGATGTGAGGAAGAAGTTGTTCCCCAGGAGGGTGGTGAGAGCCTGGCACAGGCTGCCCAGGGAGGTGGTGGAAGCCTCCTGGCTGGAGGTGTTTGCAGCCAGGCTGGAGGTGGCTGTGAGCAACCTGCTGTAGTGTGAGGTGTCCCTGCCCGTGGCAGGGGGTTGGAGCTGGCTGAGCCTTGAGCTCCCTTCCAACCCTGAGGATTCTGTATGATTCTATGATGTGTCCTCACCCAAGCAACGTTGAGCCGGTTAGATGATGAGGACATGATGGATTTACACACACAGACACACACACTCACACACACACTCACACACACACTCACACACACACTCACACACACACTCACACACACACTCACACACACACACTCACACACACACACTCACACACACACTCACACACACACTCACACACACACTCACACACACTCACACACACACTCACACACACTCACACACACACTCACACACACACACTCACACACACACACTCACACACACACTCACACACACACACTCACACACACACTCACACACACACACACACACACACACACTCCAAATCTGGAGCCACTGGCAACAGAGGAATTCATTTGGCAGGAGCCTGCCTTGGGCACCGTCATCCCCCCCTCCCCCTTTGCTTCTCAGTGTCAAACCCTGAGCTGGCTAAAAGGCCTTGGAGTTATTTCCTATTAATCAATCCCTCTTTTTAGTGACAGAGGAGCTCAAAGGACAGTCAAGGCCATGGATGGAAGGGAAGGCACAGGGCCAAGTTAATCCCTGGTGCAACGTTGTGGAGAAGGGGCTGGAGAAGAGGTTTGCTGGAGGAGCAGCTCAGGGAACAGGAATTGCTCAGTCTAGTATCACAGTATCAGTCAGGGTTGGAAGGGACCACAAGGATCATCTAGTTCCAACCCCCCTGCCATGGGCAGGGACACCCCACACTACATCAGGCTGCCCAGAGCCTCATCCAGCCTGGGCTGAAACACCTCCAGGGATGGGGCCTCAACCACCTCCCTGCACAACCCATTCCAGGGCTTCACCACTCTCCTGGGGAAGAACTTCCTCCTCCCCTCCAGCCTGAATCTCCCCACCTCCAGCTTCAGTCCATTCCCCCTAGTCCTATCCCTACCTGAGAGCCTCAGCAGTCCCTCCCCAGCCTTCCTGTAGCCCCCTGCAGATCCTGGAAGGCCACAATGAGGTCACCTGGGAGCCTTCTCTTCTCCAGCCTGAACAGCCCCAACTCCTTCAGTCTGTCCTCACAGCAGAGCAGCTCCAGCCCTCTGCTCCTCCTCCTGGCCCTTCTCTGGACACCTTCCAGCACCTCCAGATCCCTCTTGTCATAGGGGCTCCAGAACTGGAGGCAGTGCTCCAGGTGGGGTCTCCCCAGGGCTGAGCAGAGGGGGAGAATCCCCTCCTTGCCCTGCTGGCCACACTTCTCCTGCTGCAGCCCAGGCTCTGATTGGCTTTCCGGGCTGCAAGTGCACACTGAGAGCTCCTGTTGAGCTTCTCCTCCCCCAGCACCCCCAAGTCTCTCTCCTCAGGGCTGCTCTCCAGCCAGTCCCTGCCCACTGTCTGGGGAAGAGGAGGCTGAGAGGAGACTTCATTGCTCTCTAAAATGCCCTGAAAGGAGGTTGGAGTGAGGTGGGGGTTGGTCTCTTCTCCCTAGTACCAAGCAACACAACAACTCCCTGAAAGAAGCTTGGAGCCGGGGGGGAGGTTGGTCTCTTCTCCCCAGCATCAGGTGAGAGAACGAAAGGAACAGGCCCAGAATTGCCCCCAGGGGAGGTTTGGGTTGGACATGAAGAGCCATATCTTCCTTGCAAGAGTGGTCAGGCACTGGCACAGGCTGCCCAGGGAGGTGGTGGAGTCCCCATCCCTGGAGGGGTTCATGAAACCTCTGGCCATGGCACTTTGGGGCCACGGTTTGGGGGCCGTGGTGGGGTTGGGCTGCTGGTTGGACTGGATGAGCTTAGAGAGCTTTTCCAACCCAAACAAACCCAAACTGTATCCAGTTCTGGGCTCCTCAGCACTGCTCAGGCCACACCTGGAGTCCTGTGTCCAGTTCTGGGCTCCTCAGGTTAGGAAAGATGTTGAGCTGCTGGAAGGTGTCCAGAGAAGGGCAAGAAAGCTGGGGAGGGGTCTGGAGCACAGCCCTGGGAGGAGAGGCTGAGGGAGCTGGGGTTGCTTAGCCTGGAGGAGGCTCAGGGGAGACCTTCTTGCTCTCTGCAACTCCCTGCAGGGAGGTTGTAGCCAGGTGGGGGTTGGGCTCTTCTGCCAGGCAGGCAGCCAGCCCCAGAACAAGAGGCCACAGTCTCAAGCTGTGCCAGGGGAGGATCAGGCTGGATGTGAGGAAGAAGTTCTTCATGGAAAGAGAGATTTGCCATTGGAATGTGCTGCCCAGGGAGGTGGTGGAGTCCCCATCCCTGGAGGTGTTTAGGCAGAGCCTGGATGAGGCGCCCTTGGTGCCATGGTTTAGTTGATCAGATGGTGCTGGGTGAGAGGTTGGACTTGATGATCTATGAGATCTTTTCCAACCTGGTTAATTTTTCTCTTCTCTTCTCTTCTCTTCTCTTCTCTTCTCTTCTCTTCTCTTCTCTTCTCTTCTCTTCTCTTCTCTTCTCTTCTCTTCTCTTCTCTTCTCTTCTCTTCTCTTCTCTTCTCTTCTCTTCTCTTCTCTTCTCTTCTCTTCTCTTCTCTTCTCTTCTCTTCTCTTCTCTTCTCTTCTCTCTCTTCTCTTCTCTTCTCCTCTCCTCTCTTCTCTTCTCTTCTCTTCTCTTCTCTTCTCTCTCTCTTCTCTCCTCTCCTCTCCTCTCCTCTCCCTCTCCTCTCCTCTCCCTCTCCTCTCCTCTCCTCTCCTCTCCTCTCCTCTCCTCTCCTCTCCTCTCCTCTCTCTCCTCTCCTCTCCTCTCCTCTCCTCTCCTCTCCTCTCCTCTCCTCTCCTCTCCTCTCCTCCTCTCCTCTCCTCTCTCCTCTCCTCTCCTCTCCTCTCTCCTCTCCTCTCCTCTCCTCTCCTCTCCTCTCCTCTCCTCTCCTCTCCTCTCTCTCCTCCTCTCCTCTCCTCTCCTCTCCTCTCCTCTCCTCTCCTCTCCTCTCCTCTCCTCTCCTCCCTCTCTCTCCTCTCTCCTCTCCTCTCTCTCCTCTCCTCTCTTCTCTCCTCTCTCTCCTCTCCTCTCCTCTCCTCTCCTCTCCTCTCCTCTCCTCTCCTCTCCTCTCCTCCTCTCCTCTCCTCTCCCTCTCCTCTCCTCTCCTCTCCCTCTCCTCTCCTCTTCCCTCTCCTCTCCTCCCTTCCTCTCCTCCTCCTCCTTCTCTCCTCTCCTCTCCTCTCCTCTCCTCCTCCTCTCCTTCCTTCTCTCCTCTCCAAACCTTCCTCTCCTCTCCTCTCCTCTCCTCTCCTCTCCTCCTTCCTCTCCTCTCCTCTCCTCTCCTCCTCCTCTCCTCTCCTCTCCCTTCCCTTCCTCCCTCTCCTCTCCTCTCCCTCTCCCTCTCCTCCTCCTTCCTCCTTCCTCCCTCTTCCTCCTTCCTCTCCTCTCCTTCCTCCTCTCCCCTCTCCCTTCCTTCCTCTCCTCTCCTCTCCTTCCTCCCCTCCTTCCTTCCTTCCCTTCCTTCCTTCCTCCTTCCTTCCTCTTCCTTCCCTTCCTTCCCCTTCCTTCCCTTCCCTTCCTTCCCAAACCTTCCTTCCTTCCTTCCCTTCCCTTCCTTCCCTTCCCTTCCCTTCCTTCCTTCCTTCCCTTCCCAAACCTTCCCTTCCCTCCCCAAACCTTCCCTTCCTTCCTTCCCTTCCTTCCCTTCCTTCCTTCCCTTCCCAAACCTTCCCTTCCTTCCCTTCCCAAACCTTCCCAAACCTTCCCTTCCCTTCCCTTCCCTTCCCTTCCCTTCCCTTCCCTTCCTTTCCTTCCCTTCCCTTCCCTTCCCTTCCTTCCTTCCCTTCCCTTCCCTTCCTTCCTTCCCTTCCCTTCCTTCCCTTCCCTTCCTTCCCTTCCCTTCCTTCCCTAACCTTCCCTTCCCTTCCCAAACCTTCCCAAACCTTCCCAAACCTTCCCAAACCTTCCCAAACCTTCCCAAACCTTCCTTCCCTTCCCTTCCCTTCCCTTCCCTTCCCTTCCCTTCCCTTCCTTCCTTCCCTTCCTTCCTTCCTTCCCTTCCCTTCCTTCTTCCTTCCCTTCCTTCCTTCCCTTCCTTCCCTTCCTTCCCTTCCCTTCCCTTCCCTTCCTTCCCTTCCTTCCCTTCCCTTCCCTTCCCTTCCTTCCCTTCCCTTCCCTTCCCTTCCCTTCCCTTCCCTTCCCTTCCCATGACTCTGGCAGGCAGGCAGTGCCAGGCTGAGCTGGCAGCAGCAGCTGGGGTTCCCAAGTGCCCCAGAGCACAGCTTGCATGGAACGACTTCCAGGGACTCTAAGGTGCTCGGCCCTTGTGCTTGGCTGCTGCTCCCATCAGCCTGCCCCAGCAGTGGCAGCCGGCACAGGGCTGAGCATGGGAAGTTCCAGCTAAACAAAAGGAGGAACTCCTTCACTCTGAGGATGGTGGAGACCTGGAGCAGGCTGCCCAGGGAGGTGGTGAAGTCCCCAGCTCTGGAGTCATTCAAAGCCCACCTGGATGCTGTCCTGTGCAACCTGCCTTAGGTAAAGCTGCTCTGGCAGAGGGGTTGGAGAGACTCTTAGTTGCATCCTGGGATAGGACAAGGGGCAATGCATATAAATTCCAGCCCAGGAGGTTGCACCTAAACATGAGGAGGAACTTCTTGACTGTGAGGGTCCCAGAGGCCTGGAGCAGGCTGCCCAGAGAGGTTGTGGAGTCTCCTTCTCTGGAGCCTTTCCAGACCCATCTGGATGTGTTCCTGTGTCACCTGTGCTGGAGTCTGTGCTCCTGCTCTGGCAGGGGGTTGGACTTGATGATCTCTTTGGGTCCCTTCCAACCCCTGACATCCTCTGATCCTGTGATCTCCAACCTAAACCTCCCCTGGGGCAACTTGAGGCCATTTCCTCTCCTTCTATCACCTGACACTAGACAGAAGAGACCAACCCCACCTCACTCCAACCTTCTTTCAGCGACTTGAGGAGAGCCAGAAGGTCTCCCCTCAGCCTTGCTGCATTTCAGTATCTGAGGGGGGACCTCCAGGAGGGTTGTGGAGTCTCCTTCTCTGGAGCCTTTCCAGCCCCATCTGGATGTGTTCCAGGTGCCACCTGTGCTGGATTCTATGCTCCTGCTCTGGCAGAGGGATTGGATTTGATGACCTCCAGAGGTCCCTTCCACCCCCTAACATCCTGGGAGCCTGTGATCAGGTCATGAAAAGCTCTCCAGGAGCTGGCAATGGTCACTGGCAGCCCAGGAGGCAGCCGTGGGCTGGGCTGCATCAAAAGCAGTGAGAGCAGCGGGGCCAGGGAGGGGATTCTCCCCCTCTGCCCTGCTCTGGTACAGCCCCACCTGCAGCCCTGCATCCAGTTCTGGTGCCCCCAGCACAAGAAGGACCTGGGCCTAATGGAGCAGGTCCAGAGGAGGCCAGAAAGATGATCAGAGGGCTGGAGAACCTTCTCTATGGGGACAGGGTAGGAACATCAGGGCTGTTCAGCCTGGAGAAGAGAAGGCTCCAAGGCAGACTTCAGAGCAGCCTTGCAGTACCTGAACTGGCTCCAGGAGAACTGGGGAGGGACTTTGGACAAGGGCTGGGAGTGCCAGGGTGAGGGACAAGGGCTTTGAGCTGGGAGAGGGGAGACTGAGACTGGAGAGGAGGAAGAGATTCTTTGGGGTGAGGGTGGGGAGAGACTGGAGCAGGTTGCCCAGGGAGGCTGTGGCTGTGCCCTGCCTGGAGGTGCTCAAGGGCAGGTTGGATGAAGCCTTGAGCAGCCTGGGCTGGTGGGAGCTGTCCCTGCCCACGGCAGGGGGGGTTGGAACTGGATGATCTTGAAGGTCCCTCCCATCCCCTACTATCATCCTCTGTGACCTCCAACCTGTGGGCCCCCAGATTTTAGTGCTGCTGGGGCAGGCAGCACCCCGCCTCGAAGAGGGTTTTGGTGACAGCCACAGCATCCCTCTGTCAGGGAGGCACAGCCCCGGCTGGGAACAGGGCTGGGAGGGATGGAAACGGTGCAGTGGAGCTGAAACAGCAAATGGGATGATGAATTGGGGAAGCAAAAGGTCAAGGTGTGCTCTGCTGCCTGGCAGGCAGCGTGAAAACCCCAGGGGAAGGGATCCCTCAGCACGAGAGGCTGCTGCAGCCTTGCAGGGGATTTGGGGGTGGAGGGGGGTGGGGGAGGGGAGGGGGGAAGCACCCTGGCAACCCCCAACCACTTTTCCAGGGGACAACACCCAGACCCCAACCACTTCCCTGCCACTGCTCACAGGCAGCCCAGCTGGGCTCTGCGTGGGGCTGCAGAGAGAGCCTTGAGGGGTGGAGGGACCCTGAGTCACAGGGAACTGGGGCAGAGCCACAGGGGTGTGGGGTGCACGGGGGGGGGTGGTGGGGTGGGGTGTGGGGGAAGGCAGCTAAATCAGGCTGTGGATGAGTCACAGCACGAGGGATTTGATCAGCTGCCTTGCAGAAGTTTCCTTTCTCAGGGTTGCCTCAGAGTCCCAGCGTGGGGGGGGGGGGGAAAGGACCTCTGGAGCACAACCTGTGCAACCCCCCTGCTCCAGCAGGGCACCCACAGCACCCTGCCCAGCAGCACAATGCCCCAGGGGGGTTGGAAGCTCTCCACACCAAGGAGACTCCACAACCTCTCTGGGCAACCTGCCCCAGGGCTCAGCACCCTCACACCAAACAACTTTCTCCTCCTGGGTTCCAGTTTGTGCCCAGTGCCCCTTGGCCTGTCCCTGGGCACCACAGAGCAGAGCCTGGCCCCAGCCTCTTGCCCCCCACAGCTCCTTTAGCTCTTGCTGAGCATTGCTCAGCTGCCCTCTGGGGCTGCTCTCCTGCAGGCTCTCAGCCCCAGGGCTCTCAGCCTTTGCTCCTCACAGAGCAGCTCCAAGCCCCTCAGCAGCTTCGAATCATAGAATCATCAAATCCTAGAATCAATACGGTTGGAAAAGACCTCAAGGATCAGCAAGTCCAACCTGGCACCCAACACCTCCTGACAACTCAACCACGGCTCCAAGGGCCACATCCAAGCCCCTCTTGAACACCTCCAGGGATAGGGACTCCACCACCTCCCTGGGCAGCACATCCCAATGGCCAACAACTCAATGATCAACCCACCCTCTGCAGCCACGTGCAGCCAGAGCTCCCTGAGGGCAGCTGAAAAAGGGCTCCATGTTTGGCTTGGATTTAGCTCAACCCATGAAAAAAATCAAGCAGCTCCCCCTAGAAGTTCACTGCCATGGGCTGGGTGAGGAGTAGCTCCCTAAGCCTCTGCAGAATTGAATCATACAATCCCAGAATCAACCAGGCTGGAAAAGACCTCAGAGCTCAGCAAGGCCAAGCTGGCACCCAACACCTCCTGACAGCTGAACCATGGCTCCAAGGGCCACATCCAGTCCCCTCTTGAGCACCTCCAGGGATGGGGACTCCACCACCTCCCTGGGCAGCACATTCCAATGGTCAATTACTCTCTCTGGGAAGAACTTTCTCCTCACCTCCAATCTAAACCTCCCCTGGCACAGCTTGAGACTGTGTCCTCCTGTTCTGGTGCTGCTTGCCTGGCAGAAGAGACCAACCCCCAGCCAGCTACAACCTCCCTTCAGGGAGTTGTAGAGAGCAATGAGGTCTCCCCTGAGCCTCCTCTTCTGCAGGCTAAGCAACCCCAGCTCCCTCAGCCTCTCCCCACAGGGCTGTGCTCCAGACCCCTCCCCAGCTTTCTTGCCCTTCTCTGGACACCTTCAAGTCTCTCAATGTCCTTCTTAAACTGAGGAGCCCAGAACTGGACACAGGACTCGAGGTGTGGCCTAACCAATGCAGAGTACAGGGGCACAATGACCTCCCTGCTCCTGCTGGCCACACTCTTCCTGATGCAGGCCAGGATGCCCTTGGCCCCCTTGGCCACCTGGGCACACTGCTGGCTCATGTTCAGGCAGCTGTCAACCAGCACCCCCAGGTCCCTCTCTGTTTGGCAGCTCTCAGCCACTCTGTCCCCAGCCTGTAGCTCTGCCTGGGGTTGCTGTGGCCAAAGGGCAGCCCCTGGCACTTGGACTTGTTGAATGCCATCCTGTTGGCCTCTGCCCATCTGCCCAGCCTGGCAAGGTCCCTCTGCAGAGCCCTTCTGCCCTCTAACTGACCAACATCTGCTTCCAGCTTGGTGTCATCTGCACATTTGCTGATGACTTTCTCAATCCCCTCATCCAGATCGTCAATGAAGACTTCAAGTCTCTCAATGTCCTTCTTAACCTGAGGAGCCCAGAACTGGACACGGGACTCGGTAACCTTTGCATTCTCCGCTGGACTCTCTCCAGTGGTTTCCTGCCCCTCCAACTGGGGAGCCCAGAACCGGCCCCAGGTCTCCGGCTGCGTCCTGACTAGAGGCCAGCGCCGAGCGGATTCCCTCTCAGCCTTCTCTTCTCCAGGCTCAGCAGCCCCAGGGCTCCGAACCGTTCTCCTCCTGCAGCACGAACCGTCTCAGCTGGGCGACGGGGAGAAAGCCAACGCGGCGGAGGCAATGCCGGGAGCGGGATTCAAAGGCTGAAGGGGAAGAGCCGCCGCTGGATGCTTGATTTCGCTCTTGGCAACGGCCATCACCCAGCCCTGCCCTCTCCCCGGGGGAGGAAGGGAGCCGCTCTCCAAACAGCAAGGCAAACAGTCAGCTTTTGTGCCTGGCCCTTTCTTTTCCTTGGCTGCCAGAGGATTTACCAATTAAATGGTTGTTTAGGGCTCTGAACCCGCTAATCAGATCTGCCAAAAGCCTTAATGAGAGCTTTGCACTTCCCTTTCCTCTTCGGTTGGAGTTGTTGGGGTTCGAGGGGGGGTGGGGTTGTTGTTGTCGTTGTTTTGGGGTTGGGTTTTCCCCCCACCCCCCTCTTTTTATCTCTTTCTGGCCTCTTTAAAGGCTCATTCAAGATCCACAAAGGGTTTCTCAAGCCATGCTCCTCTCCCCCCACCCCCCAAAATAATTGCAGCCAGGGGCTCTTGCCCAGCCTTGGCTGGCACTGCCCCTCACCAACCTGCCCACAGCCGTGCTGGTGGGAACTGGGGAAGGGGATGGGTTGTTTTTTTTTCCCCTGGGAAGTGTTTTGCTCTTCCTTTCCCTTCCTCCTTTCCCCCTTTGATTTTAATCTCTGCTTTTTGAACCCTTTTTTTCCCCCCTTTGCTCTTTGTCCCGTGCTCTTGGGCAATGCAAAACCCCTCAGGCAGAGGCCGTCGGGAGCAGGCTGTGGGTCGGCTCCGTCCTTGACCTCCAAAGTCCTCCTGGGGTGGTTTTTCTTTTCTGTGGCTGCTCTCACTCTATCTCCTCTTGCTGCTTCCAGCCTTGGAAGTGAAACCTCTCTCCCCAAAGAGCAGGAGCCCTTCAAGGGTGGCAGATGGCTGATGAGGAGGGAAGTCGTGGGCAGGAGGATGCAAATGCTCTTGGATGTCTTGGCGACACTCATCGCGTCGAGGCCGTGCTGCTGGGGAAGTGCATCATCCAGCTTGGCACGGCCCAGCTCTTCCCTTCCACCACCCAGGGGTTGGGGTATTTCATGCCTGGCTTATGCTGCTTTGCAGCACTGCTGAATGCACCTCAGAATCACAGGAGAGGATAGGGGAGGATAGGGTAGGATAGGGGAGGATAGGGGAGGATAGGGTAGGATAGGATAGGATAGGATAGGATAGGATAGGATAGGATAGGATAGGACAGGACAGAATAGAACAGAATACAGTGGAATGGAATGGAATGGAATGGAATGGAATGGAATGGAATGGAATGGAATGGAATGGAATGGAATGGAATAGGATAGGATAGGATAGGATAGGATAGGATAGGATAGGATAGGACAGAATAGAACAGAATACAGTGGAATGGAATGGAATGGAATGGAATGGAATGGAATGGAATGGAATGGAATGGAATGGGATAGGATAGGATAGGATAGGATAGGATAGGACAGAATAGAACAGAATACAGTGGAATGGAATGGAATGGAATGGAATGGAATGGAATGGAATGGAATAGGATAGGATAGGATAGGATAGGATAGGATAGGATAGGATAGGATAGGATAGGATAGGATAGAACAGAATACAGTGGAATGGAATGGAATGGAATGGAATGGAATGGAATGGAATGGAATGGAATGGAATGGAATGGAATGGGATAGGATAGGATAGGATAGGACAGAATAGAACAGAATACAGTGGAATGGAATGGAATGGAATGGAATGGAATGGAATGGAATGGAATGGAATGGGATAGGATAGGATAGGATAGGATAGGATAGGACAGAATAGAACAGAATACAGTGGAATGGAATGGAATGGAATGGAATGGAATGGAATGGAATGGAATAGGATAGGATAGGATAGGATAGGATAGGATAGGATAGGACAGAATAGAACAGAATACAGTGGAATGGAATGGAATGGAATGGAATGGAATGGAATAGGATAGGATAGGATAGGATAGGATAGGATAGGATAGGATAGGATAGGATAGAACAGAATACAGTGGAATGGAATGGAATGGAATGGAATGGAATGGAATGGAATGGAATGGAATGGAATGGAATGGAATGGGATAGGATAGGATAGGACAGAATAGAACAGAATACAGTGGAATGGAATGGAATGGAATGGAATGCAATGGAATGGAATGGAATGGAATGGAATGGAATAGGATAGGATAGGATAGGATAGGATAGGATAGGATAGGACAGGATAGAACAGAATACAGTGGAATGGAATGGAATGGAATGGAATGGAATGGAATGGAATGGAATGGAATGGAATGGAATAGAATGGGATGGATAGGATAGGATAGGATAGGATAGGATAGGACAGGATAGAACAGAATACAGTGGAATGGAATGGAATGGAATGGAATGGAATAGGATGGGATAGGATAGGATAGATAGGATAGGATAGGATAGGATAGAACAGAATACAGTGGAATGGAATGGAATGGAATGGAATGGAATAGGATAGGATAGATAGGATAGGATAGGATAGGATAGGATAGGATAGGACAGGATAGAACAGAATACAGTGGAATGGAATGGAATGGAATGGAATGGAATGGAATGGAATGGAATGGAATGGAATGGAATGGAATAGGATAGGATAGGATAGGATAGGATAGGATAGGATAGGATAGGATAGGATAGGACAGGATAGAACAGAATACAGTGGAATGGAATGGAATGGAATGGAATGGAATGGAATGGAATGGAATGGAATGGAATGGAATGGAATGGAATAGGATAGGATAGGATAGATAGGATAGGATAGGACAGGATAGAACAGAATACAGTGGAATGGAATGAAATGAAATGGAATGGAATGGAATGGAATGGAATGGAATGGAATGGAATGGAATGGAATGGGATAGGATAGGATAGATAGGATAGGATAGGATAGGACAGGACAGAATAGAACAGAATACAGTGGAATGGAATGGAATGGAATGGAATGGAATGGAATGGAATGGAATGGAATGGAATGGAATGGAATAGGATAGGATAGGATAGGATAGGATAGGATAGGATAGGATAGGATAGGACAGGATAGAACAGAATACAGTGGAATGGAATGGAATGGAATGGAATGGAATGGAATGGAATAGGATAGGATAGGATAGGATAGGATAGGATAGGATAGGATAGGATAGGATAGGACAGGACAGAATAGAACAGAATACAGTGGAATGGAATGGAATGGAATGGAATGGAATGGAATGGAATGGAATGGAATGGAATGGAATAGGATAGGATAGGATAGGATAGGATAGGATAGGATAGGATAGGACAGAATAGAACAGAATACAGTGGAATGGAATGGAATGGAATGGAATGGAATGGAATAGGATGGGATGGGATAGGATAGGATAGGATAGGATAGGATAGGATAGGATAGGATAGGATAGAACAGAATACAGTGGAATGGAATGGAATGGAATGGAATGGAATGGAATGGAATGGAATGGAATGGAATGGAATGGAATGGGATAGGATAGGATAGGATAGGATAGGATAGGATAGGATAGGATAGGACAGAATAGAACAGAATACAGTGGAATGGAATGGAATGGAATGGAATGGAATGGAATGGAATGGAATGGAATGGAATGGAATAGGATAGGATAGGATAGGATAGGATAGGATAGGATAGGATAGGATAGGACAGAATAGAACAGAATACAGTGGAATGGAATGGAATGGAATGGAATGGAATGGAATGGAATGGAATGGAATGGAATGGAATGGAATGGAATGGAATAGGATAGGATAGGATAGGATAGGATAGGATAGGACAGAATACAGTGGAATGGAATGGAATGGAATGGAATGGAATGGAATGGAATAGAATAGAATAGAATAGAATAGAATAGAATAGAATAGAATAGAATAGAATAGACCAGGTTGGAAAAGACCTCTGAGATCATCAAGTTCAACCTAGCACCCAACACCTCCTGTCTAATTAAACCATGGCTAATAATCATCACAAGGACCCCACTTGGCTAAGGACCAGGGGAAGCTACTAGCTTCTCCCTCCCTGCCTTCCCCTTTAACCCTCTCTATAAAAGGGACAAGAGACAGGAGCACAGAAGTTAATAGAGAATCATAGAATAGAATAGAATAGAATAGAATAGAATAGAATAGAATAGAATAGAATAGAATAGAATAGAATAGAATAGAATTAACCAGGTGGGAAATGACCTTTGAGATCACCAAGTCCAACCTGTTACCTGACACCATCTGATCAACTAAACCATGGCACCAAGTTGGACTTGGTGATCTTTGAGGTCTCTTCCAACCTTGGCAACACTGTGATACTCTGATACTGTGGTATGGTGCAGTAGGTAGCTAATGGTTGGACTTGATGACCTTGAAGGTCTTTTCCCACCTCAGAGACCCTCTGATCCTGTGGTTTGGGTGGGAAGGGACCTTTAAAGCTCATCTAGCCCAACCCCCCCCCCCCCGCAACCAGCAGGGACACCTCCAACCAGAGCAGGTTGCTCTAAGCCCCAAACAGCCTCACCTGGAATGGCTCCAGGGATGAGCCCTCTCCCACCTCTCTGAGCAACCTGGGCTAGGGTCTCACCACCCTCATTGTAAACCACTTCCTCCTGTTCTCCTGCCCAGGTGTCCCACGTTTTACTTCCAAACCATCCCCCCACGCCCCACCCCCTGTCCTATATTGCGGTGCGGAAGGGCAAAGCCACGACGGCGTCGGCAGGAAGGCTGAGGAGCTTCTCAAAGCCGCTTTCTCAGCTGCCAAACCTCTCCAGCCCTCCCCAGGAACTGCCAAAGTCCTCGCTCAGCCCAGCGCATCGCACAGGCAATTCTCTCCACGCAGACCTCCTCTGCCGCTTCAAGCTCCTTTCATGTGCGCAGCGAAGGCTGGTGGTGACACATGTAATTAAGTCTTGCCGAACAGCCCTCGACGGTGGAGATCAAAGCAATTTGCGAGCTAAATGTGCGTCATTATCTCCACTTTACAGGGGAAACTGAGGCTTAGGGAAGGGAAATCTCCCAGCAGACAAAGGCTTGGAGGCAAGGAGGGGTGGGGGAGGAGGGGGGAAAAAAAAACACCCCAGGACTCCCAAATCCTCCTTCTGCTGACGAGGCGAAACTCCGGAGCGCTGAAAGGGTTGGGGAACAGCTTCGGCAGGCTGCGAGGGAGGAAGGCTCCGAAAGGAAGAAAGGTTTGGCTTGAAAGGGAGAAATGCATTGAGATGCAAACAGATTGTGTGTGTGTGTGTGTGTGTGTCCCCAAAAAAGTGACAGCTTGAAAAGAGGGATTTGACTTGCAACGTGGGAAGCTGATTCGGGGAGGAAAGTCACTATTGGAATGGAATGGAATGGAATGGAATGGAATGGAATGGAATGGAATGGAATGGAATGGAACAGAGCAGAACAGAGTAGAATAGAATAGAGTAGACTAGAATAGACTAGAATAGACTGGAATGGAATGGAATGGAATGGAATGGAATGGAATGGAATGGAATGGAATGGAATGGAATGGAATGGAATGGAATGGAATGGAATGGAATGGAATGGAATGGAATGGAATGGAATGGAATGGAATAGAATAGAATAGAATAGAATAGAATAGAATAGAATAGAATAGAATAGAATAGAATTGAATTAACCAGGTTGGAAAAGACCTCAGAGATCATCAAGTCCAACCTATCACCCAGCACCATCTGATCAACTCAACCATGGCACCAAGGGCCTCATCCAGGCTCTTCCTAAACACCTCCAGGGGTGGGGACTCCACCACCTCCCTGGGCAGCACATCCCAGTGGCCAATCTCTCTTGCTGGGAAGAACTTCTTCCTAACATCCAGTCTGAACCTCCCCTGGCACAGCTTGAGACTGTGTCCTCTTGTTCTGGGGCTCGGTGCCTGCCTGGGAGAAGAGACCAACCCCCACCTGGCTCCAACCTCCCTGCAGGCAGTTGCAGAGAGCAAGAAGGTCTCCCCTGAGCCTCGTCTTCTCCAGGCTAAGCAACCCCAGCTCCCTCAGCCTCTCCCCACAGGGCTGTGCTCCAGACCCCTCCCCAGCTTTCTTGCCCTTCTCTGGACACCTTCAAGTCTCTCAATGTCCTTCTTAACCTGAGGAGCCCAGAACTGGACACAGGACTCAAGGTGTGGCCTCAGCAGTGCTGAGCACAGGGCACAATGACCTCCCTGCTCCTGCTGGCCACACTCTTCCTGCTGCAGGCCAGGATGCCATTGGCCTTCTTGGCTTCCTGGGCACACTGCTGGCTCCTGTTCAGCTGCTGTCAAATACTCCCCCCAGGTCCTTCTCTGCCTGGCTCCTCTCCAGCCACTCTGCCCCCAGCCTGTAGCACTGCCTGGACTTTTGAGAAGGGCTGGGAGTGCCAGGATGAGGATCAATGGCTTTGAATTGGGAGAGGGAGGTTGAGACTGGAGACAAGGAAGAAATACTTTGGAGTGAGGGTGAGGAGCGACTGGCACAGGGAGGCTGTGGCTGTCCTCTGCCTGGAGGTGTTCCAGGCCAGGCTGGATGAGGCCTTGAGCAAGCTGAGCTGGTGGTGGGAAGTGTCCCTGCCCATGGCAGGGGGGTTGGAACTGGATGATCTTGAAGGTCCTTTCCAACCCAACCCATTCTATGACTCCAGAGTTCTATGCTCTCCAGAGGTCCCTCCCATCCCCTATCATTCTCTGTGACCTCCAGCCTGTGGGCCCCCAGATTTTAGTGCTGCTGGGGCAGGCAGCACCCCCAGCTAAAGAGGGTTTTGGTGACAGCCACAGCATCCCTCTGTCAGGGAGGCACAGCCCGGGCTGGGAACAGGGCTGGGAGGGATGGAAACGGTGCACAGAACAATGGCTTTGAGCCGTGCTGGAGTCTATGGGCCAGCTCCAGCAGGGGGTGGGGCTGGCTGACCTCCGGGGGGGATCCCTTCCAACCCCTAACATCCTCTGGTGCTGTGATAATTAGATTTGGCTTTGCAACCACCCAAAAAAAAAAAAAGGGGGGGGGGAGGGGAGGGAAAGGGCATAAAAGAGAGCCTCTTGCCAAGCAGTGAGAAATAATTAGCAGCACATTGTGTCATTAAACACTAGGCTTTAATTAAATGGCATGGAGATAACTGCCTCTAACGACTGCAGGTCTGGAGCCTCCAGACAGCCAAGCACTTGGCAGCATGGAGCCAAAGACCTCCTGAAGCAGGCAGCAGGCAAGCCCTTTGCTCTGGTTGATGAGGCACCTGCCTAAGTAGGGCACCACCGTTGCATCTCCCACCTTAAATTAGCTTCTTGCCCCTTTTTGCATCCCCTGCTTCCTGCCTCTCTGGAGCTCAGGGGTGTTTGGAGGGGGTTGGGTTGCACACCGGGAGGGGAAGCTGCTCCTGTCCTGGTGGCCTCCTTGTGTTTGGCAACCTCCTTTTCACAGGATCAGAGAATCACAGAATGTTAGGGCTGGGAAGGGACCTCTGGAGATCAGCCAGCCCAACCCCACCCCCTGCCAGAGGAGGGTCACCTAAAGGAGGTCACACAGGGACACATCCAGGCAGGTCCTGAATATCTTCAGGAATGCATCCAGGTGGGGCTGGAAAGGCTCCACTGAAGGAGACTCCACAACCTCTCTGGGCAGCCTGCTCCAGGGCTCTGGGACCCTCCCAGGGAAGAAGTTCCTCCTCGTGGTGAGGTGGAACCTCCTGGGCTGGAACAGAACAGAATAGAATAGCATTAACCAGGTTGGAAAAGACCTCAGAGATCATCAAGTCCAACCTATCACCCAGCACCATCTAAGCAACTAAACCATGGCACCAAGCACCTCATCCTAAACACCTCCAGGGATGGGGACTCCACCACCTCCCTGGGCAGCACATCCCAGTGGCCAATCTCTTTTGGGAATAATTTGTTCCTAACATCCAGCCTCAACCTCCCCTGGCACAGCTTGAGGCTGTGTCCTCTTGTTCTGGTGCTGGGTGCCTGGGAGAAGAGACCAACCCCCTCCTGGCTCCAACCTCCCTTCAGGGAGTTGGAGAGAGCAAGGTGGTCTTCCCTGCCCTGAGAGTTTACATCCACTGCCCCTTGGCCTATCCCAGGCTGCAAGGGAGCAGAGCCTGTCCCTGTCCCCTCCCTCTTGAGCTCCAGCAACTGAAGGAGCTGGGGAGGGTTAGTTTGGGAAAGAGGAGGCTGAGTGGAGACCTCTTTGCTCTCTACAGCTACCTGAAAGGAGCTTGTGCAGAGGTTGGTGCTGGTCTCCTCTCACAGGTAATTAGGGATGGACCAAGAGGGAATGGCCTCAAGCAACAACTGGGTAGGTTTAAACTGCTCATTAGGAAACATTTTCTTCCCAGCAAGAGTGGTCAGGGAGTGGGATGTGCTGCCCAGGCAGGTGGTGGAGTCCCCGAGCCTGGCTGTGCCTCAAGGTGGTTTGGATGTGGTGCTTGGGGCTGTGCCTTAGGGGTGACCCTTGCAGAGCAGGGCTCTGGGTTGGACTTGGTGATCCTGAGGCTCTTTTCCAAGCTGAACGTTTCTGTGGTTCTCTGGAGGGTTTAGGCTGCTTGTTAGGAAGAAATTCTTCATAGGATAGGATAGGATAGGATAGGATAGGATAGGATAGGATAGGATAGGATAGGATAGGATAGGATAGGATAGGATAGGATAGGATAGGATAGGATTAACCAGGTTGGAAAAGACCTCTGAGATCATCAAGTCCAACCTATCACCCAACACCTCCTGACTAGATAAACTGTGGCTAATAAACAGCACAAGGACCACCCCCTGGCCAAGGCCCAGGGGAAGCTACTAGCTTCACCCTCCCTGCCTCCCCCTCACTGCCCCTATACAAAAGGGACAAGAGACAGAACCAGAGAAATTAATACAGAATCAATCACAGAATGAACCAGGTTGGAAAAGACCTCAGAGATCATCAAGTCCAACCTATTGCCTAATCCCTAACACCTCCTGACAACTAAACCATGGCTCCAAGTGCCACATCCAATCCATTCTTGAACACCTTGAACATGAGGATGAGCAGAGGGCTGGAGCACCTCTCCTGTGAGGACAGACTGAAGGAGTTGGGGCTGTTCAGTCTGGAGGAGAGAAGGCTCCCAGGTGACCTCATTGTGGCCTTCCAGGATCTGAAGGGGGCTACAGGAAGGCTGGGGAGGGACTGCTCAGGATCTCAGGGAGGGATAGGACTAGGGGGAATGGACTGAAGCTGGAGGTGGGGAGATTCAGGCTGGAGGGGAGGAGGAAGTTCTTCCCCAGGAGAGTGGTGAAACCCTGGAATGGGTTGTGCAGGGAGGTGGTTGAGGCCCCGTCCCTGGAGGTGTTTGAGCCCAGGCTGGATGAGGCTCTGGGCAGCCTGATGTAGTGTGGGGTGTCCCTGCCCATGGCAGGGGGTTGGAACTGGATGATCCTGGTGGTCCCTTCCAACCCTGACTGATACTATGACACTATGATACCTCCAGGGATGGGGACTCCACCACCTCCCTGGGCAGCACATCCCAAGGGCCAATCTCTCTTGCTGGGAAGAATTTCTTCCTAACCTCCAGCCTGAACCTCCCCTGGCACAGCTTGAGACTGTGGCCTCTTGTTCTGGGGCTGGCTGCCTGCCTGGCAGAAGAGCCCAACCCCCACCTGGCTACAACCTCCCTTCAGGGAGTTGCAGAGAGCAAGAAGGTCTCCCCTGAGCCTCCTCTTCTGCAGGCTAAGCAACCCTCAGCTCCCTCAGCCTCTCCTCCCAGGGCTGTGCTCCAGACCCCTCCCCACCTTTCTTGCCCTTCTCTGGACATGTTCAAGTGTCTCAATATCCTTCTCCCAGGCTTCCTATTGAGCTGGTCTGGCAGAGTTACTGTTGGGTGTGTGTGTGTGTGTGTGTGTGTGTGTAAATTCAACCCACCACACTTCCTTATAGACTCATAGAATGGGTTGGGAGTGACCTTAAAGAGCTTTGAGTTGCAACCCCCTTGATTTTCACCCCAAACTGCCCACACCTAAGGAAATTGTCCTCCCCAGGGAGGGAGCACAGCTCAGAGCTGCAGCCAGCCCAGCAGTTTTCAGGGTTATTCCTCACAGTCCTACAATCCTGGAATGGTTTGGGTTGGAAGGGACTTCAAAGCTTATCCAGTTCCAACCCCCCTGCCATGGGCAGGGACACCTCCCACTCAGCCCAGGTTGCTCAAGGTCTCATCCACCTTCGCCTTCAACACCTCCAGGCAGGGCACATCCACAGCTTCCCTGGGCAACCTGTTCCAGTGTCTCCCCACCCTCACTCCAAAGAATTTCTTCCTCATCTCCAGTCTCAGTCTCCTCTCTCCCAGCTCAAAGCCATTGTCCTCATCCTGGCACTCCCAACCCTTGTCCAAAGTCCCTCCCCAGCTCTTCTGGAGCCCCTTCAGGTACTGGAAGGCTGCTCTGAGGTCTCCCTGGAGCCTTCACTTCTCCAGGCTGAACAGCCCCAACTCTCAGCTTGTCCCCACAGGGGAGGGGCTGCAACCCTCTGATCTTCTTCACTGGAAAGGTCCTCAAGCATTGGAATGATCTGCCCTGGGCAGTGCTGGAGTCACCACCCCTGTGGGGCTGGGGTTCAAGCAGGCTGCGGACCTGGTGCTTAGGGACACGGTTTAGTGCTGACCCCTCAGTGCTGGGTCAAAGGTTGGGCTGCATGGTCTTGGAGGTCTCTTCCAAGCAGAGCTACTCTGTGATTCACCTGCATGTCTCTCATCTTCTCCAGACACAGTAATATTCTCTCCCCCTCCCCCTTCTGTCCTCCCCCAACTTCTTTCCCTGTACATCCTCCTGGGAGAAGGTTTTGTTTCGAAGAGTTCCTCTTGCTGGTGCAAAGGAGCAGAAAGGCCCTGGGTCAGCCATTGCTGGTGAGTCTTTTGCTCACCATCATGTCACAGCATCCCCACCAGCTGCCTCTTTGCCAGGCAGATGTCCAGCCAAAGCCCCAAAGGGCTCTGAGACAAGAGAGAGCAAAAGGGGAGGGAGAGAGCTCCTTGTTAAGAGTCAGCTTGCAACAAATTCCTCAAGGTCCTTTCTTCTCCTTGTCAAAACTGCCCACTGCAGACCGAGGTCAGGCCTCCAAAGAACACAAGATGTGTGCTGGGCAGGGTTCTGTGGATGTGCCCAGAATAGAGACAGGCAGCCTGCAGAAAAAGGGCTTGAGGAGGGCAAGGTCTCAAACACAAACCCCCTTCAAAAGCAGAATGCTCTTGGCTACCCTCTGAGGCTGGAGCTAAACAGTTGGCTGCTTTCTCCTCTTGGCAGTTTCCCCGTGTGTGAGCTGGGTCATGCTCTTCCCCTTTTGCCTCCTGCCTGTTCCCTGGCAGGTTGCAGCAGTTGGCTTTGATTTATCCCTGCTGGGTTTGCTCAGAAAGGTTAAGGACTGGGAGGTTTCTGCTCTCTTTCTACCAGGACCAGGGAAGGAGTGAAAGCTCCAAATGGAGCCAGAATTATTCTTCATAGAATCTTAGAATCAAAGAGGCATAGAGGCATAGAGTCATGGAGTCATAGAGTCATGGAGTCATGGAGGCATAGAGGCATAGAGTCATGGAGTCATAGAGTCATAGAGTCATAGAGTCATGGAGTCATGGAGGCATAGAGGCATACAGTCATGGAGTCATAGAGTCAAAGAGGCATAGAGTCATGGAGTCATGGAGGCATAGAGTCATGGAGTCATGGAGTCATAGAGGCATAGAGTCATGGAGTCATGGAGGCATAGAGTCATGGAGTCATGGAGGCATAGAGGCATAGAGTCATGGAGTCATAGAGTCATAGAGTCATGGAGTCATGGAGGCATAGAGGCATACAGTCATGGAGTCATAGAGTCAAAGAGGCATAGAGTCATGGAGTCATGGAGGCATAGAGGCATGGAGTCATGCAGTCATGGAGTCATGGAGTCATGGAGTCATAGAGGCATAGAGTCATGCAGTCATGCAGTCATGGAGTCATAGAGGCATGGAGTCATGGAGTCATGGAGGCATGGAGTCATGGAGTCATGGAGGCATAGAGGCATAGAGGCATAGAGGCATAGAGTCATGGAGTCATGGAGTCATGGAGTCATGGAGTCATGGAGGCATGGAGGCATAGAGGCATAGAGTAGATGAGTCATGGAGTCATGGAGGCATGGAGTCATAGAGGCATAGAGTCATGGAGTCATGGAGTCATGGAGTCATAGAGGCATAGAGTCATGCAGTCATGGAGTCATGGAGGCATAGAGGCATGGAGTCATGGAGTCATAGAGTCATAGAGTCATAGAGTCATGGAGTCATAGAGTCATGGAGTCATGGAGTCATAGAGGCATGGAGGTCATGGAGTCATGGAGTCATAGAGGCATAGAGGCATAGAGGCATGGAGTCATGGAGTCATAGAGGCATAGAGGCATAGAGTCATGGAGTCATGGAGTCATAGAGGCATAGAGTCATGGAGTCAGTGGAGTCATGGAGGCATAGAGTCATGGAGTCATAGATAGAGGCATAGAGTCATGGAGTCATGGAGTCATCATGGAGTCATGGAGGCATGGAGTCATAGAGGCATAGAGTCATGGAGTCATGGAGTCATAGAGGCATAGAGGCATAGAGTCATGGAGTCATGGAGTCATGGAGTCATGGAGGCATAGAGGCATGGAGTCATGGAGTCATAGAGGCATGGAGAGGCATGGAGTCATGGAGTCATGGAGGCATGGAGGCATGGAGTCATGGAGAGGCATAGAGGCATGGAGTCATGGAGTCATGGAGTCATAGAGGCATAGAGTCATGGAGTCATGGAGTCATGGAGTCATGGAGGCATAGAGGCATGGAGTCATAGAGTCATGGAGTCATAGAGTCATAGAGTCATAGAGTCATGGAGTCATGGAGGCATAGAGGCATAGAGTCATGGAGTCATGGAGTCATAGAGGCATAGAGGCATAGAGTCATGGAGTCATGGAGTCATGGAGTCATGGAGTCATGGAGTCATGGAGTCATGGAGGCATAGAGGCATAGAGCATAGAGTCATGGAGGCATGGAGTCATGGAGTCATGGAGTCATGGGGCATGGAGTCATGGAGAGCATGGAGGCATGGAGGCATAGAGGCATAGAGTCATGGAGTCATGGAGTCATGGAGTCATGGAGGCATGGAGGCATGGAGGCATAGAGGCATAGAGTCATGGAGTCATGGAGTCATGGAGGCATGGAGGCATGTCAGTCATAGAGGCATAGAGTCATGCAGACATGGAGTCATGGAGTCATAGAGGCATAGAGTCATGCAGTCATGGAGTCATGGAGGCATAGAGGCATAGAGTCATGGAGTCATAGAGTCATGGAGGCATAGGCAGAGTCATAGAGTCATGGAGTCATGGAGTCATGGAGTCATGGAGTCATGAGAGTCATAGAGGCATGGAGTCATGCAGTCATGGAGTCATGGAGTCATGGAGGCATGGAGGCATAGAGGCATGGAGTCATGGAGTCATGGAGTCATAGAGGCATGGAGTCCTGGAGTCATGGAGGCATGGAGTCATGGAGTCATGGAGGCATAGAGTCATGGAGTCATGGAGTCATGGAGGCATGGAGGCATGGAGTCATGGAGTCATGGAGTCATAGAGTCATAGAGGCATAGAGTCATGGAGTCATGGAGTCATGGAGGCATGGAGGCATGGAGTCATGGAGTCATAGAGTCATGGAGGCATAGAGGCATAGAGTCATGGAGTCATCATAGAGGCATAGAGGCATGGAGTCATGGAGTCATGGAGTCATGGAGGCATGGAGGCATGGAGTCATGGAGTCATGGAGTCATGGAGCATGGAGTCATGGAGGCATGGAGTCATGGAGGCATAGAGGCATAGAGTCATGGAGTCATGGAGTCATGGGAGGCATGGAGTCATAGAGGCATGGAGTCATGCAGTCATGGAGTCATGGAGTCATAGAGGCATGGAGTCATGGAGTCATGGAGTCATGGAGGCATAGAGGCATAGAGTCATGGAGTCATGGAGTCATGGAGGCATGGAGGCATGGAGTCATGGAGTCATGGAGTCATGGAGTCATAGAGTCATAGAGGCATGGAGAGGCATAGAGTCATGGAGTCATGGAGTCATAGAGGCATGGAGTCATGGAGTCATGGAGTCATGGAGGCATAGAGGCATAGACTCATGGAGTCATGGAGTCATAGAGGCATAGAGTCATGGAGTCATGGAGTCATGGAGTCATAGAGGCATAGAGTCATGGAGTCATAGAGGCATGGAGGCATAGAGTCATGGAGTCATGGAGTCATGGAGTCATAGAGTCATAGAGGCATAGAGTCATGGAGTCATAGAGGCAGAGAGGCATAGAGTCATGGAGTCATGGAGTCATGGAGTCATGGAGTCATAGAGGCATAGAGGCATAGAGTCATGGAGTCATGGAGTCATGGAGTCATAGAGGCATAGAGGCATAGAGTCATGGAGTCATGGAGTCATGGAGTCATAGAGGGAGTCATAGAGGCATAGAGGCATAGAGGCATAGAGTCATGGAGTCATGGAGTCATGGAGTCATAGAGGCATAGAGGCATGGAGAGGCATAGAGTCATGGAGTCATGGAGTCATGGAGTCATGGAGTCATAGAGGCAGAGTCATGGAGTCATGGAGTCATGGAGTCATAGAGGCATAGAGTCATGGAGTCATGGAGTCATAGAGTCATAGAGGCATAGAGTCATGGAGTCATAGAGGCAGAGAGGCATAGAGTCATGGAGTCATGGAGTCATGGAGTCATAGAGTCATAGAGGCATAGAGTCATGGAGTCATGGAGTCATAGAGGCATAGAGGCATAGAGTCATGGAGTCATGGAGTCATGGAGTCATGGAGGCATAGAGGCATAGAGGCATAGAGGCATGGAGTCATGGAGTCATAGAGGCATAGAGGCATGGAGTCATGGAGTCATAGAGGCATAGAGGCATAGAGTCATGGAGTCATGGAGTCATAGAGGCATAAAGGCATAGAGTCATGGAGTCATGGAGGCATAGAGGCATAGAGGCATAGAGGCATGGAGGCATGGAGGCATGGAGTCATAGAGGCAGAGAGGCATGGAGGCATGGAGGCATAGAGGCATAGAGGCATAGAGTCATGGAGTCATAGAGGCATAGAGGCATAGAGGCATGGAGTCCTGGAGTCCTGGAGGCATGGAGGCATAGAGTCATGGAGTCATGGAGGCATAGAGGCATGGAGTCATGGAGTCATGGAGTCATAGAAGCATAGAGGCATGGAGTCATGGAGTCATGGAGTCATAGAAGCATAGAGGCATGGAGTCATGGAGTCATGGAGTCATAGAGGCATAGAGTCATGCAGTCATGGAGTCATAGAGTCATAGAGGCATAGAGTCATGGAGTCATGGAGTCATAGAGGCATAGAGTCATGGAGTCATGGAGTCATGGAGTCATAGAGTCATAGAGGCATAGAGTCATGGAGTCATAGAGGCATAGAGGCATGGAGTCATGGAGTCATGGAGTCATGGAGTCATAGAGGCATGGAGGCATGGAGGCATAGAGGCATAGAGGCATAGAGTCATGGAGTCATGGAGGCATGGAGTCATAGAGGCAGAGAGGCATGGAGTCATGGAGGCATGGAGGCATAGAGGCATAGAGGCATCGAGTCATGGAGTCATGGAGTCATAGAGGCATAGAGGCATGGAGTCATGGAGTCATAGAGGCATAGAGTCATAGAGTCATGGAGTCATGGAGTCATAGAGGCATAGAGGCATAGAGTCATGGAGTCATGGAGGCATAGAGGCATAGAGGCATGGAGTCATGGAGGCATGGAGTCATAGAGGCAGAGAGGCATGGAGTCATGGAGGCATGGAGGCATAGAGGCATAGAGGCATAGAGTCATGGAGTCATAGAGGCATAGAGGCATGGAGTCATGCAGTCATGGAGTCATGGAGTCATAGAGGCATAGAGTCATGCAGTCATGGAGTCATGGAGTCATAGAGGCATAGAGGCATGGAGTCCTGGAGTCATGGAGTCATGGAGGCATAGAGTCATGGAGTCATGGAGGCATAGAGGCATGGAGTCATGGAGTCATGGAGTCATAGAAGCATGGAGACATGGAGTCATGGAGTCATAGAAGCATAGAGGCATGGAGTCATGGAGTCATGCAGTCATGGAGTCATGGAGTCATGGAGTCATAGAGGCATAGAGTCATGCAGTCATGGAGTCATAGAGTCATAGAGGCATAGAGGCATAGAGTCATGGAGTCATGGAGTCATAGAGGCATATAGTCATGGAGTCATGGAGTCATGGAGGCCTAGAGGCATGGAGTCATGGAGTCATGGAGTCATAGAGTCATGGAGTCATGGAGTCATGCAGTTATGGAGTCAATGAGTCAGAGTCATAGCGTCATAGTCATAGAATCATAGAGTCATAGTCATAGAGTCATAGAGTCATAGCAAGGTCCAGGCCAGAAGGGACCTCCAAAGCTCATCCAGTCCAACCTCCTCTGCAGTCAGCAGGGCCATCCCCAGCTGGAGCAGACTGCCCAGGGCTTTGCTGAGCCTCACCTTGAATATCTCCAGGGATGGAGCCTCAAGCACCTCCCTGGGCAACCTGTCCCAGTGCTCCACCACCCTCAGAGTGAAGAATGTCTTCCTCACATCCAATCTCAATCTGCTCTGCTCTGGTTTGAAGCCATTGCCCCTGGTGCTGTCCTTGCAGGCCTTTGCAAGCAGTCTCTCTCCATCCTTCCTGTAGCACCACATCTCTGTGGCTTTGAAACACCTCCAGGGCTGGGCATTCCACCACCTCCCCAGGGAGGCTGTTCCAGGGTACGGAGAATCCTTTTGGGGTTGCCTTCAAGAACCATTCCACACAACCTGCTTGCTCCTCTGGTTGGTGGGGGAGGTGCATGGGACCTAGCTGCTCTTCTGCATCATTTAAGGGTCTCCTTTGTGCATTTTCACTTGCAGTATTTGGCTGCCAGCACCATGCCTTGAGCTGGTGCCCAGCTGTGCATCATGGAATCATCAAAGAGTTTATGCTGGTAATGACCTTGAAGATCATCAAGTCCAGACATTAACCCAGCACTGCTCAGGGCACCACCAAACCATGGCCCTCAGCACCACACCTCCAGGGCTTTGAAAGCCCTGCAGGGCTGGGGACTCCACCACTGCCCTGGGCAGCCTGGGCCAGGCCTGGGCCACCCTCAAGGGGAAGAAACCATTCCTCGTGGCCAACCTGTGAGGACAGACCGAAGGAGTTAGGGCTGTCCAGTCTGGAGAAGAGAAGGCTCCAAGGAGATCTTATTGTGGCCTTCCAGGATCTGAAGGGGGCTCCAAGAAAAGCTGGGGAGGGACTTTTGAGGGTGTCAGGGAGGGATAGGACTGGGAGGGATGGAGCAAAACTCGAAGTGGGGAGATTCAGATTGGATGTTAAGGAGAACCTCCCCTTATGGGGACTGGCTGGGAGAGTTCAGCCTGGAGAAGAGAAGGCTCCAGGGAGACCTCAGAGCAGCCTTCCAGTACCTGAAGAGAGTACTGGAGAGCTGGGGAGGGACTTCTGACAAGGGCTGGGAGTGACAGGAGGAAGGACAATGGCTTTGAGCTGGAAGAGGGGAGACTGAGAGTGGAGATGAGGAAGAGTGAGGGTGGGGAGACACTGGAACAGGTTGCCCAGGGAAGCCCTCTCCTGGATGGCCTCTCCCTGGAGGTGTTCAAGGCCAGGTTGGGTGAGACCTTGAGCAGCCTGGGCTGAGTGGGAGGTGTCCCTACCCATGGCAGGGGGGTTGGAACTGGCTGATCTTTGAGGTCCCTTCCAACCCAAACCGTTCCAGGACTCCAGGACCGTGAGGGATAACCCTGAAAGCTGCTGGGCTGGCTTCAGCTCTGAGCTGTGCTCCCATTCCTGCCCTCTCTAGGGATGCCAATTCCCTTAGGTGTGGGCAGTCTGGGGTGAAAAATCAACCACAGTGGGCTCAGGAGGGAGCCACGAGAGCCTTTCCACTTTCTTGCCTGCTGGTTCCCATCTTGAGGTTTGCTCAGTGTCGTATTTAGCTTGGTTAGCCTGGGGGGAAAAAGCCAGGGATTTATTCCTTGGGGGAAGCACTGATGAAGTCTGGCAGCCTGAGGACAGAGAAAACCTCAGCTCTGAAGAGCAATTGTGGAGATTGAACTTATCTATCCAAGAGGAGAGCTTGGTAGGATGGGTATTATGGCCCTGGGAGATACAAGGCAGGGTACAGAGATGATATAGAGATCATCAGAGATATCCTGCCTGGTGGCTGTGGGGCAGGCTGTGGATGGAGTCTACCTGGACTTCAGCAAGGCCTTTGACACCATCCCCCACAGCAAACTGCTGGCTAAGCTGTCAGCCCCTGGCTTGGGCAGCAGCAACTCTGAGCTGGGTTAGGAACTGGCTGGAGGCTGAGCCCAGAGAGTGCTGGTGAATGGTGCCACAGCCAGCTGGCAGCCAGGCACCAGTGGTGTGCCCCAGGGATCAGTGCTGGGCCCCAGCCTCTTTAATGTCTTCATTGATGATCTGGATGAGGGGATTGAGACAGTCATCAGCAAAGGTGCAGATGACACCAAGTTGGGAGCAGATGTTGAGCTGTTAGAGGGCAGAAGGGCTCTGCAGAGGGACCTTGCCAGGCTGGACAGAAGGGCAGAGGCCAACAGGATGGCATTCAACAAGTCCAAGTGCCAGGGGCTGCCCTTTGGCCACAGCAACCCCAGGCAGAGCTACAGGCTGGGGGCAGAGTGGCTGAGAGCTGCCAGGCAGAGAGGGTCCTGGGGGTGTGTGGTGGTTCGGGCTGGGTGCCCTTATGCTGCTTGGTGCACTTCCTGTGTCCAGCAGTCCAGCCCAGTGGGTGGACACAGGAAAACCGTGTGTCTCCTACCACCCCCTGCACCGCTATAAGATCTCGCGTGGGGTCCGCCTCTTGCTCTTCCTTCCCTCGCCGGCGCCCGGGAACTGGGGGAGACGTCTCCCAGCCTTTGGCCTGGCTAGGCCCAGGGCCAGGGGGATGGGCGGTCTCAGGCCTGGCCAGCTGAGACTAGCCTAGCAGTGTGGGCGGGGGAAGAACGAGCCCTGGGGGTCTTGGGCCCACCCTCAGGTGGGGATGGGGTGTATCTGGGTCTGTTTTGGGGTTTCTTCTGTCACTGCTTCTGGTTCCTTTGTGCACCTTCACCTTTTTCTGTTTAAACTTTTCCATCACTTCTGCAATCCGTTTGTCAGAGTCGTCATTTTGCCCGTGGTGGGGAGGGGGCTGCCTCCACCCACTACAGGGTGTTGATCAACAGCTGCCTGAACAGGAGCCAGCAGTGTGCCCAGGGGGACAAGAAGGCCAAGGGCATCCTGGCCTGCATTAGGAAGAGTGTGGCCAGCAGGAGCAGGGAGGTCATTGTGCCCTGTGCTCAGCACTGCTTAGGCCACACCTGGAGTCCTGTGTCCAGTTCTGGGCTCCTCAGGTTAAGAAGGACATTGAGAGACTTGAAGGTGTCCAGAGAAGGGCAAGAAAGCTGGGGAGGGGTCTGGAGCACAGCCCTGGGAGGAGAGGCTGAGGGAGCTGGGGTTGCTTAGCCTGCAGAAGAGGAGGCTCAGGGGAGACCTTCTTGCTCTCTGCAACTACCTGAAGGGAGGTTGTAGCCAGGAAGGGGTTGGGCTCCTCTCCCAGGCAGCACCCAGCACCAGAACAAGAGGACACAGTCTCAAGCTGTGCCAGGGGAGGTTTAGGCTGGAGGTGAGGAGAAAGTTCTTCACCGAGAGAGATTGGCCATTGGGATGTGCTGCCCAGGGAGGTGGTGGAGTCCCCATCCCTGGAGGTGTTCAAGAAGGGACTGGATGTGGCACTTGGAGCCATGGTCTAGTCATGGGGTCTGTGGTGACAGGTTGGACTCGATGATCTTGGAGGTCTCTTCCAACCTTGGTGATACTGTGATACTGTGAGACTGTGAAAAATCAGGTGCTGATGGGCCTGGAAGAGGAGTCAAGGGCTGAGAAATGATGGGGTTGGGGGAGAAAAAAAAAACAATAGAAAACAAATTGATATCATCAGAGGAGAATGTCAGGTGTCTGGGCCACAATGAAACAAGACAAAGCTTGGGGCAGGGTGGCTGGGAAGCTGCCCAGCAGAAAAGGACCTGAGGGCGCTGGCTGGCAGAGGCTGGATGTGAGCCAACACGTGGCCAAAAAGACCAACAGCCTCCTGCCTTGGATCAGCAAGAGTGTGGCCAGCAGGAGCAGGGAAGGGATGGTGCCCCTGGACTCAGCACTGGTGAGGCCACAGCTTGAGTCATGGAATCACAGAACTGTCAGGGCTGGGAGGGACCTCAAGGCTCAGCCAGCTCCAACACCCCTGCCATGGGCAGGGACACCTCACACTCCAGCAGGTTGCTCACAGCCACCTCCAGCCTGGCTGCAAACACCTCCAGCCAGGAGGCTTCCACCACCTCCCTGGGCAGCCTGTGCCAGGCTCTCACCACCCTCCTGGGCAACAACTTCTTCCTCACATCCAATCTCAATCTCCCCACTTCTAGTTTTGCTCCATCCCCCCAGGTGGGGCGTGAAAGTCTCCAGAGAGGGAGACTCCACAACCTGTCTGGGCAGCCTGCTCCAGGGCTCTGGGACCTTCAGAGCCAAGAAGTTCCTCCTCATGGTGAGGTGGAACCTCCTGGGATGCAGTTTATATCCACTGCTCCTTGTCCCATCCCAGGGTGCAGCTGAGCAGAGCCTGTCCCTGTCCCCTCCCTCCTAACCCCCAGCCTCAGATATTTATTAGAACCCCTCTCAGCCTTCTCCTCTCCAGACTAAGCCCCCCAGGGCTCTCAGCCTCTCCTCCCCAGGCAGTGCTGCAGTCCCTTCAGCAGCCTTGGAGCCTCCCTTGGACTCTCTGCAGCAGATCCCTGTCCCTCCTGAGCTGGGCAGCCCAGAGCTGGCTGCAACATTCCAGCTGTGGCCTCAGCAGGGCAGAGCAGAGGGGAGGAGACCCTCCCTGGCTCTGCTGGCCACACTCCTCTGAATAGCCCCCTCCCCCAGGATCCCATTGGCCTTCTTGGCCCCCAGGGCTTGGCCACCTCAGTCTGAGCTGCTCTGTGCTGCTGCCACAACCTCTTGGGTTGGCTTTTGGAGGAGGAAAGCTTCCCCCACCGCCCTCAGCTGCTGGGGGGAAGGGGGTGGGGGTGGGTTTGTTTCCTGCTCCCTTGTTTCCAGGCAAACTTCAGCTCTGCTCTTCTCCAGGTACTTGGATTTAATACTCGACTGCAGGCTGCTTGGTGCACCTCACCTGCCTGAGGAGATGCAGGGAGTCATTTGCATGTTTATTAAACAGCTTCCAGTCGGCTACACCGAACCAGCGCAGCTCCAGCTGGCTCCAGAGGCTGCTGGGGCGGGGGGGGGGGGTGTGAGGCAGAGGTGGGAGGCAGCAAGGGGGAGGGGTGGGGGAGGAAACCCAGCAAGGGAAAAACACGTTAAAAACACCATTGCCCAGCACTCAGGGCCTTGGGTTTCTCCCCTTGGGCTCAGCCCCAGGCAGTGAACCCACCTCGGGAGTCCCCAGGGAGACCTCTGGAGCTGGAGCAGGCGCAGAGGAGGGTGGGAAGCACCGGAGGGGTGTTTCCAAGCTCTCTGTGCTGTGCTTGCAAGGCACTGCTCAACATGGATTCGTGGGGTGGGTGGTGAGGGGTGGAAGGGACCTCTGGAGCTCAGCCAGTCCAAGCTCCCTGCTGCAGCAGGGCACCCACAGCACCCTGCCCAGCAGCACAAGGGCCAGGGGGGTTGGGTGTCACACACCTCTGCTCAGACACCTGTGTCAGCACTGAGCATCCCAGAATCCCAGCGTGGTGTGGTTGGAAGGGACCTCTGGAGCTCAGCCAGTCCAACGCCCCTGCTAAAGCAGGGCACCCACAGCACCCTGCCCAGCAGCACAAGGGCCAGGGGGGTTGGGTGTCACACACCTCTGCTCAGACACCTGTGTCAGCACTGAGCATCCCAGAATCCCAGCGTGGTGTGGTTGGAAGGGACCTCTGGAGCTCAGCCAGTCCAACGCCCCTGCTAAAGCAGGGCACCCACAGCACCCTGCCCAGCAGCACAAGGGCCAGGGGGGTTGGGTGTCACACACCTCTGCTCAGACACCTGTGTCAGCACTGAGCATCCCAGAATCCCAGCGTGGTGTGGTTGGAAGGGACCTCTGGAGCTCAGCCAGTCCAACGCCCCTGCTAAAGCAGGGCACCCACAGCACCCTGCCCAGCAGCACAAGGGCCAGGGGGACTTGGAAGCTCTCCACACCAAGGAGACTCCACAACCTCTCTGGGCAGCCTGCTCCAGGGCTCAGCACCCTCACACCAAACAAGATGCTCTTCATCTTCAGGTGGAACCTCCTGGGTTCCAGTTTGTGCCCACTGCCCCTTGTGCTGTCCCTGGCCACCACTGAGCAGAGTCTGGCCCCAGCCTCTTGCCCCCCACAGCTCCTTTAGCCCTTGCCGAGCATTGCTCAGCTGCCCTCTGGAGCTGCTCTTCTGCAGGCTCTCAGCCCCAGGGCTCTCAGCCTTTGCTCCTCACAGAGCTGCTCCAGGCCCCTCAGTAGCTTTACAGCCTCTGTTGGACTCTCTCCAGCAGTTCCCTGGGTTCCAGCCTGTGCCCAGTGCCCCTTGTGCTGTCTCTGGGCACCACTGAGCAGAGTCTGGACCCAGCCTCATGACCCCCACAGGTCACTGCAGTGGGCTCCTCTTTTGGGTCAAAATCAAGGTGGTTTGGCTCTCCTACTTACTGTGATGCTTTCTGATGTCAAGGAATCAACCTAAATACCTTCAGTTTGGGTCAAAATCAAGGTGTTCTGATCTCAATCAACCAGTTTGGGTAAATGATCTCTTCTAAATGCCTTCAGTTTGGGATCTCAATCAGTCTAAATGCCTTCAGTTTGGGTCAAAGTGTTCTGATCTCAATCAACCTAAATGCCTTCAGTTTGGGTCAAAATCAAGGTCTTCTGATCTCAATCTAAAATCAACCTGATCTCAATCAACCTAAATGCCTTCAGTTTGGGTCAAAATCAAGGTCTTCTGATCTCAATCAACCTAAATGTCTTCAGCTTGGGTCACAGTCAAGGGTTTTTTTTGCTCTCCTACTTTCACTGGTGCTTTCTAATGTCAAGGAATCAACCCAAATGTCTTCAGTTTGGGTCAAAATAAAGATGGTTTTGCTCTCCTGCCTTCAGTGGTGCTTCTTAGTGTCTCAAATCAACCTAAATGCCTTCAGTTTGGGTCAGATTCAAGGTGGTTTGATCTCAATCAACCTAAATGCCTTCAGTTTGGGTCACAATCAAAGTGGTTTTGCTCTCCTACTTTCAGTGGTGCTCCTTAGTGTCCAGGAATCAACCCAAATGTCTTCAGTTTGGGTCATAATCAAGGTGGTTTTGCTCTCCTACTTTCAGTGGTGCTTCTTAGTATCTCAAATCAACCTAAATGTCTTCAGTTTGGGTCAAATTCAAGGTGGTTTGATTTCAATCAACCTAAATGTCTTCAGTTTGGGTCAAAATCAAGGTGGTTTTGCTCTCCTACTTTCACTGGTGTTTTCTAATGTCAAGGAATCAACCTAAATGTCTTCAGTTTGGGTCACAGTCAAGGGTTTTTTTTTGCTCTCCTACTTTCAGTGATGCCTTCTAATGTCAAGGAACCAACCCAAATGTCTTCAGTTTGGGTCAAATTCAAGGTGGTTTGGCTCTCCTACTTTCAGTGGTTCTTTCTAATGTCAAGGAACCAACCCAAATGTCTTCAGTTTGGGTCAAAATCAAGGTGTTTTGATCTCAATCAACCTAAATGTCTTCAGTTTGGGTCTAATTCAAGGTGGTTTGATTTTAATCAACCTAAATGTCTTCAGTTTGGGTCAGTCAATGCCTACTTTCAGTGATGCCTTCTAATGTCAAGGAACCAACCTAAATGTCTTCAGTTTGGGTCAAAATCAAGGTGGTTTTGCTCTCCTACCTTCAGTGGTGCTTCTTAGTGTCTCAAATCTAAATGTCTTCAGTTTGGGTCAAAATCAAATTTTGATCTCAATCAACCTAAATGCCTTCAGTTTGGGTCAAATTCAAATTCTAAATGTCTTCAGTTTGGGTCAAAATGGTGGTTTGATCTCAATCAACCTAAATGTCTTCAGTTTGGGTCAAATTCAAGGTGGTTTGATTTCAATCAACCCAAATGCCTTCAGTTTGGGTCAAATTCAAGGTGGTTTGGCTCTCCTACTTTCAGTGGTTCTTTCTAATGTCAAGGAACCAACCCAAATGTCTTCAGTTTGGGTCAAAATCAAGGTGTTTTGATCTCAATCAACCCAAATGTCTTCAGTTTGGGTCAAAATCAAGGTGGTTTGATTTCAATCAACCTAAATGTCTTCAGTTTGGGTCAAAATCAAGGTGTTGTGATTTCAATCAACCTAAATGTCTTCAGTTTGGGTCAAAATCAAGGTGTTTTGATCTCAATCAACCCAAATGTCTTCAGTTTGGGTTAAAATCAAGGTGGTTTCATTTCAATCGACCTAAATGTCTTCAGTTTGGGTCACAGTCAAGGGTTTTTTTTGCTCTCCTACTTTCAGTGATGCCTTCTAATGTCAAGGAACCAACCCAAATGTCTTCAGTTTGGGTCAAATTCAAGGTGGTTTGGCTCTCCTACTTTCAGTGGTTCTTTCTAATGTCAAGGAACCAACCCAAATGTCTTCAGTTTGGGTCAAAATCAAGGTGTTTTGATCTCAATCAACCCAAATGTCTTCAGTTTGGGTCTAATTCAAGGTGGTTTGATTTCAATCAACCTAAATGTCTTCAGTTTGGGTCACAGTCAAGGGTTTTTTTTTGCTCTCCTACTTTCAGTGATGCCTTCTAATGTCAAGGAACCAACCTAAATGTCTTCAGTTTGGGTCAAAATCAAGGTGGTTTTGCTCTCCTACCTTCAGTGGTGCTTCTTAGTGTCTCAAATCAACCTAAATGTCTTCAGTTTGGGTCAAAATCAAGGTATTTTGATCTCAATCAACCTAAATGCCTTCAGTTTGGGTCAAATTCAAGGTGGTTTGATTTTAATCAACCTAAATGTCTTCAGTTTGGGTCAAAATCAAGGTGGTTTGATCTCAATCAACCCAAATGTCTTCAGTTTGGGTCAAATTCAAGGTGGTTTGATTTCAATCGACCTAAATGTCTTCAGTTTGGGTCAAAATCAAGGTGGTTTTGCTCTCCTACTTTCAGTGATGCCTTCTAATGTCAAGGAATCAACCTAAATGTCTTCAGTTTGGGTCAAAATCAAGGTATTTTTGCTCTCTTACTTTCACTGGTGCTTTCTAAGGTCAAGGAACCAACCTCAATGTCTTCAGTTTGGGTCAAAATCAAGGTATTTTTGCTCTCTTACTTTCACTGGTGCTTTCTAAGGTCAAGGAACCAACCTCAATGCCTTCAGTTTGGGTCACAATCAAGGTGTTGGGTTTTTTCCTTGCTCTCCTGCTGGAAGTAGCACTTTCTAATGCCAAGGAACTGACCTAAGCGTCTCCAATTTGTGTCAAAATCAAGGGTTGGTCTCTCTCCTGCCTGCAGCAGCGCTTCCCCACCCCACTGCTGGGAGATCTCCTTGCATAATTCACAGGCCTTTAAAGGCAGAAGGCAGCCAGCCTGCTGCTGGTGGGGAGGAAAGCCTCACCCAAGCCCCTGAATCCCCTTCCCACCTCTTTGGGAAAGAGCCTGAAATGCAGGGGGTGGGGGTGGGGATATAAGCAGAAAACTTGGCCGGGGCCTTGCCCAAGTGGCCAACTTTCATCTCCTGGCGTGGGCTCCTGCTGCCCCTTCCCTGTAATTCTTGCTGGGTGGTGGACAGGGCTGGAAGTCAGCATCTAGAGCAGAAAAGCCCAGGGCTCTCTTCTGAGATGGATGGATGTTCCCTGCTCCATGAACCACCTGATGTGCCCAGGGTGCTGCAGGCGTTGTAAGAGCTCCCTCGATAACGAGTGAAAAATTGATGGCGGCTTCAAAGCTGCAGATTTATGAGCTGGGGGGTGGGGGGAGGGAGGGAGGGAAAGCCAAGGGGAAGAGAAGTGGCCAGGGGGATGCTGGGAGTGAGCAAGGAGGAGGGAGGGCTGGTGGAGGGCTGTGAGAATGCAAAGGGAGCAGAGAATCATCCCAGAAACATTCCAGCTGGGAAAGAGCCTCGGGATCACCGAGTCCAACCCAGACCCCTGCTCTACAAGGCTCACCCCGAAAGCATAGCCCCAAGCACCACATCCAAACCAATAAGAAGGGTGCAAAGGGCTTGGAGAGGTTCTGTTGTGTGCCCTTGTGGCCAAGAAGGCCAATGGTCCCCTGGGGTGTGTGGGGAGGAGTGAGGCCAGGAGGTCACGGGAGGTTCTGTTCCCCTTCTACTCTGCCCTAGTCAGGACGCAGCTGGAGCCCTGGGCTCAGTTCTGGGCTCCCCAGTTTAAGAGGGACAGGAAACTAATGGAGAGAGTCCAGTGGAGACTACAAAGATGCTGAAGGACCTGGAGAACCTCTGTGAGGAGACCTGGGGCTGATGGGCCTGGAGAAGAGCAGCCCCAGAGGGGATTTGAGCAATGCTCAGCAAGAGCTAAGGGACCTGTGGGGGCCAAGGTACTGGGGCCAGACTCTGCTGAGTGGTGCCCAGGGGCAGGCCAAGGCACAAACTGGAACCCAGGAGGTTCTACTTGAAGATGGGAAGCAACTTGTTTGGTGTGAGGCTGCTGGAGGCCTGGAGCAGGCTGCCCAGAGAGGATGTGGAGTCTCCTTGTGTGGAGAGCTTCCATCCCCCTTGGCCCTTGTGCTGCTGGGCAGGGTGCTGTGGGTGCCCTGCTGGAGCAGGGGGCTTGGACTGAATGATCCCCAGAGACCCTTCCAAGCCTCACCATTCCATGATCCTCTGAATCTGTTGGGATCAGATGCAGTTTCCCCCATTCCCCTTGGCAAAGGTGAGGTTGGGCCAGCAGGACAATCCCTCCAGGCTTTGGACATTGGGAGGTGCTGCAGGGGGGGGAAGGGGAGGCATCGAGGCATTGGTGGAGGAGAAGCTCAACAGGAGCTCTCAGTGTGCACCTGCAGCCCGGAAAGCCAATCAGAGCCTGGGCTGCAGCAGGAGAAGTGTGGCCAGCAGGGCAAGGGAGGGGATTTCTCCCCTCTGCTCAGCCCTGGGGAGACCCCACCTGGAGTACTGCCTCCAGGTCTGGAGCCCCTATTCCAAGAGGGATCTGGAGGTGCTGGAAGGTGTCCAGAGAAGGGCCACGAGGAGGAGCAGAGGGCTGGAGCTGCTCTGCTGTGAGGACAGACTGAAGGAGTTGGGGCTGTTCAGGCTGGAGAAGAGAAGGCTCCCAGGTGACCTCATTGTGGCTTTCCAGGATCTGCAGGGGGCTACAAGAAGGCTGGGGAGGGACTGCTCAGGCTCTCAGGTAGGGATAGGACTAGGGGGAATGGACTGAAGCTGGAGGTGGGGAGATTCAGGCTGGAGGTGAGGAGGAAGTTCTTCCCCAGGAGAGTGGTGAAGCCCTGGAATGGGTTGTGCAGGGAGGTGGTTGAGGCCCCATCCCTGGAGGTGTTTAAGCCCAGGCTGGATGAGGCTGTGGGCAGCCTGATGTAGTGTGGGGTGTCCCTGCCCATGGCAGGGGGTTGGAACTGGATGATCCTTGTGGTCCCTTCCAACCCTGACTGATGCTGTGATACTATACTCTGATACTATGAACATGGAGGAGGCCTCTGATGCAATGGTTAGGGGGGACACACAAAGTCACTTCTCAGCCAAATGGGAGAAGAAACAAGGACATGCAGCTTGTTTTGGCCAGGCACTGGCACAGGCTGCCCAGGGGGGTGGTGGAGTCCCCAGCCCTGGAGGTGTTCAAGAAACCTGTGGCCGTGGCACTTTGGGCCATGGTTTGATGGCCTCGGTGGGGTTGGGTTGATGGTTGGACTGGATGATCTCAGAGAGCTTTTCCAACCCAAACAGTTCCATGATGCTGTGATTCTTCCCTGCTCCAACTGGCTTTGCATCCCCCCTCTCCCCCCCAGAAATCCACATTTTAAGTCCTAACTCCATGGAGGGGCCCAGAGCAGCTGAGGAGTGGTGGGGGAGCAGGAGTGGATGCGATGTCCCCTTGCGCCACCACGGACTAGGGGGCAAGGGAGGTGGGGTGGGATGGGGGCTTGCAGGAGGCCACAGCTTCTGGGAGGCAGCATGGGGGTCTTGTGCCCAGTTCTGGGCTCCCCCAGTTTGAGGAGGAGAGGGGGTCTGACTCCATCAGTCATGGGGTCTGACCGATTCGATGATACTATGACGCTGGGAATGTGGGATGTGGAGCGACCTGGGAGGCAAGGCCGAGACGTGAGCCGAGCTGACAGCCGGGAGAGGCTCGGGTGAGATTGGCTCCGCAGGAGCGCAAACAGGCGGGCGCCGCGCCCGACGGCATCGCTGTTTGAACAGCCGCCGGCTGCTGTTTGCTCTCAACGACCTGGGGCCGTGAGGAGCGGCCAAAAGCTGCTCGCCTCGGTGCCGGCCGGGATTGCCCCGAGAGAAGCCCCCCCCGCTCTGGAAATCCCTCTGTCAACGGATCTGGGTAGCATTCGCCTCGCTACAGGCGGGGAAAGAAGGAAGGGGGAAGGTAGGAGGCAGCCACCTCCCCTCCCTGCTCACGCTGTGCCGGGGAGATGGGCAAGGCTGGAGGGGACCTGTCTGATCGCGTTTGGCTGGGTCCTGCTGAGCTCTGCCTTGCCAGCCTCGGCTTTTGCCCAGGTTTAGGGCGTCTGCGGAGGAGGTGAGGTCGAAAGGGGATGCAGGCAGGGCTGGGAGGGCTCCTGCTGCCGTCGGCATCCCTGCTCAGGGAGAGAAAACCGCTGGGGGTACGAACCTTTCCCCCACCTCCCCGAGACGTAATCCTTTTAACAAGTGCAAAAGAGCGCCCCGTTGCCATCCCATAACCCCCGACTTGCGTCGGATCGACCCCCTGCGACCCAAACAAGCTGAGGCGTGGTGGAGGGAGGCAGCAGACACAAAAGAGAGCTGACAGCCCTTTGCAAAGCAGCCATTAACCGTGGGCAGCGAGGAGCAGAGATCTCCCTGCCCGAGGTGGCAGCAGGGCTGGGTTCTGCTGACCCTGCATCGTTCCGACCTGGAGGGGGGAAGGAAAGGCTCTTTAAAATAGCAGGGAAAAGAAGTATCAGGAGGTGGGCAGTGTGGTGGTGGCGGTGGGGAGGGGAGAGATCTCTGGGCGTCCTAAGCTGTTGCTTGGTCCATCTGCCGAGCAAGCAGCCCTGTGCTGCAAGCAGGAGAGCAAAGGTGCCACGGGGAAGCAGACTCACAGCCTGGTAGGAGTGGGAAGGGAGCTCTGGAGCTCAGCCAGTCCAACCCCCTGCTCCAGCAGGGCACCCACAGCACCCTGCCCAGCAGCACAACTATAGGCCAGTCAGCCTGACCTCAGTGCCAGGGAAAATGATGGAGCAGATCATCCTGGGGGCAATAACTGTGCACCTGCAGGGTGGCCAAGGGCTCAGGCCCAGCCAGCATGGATTCAGGAAGGGCAGGTCCTGCCTCTTCAACCTGATCTCCTTCCATGCCCAGGTGACTGCCTGGGGGATGTGGGGCAGGCTGTGGATGTGGTCTGCCTGGGCTGCAGCAAGGCCTTTGCCACCATCCCCCACAGCAAACTGCTGGCCAAGCTGTCAGCCCCTGGCTTGGGCAGCAGCACTCTGAGCTGGGTTAGGAACTGGCTGGAGGCCGAGCCCAGAGTGGTGGTGAATGGTGCCACAGCCAGCTGGCAGCCAGGCACCAGTGGTGGCCCCCAGGGATCAGTGCTGGGCCCCAGCGTCTTCAATGTCTTCATTGACGATCTGGATGAGGGGATTGAGACAGTCATCAGCAAATGTGCAGATGACACCAAGCTGGGAGCAGATGTTGGTCAGTCAGAGGGCAGAAGGGCCCTGCAGAGGGACCTTGCCAGGCTGGACAGAATGGCAGAGTCCAACAGGATGGCATTCAGCAAGTCCAAGTGCCAGGGGCTGCACTTTGGCCACAGCAACCCCAGGCAGAGCTACAGGCTGGGGGCAGAGTGGCTGAGAGCAGCCAGGCAGAGAGGGACCTGGGGGTGCTGATTGACAGCTGCCTGAACATGAGCCAGCAGTGTGCCCACGTGGTCAAGAGGGCCAAGGGCATCCTGGCCTGCATCAGGAAGAGTGTGGCCAGCAGGAGCAGGGAGGTCATTGTGCCCCTGTACTCTGCTTTGGTTAGGCCACACCTTGAGTCCTGTGTCCAGTTCTGGGCCCCTCAGTTTAAGAAGGACATCGAGACACTTGAAGGTGTCCAGAGAAGGGCAACAAGGCTGGGGAGGGGTCTGGAGCACAGCCCTGGGAGGAGAGGCTGAGGGAGCTGGGGTTGCTTAGCCTGCAGAAGAGGAGGCTCAGGGGAGACCTCATTGCTCTCTACAACTCCCTGAAGGGCGGCTGTATCCAGGAAGGGGTTGGCCTCTTCTCTCTAGCAACCAGCACCAGAACAAGAGGACACAGTCTCAAGCTGTGCCAGGGAAGTTCAGGCTGGAGGTGAGGAGAAAGTTCTTCACCGAGAGAGTCATTCACCATTGGGATGTGCTGCCCAGGGAGGTGGTGGAGTCCCCATCCCTGGAGGTGTTCAAGAGGGGACTGGATGTGGCACTTGGGGCCATGGTCTAGTCATGAGGTCTGTGGTGCCAGGTTGGACTCGATGATCTTCGAGGTCTCTTCCAACCGTAGTGATACTGTGAGACTGTGATACTGTGATACAATGGCCAAGGGGGTTGGAAGCTCTCCACAGAAAGGAGCTCCACAACCTCTCTGGGCAGCCTGCTCCAGGGCTCAGCACCCTCACACCAAACAACTTCCTCCTTTCCAAATAGGTTTCTGGACAGATTGAGAGTGGAGATGAGGAAGAAATTCTTTCCAGTGAGGGGGGAGGGACACTGGCACAGGTTGCGGATGTCCCCTGCCTGGAGGTGCTCAAGGCCAGGCTGGATGACGCCCTGAGCAGCCTGGACTGGTGGGAGGTGTCTCTGCCCGTGACAGGGAGTTGGAACTGGCTGAGTTTTGAGGTTCACTGTAACCAATTCAACTTCACCAAGCAAAGGTTCAGGTTTGTAGGAGCTTGATAGGAATAAACAGGAGCAGCAGATCTATATTCCCAGTCCTGGTGAAGAGGAGAGGGAGAGGGAGAGGGAGAGGGAGAGGGAGAGGGAGAGGGAGAGGGAGAGGGAGAGGGAGAGGGAGAGGGAGAGGGAGAGGGGAGAGGGAGAGGGAATTAACCAGGTCAGAAAAGACCTCAGAGATCATGGAGTCCAACCTATCACCCAGCACCATCTGATCAACTCAACCATGGCACCAAGTGCCTCAGCCAGGCTCTTCCTATACACCTCCAGGGGTGGGGACTCCACCACCTCCCTGGGCAGCACATCCCAAGGGCCAATCTCTCTTGCTGGGAAGAATTTCTTCCTACCATCCAGCCTGAACCTCCCCTGGCACAGCTTGAGACTGTGTCCTCTTGTTCTGGTGCTGGGTGCCTGGGAGAAGAGAGCCCTGTCTCCCTGGGTGCTTCACATGGTCTTGGTCGACACTTTGGATGCTCTTCCAGTCACTAAAGAGAGTGAACAGCCTGGCTCAGGGGAAGGGATATTCCCACCTGCCCCTCACCCTCCTCATTCCTTGTCATGGGAGAAGAAGGCTCCAAGGAGACCTCATTGTGGCCTTCCAGGATCTGCAGGTGGCTCCAAGCAAGCTGGGGAGGGACTGTTGAGGGTGTCAGGGAGGGATAGGACTGGGGGATGGAGCACAACTAGATAATGGGGGAGATTGAGATTGGATGTTAACCACATCCCTGAGGCTTTGAAACATCTCCAAGGGAGTTGTCCCAGGGTGGTACTGGGTGCAGGATGGATGCCTTTGAGGGGCTGTTAGAGGAAGTTGTTGCCCAGGAGGGTGGTGAGAGCCTGGCACAGGCTGCCCAGGGAGGTGGTGGCAGCCTCCTGGCTGGAGGTGTTTGCAGCCAGGCTGGAGGTGGCTGTGAGCAACCTGCTGGGGTGTGAGGTGTCCCTGCCCGTGGCAGGGGTTGGAGCTGGCTGAGCCTTGAGCTCCCTTCCAACCCTGATGGCTCATGAAAAACCCAGGGAACTGGAAGAAAAGGGCAAAACCAAAGGAGACTTTTTGCCTGCACCCAGCACCCTTCAGCAGCCATCAGCGTGGTGCTGCTGAGGATGGATGCAACCACCACCAGCCTGAGCCCTAAGGCTGATCCTGAGCAGCTTGGGAGGCTGCTTTTAACTCCTTTGTGGACAAACAGCACCACTGCAGTGCAACACGAAGGTAAGAGATGGGGGGGGGGGAGAGGAAGGGGGAGGCTGGAGGCTGGGATTTTCCATCCCTTCTGCAAGCTGTGTGGGGACAGGAGGTGGGAAAACCACCAGGGAAAAGGCTGCCTGTGACTTTTAATCTTATTTATATCCACCCCTGTGGCTGTCATCAGCCTATTTATACAGCTCAAGATGTCCTCTCTTACATCTTATATATATATATAACAATATATGTCTGTATTTGTATCTATCTCCCTGCATGAGCACTTTTATATGTATGTAGCCCCTGGGAGGATTCATTTAGGGACGGGAGAGGGAGGCTGGAGGTGGTTGGAGGGAGTTTAGGCTTTGGGGGCTCCTGTGAAGGTGACTCTGGGATGAGCACAGAACCACAGAACTGGCAGGGCTGGAAGGGACCTCAAGGCTCAGCCAGCTCCAACCTCCCCTGCCATGGGCAGGGACACCTCACACCGCAGCAGGTTGCTCACAGCCACCTCCAGCCTGGCTGCAAACACCTCCAGCCAGGAGGCTTCCACCACCTCCTGGGCAGCCTGTGCCAGGCTCTCACCACCCTCCTGGGGAACAACTTCTTCCTCACATCCAATCTCAATCTCCCCACTTCTAGTTTTGCTCCATCCCCCAGTCCTATCCTTCCCTGACACCCTCAGAAGTCCCTCCCCAGCTTGCTTGGAGCCCCCTGCAGATCCTGGAAGGCCACAGTTAGAAGAGACCAACCCCCACCTGACTCCAAGCTTCCTTCAGGGAGTTGGAGAGAGCAAGAAGGTCTCCCTGAGCCTCCTCTTCTCCAGGCTAAGCAACCCCAGCTCCCTCAGTCTGCCCTCACAGCAGAGCAGCTCCAGCCCTCTGCTCCTCCTCGTGGCCCTTCTCTGGACACCTTCCAGCCCCTCCAGACCCTTCCTGGCACAGAGGCTCCAGAACTGGACCCAGAGCTGCAGCTGTGGTCTCAGCAGAGTGGAGCAGAGGGGCAGAATCCCCTCCCTGGCCCTGCTGGCCACACTTCTCTTGCTGCAGCCCAGGCTCTGCTTGGCTCTCTGGGCTGCAAGTGCTCCCCTGATGGCTGCTGCTGAGCTTCTCCTCCCCCAGCACCCCCAAGGCCTTTTCCTCAGGGCTGCTCTCCAGCCAGTCCCTGCCCAGCCTCTAGCAGTGCCTGGGATTGCCCTGCCCCAGCTGCAGGCCCTTGCCCTTGGCCTTGTTGAACCTCATGAGCTTGTCCTGGGCTCAGCTCTGCAGCCTGCCAAGGTGCCTCTGGATGGATCCTTCCCTCCAGCTGTCAGCTGCACCACACAGCTTGGTGTCCCCAGCAAACCTGCTGAGGGTGCTCTCACTGCCACTCTCCAGGGCACCAGCAAAGATGTTAGGCAAGACTGCTCCCCAGGGCTGACCCCTGAGGGCCTCCACTCAAAACGAAGCCTTTGGCTTTTTCACCCTCAGATTAGGCACTGCTGTGGATTTCTGATCATTATGAGCAACAGTAATGGGATAATTACAGCCCCCTAAAGCCAGCCTTGGGAATTCCTCTGTGCATAAAGCAAGGAGGTTGGCTTGAATAATACCTTAATTTGGAGAGATCTGGGGATAAGAAGCAGGTTTCTGCCTGGTGAGGTTGTGGGGTTTGGGGGGGGGGGAAGGGGGGAGGGCTCTGGGGGTTTTTCCTCCTGCTCTTCTGAATGGCTGCAGGCATGTGTTAATTATAGCTTGTTAATTACAGCCTGCCTGCTGTGGGGGAGCCTGTTGCCAGCACGAGGATGCTCGTGGGTTTCTAACACTCAGCTTGTCAGGGGAGGAGAAAAGCAGTGAAAGCAGCTGAGAAGCCTGGAATGGCTTGGCTTGGCTTGGCTTGGCTTGGCTTGGCTTGGCTTGGCTTGGCTTGGCTTGGAAGGGACCTTGAAGATCACCCAGTTCCAACCCCCACCCCTCCCCAGAACTGTCAGGGTTGGAAGGGACCTCAAGGCTCAGCCAGTTCCAGTCCCCCTGCCACGGGCAGGGACACCTCACACCGCAGCAGGTTGCTCACAGCCACCTCCAGCCTGGCTGCAAACACCTCCAGCCAGGAGGCTTCCACCACCTCCCTGGGCAGCCTGTGCCAGGCTCTCACCACCCTCATGGGCAACAACTTCTTCTTCACATCAAATCTCAATCTCCCCACTTCCAGTTTTGCTCCATCCCCCCAGTCCTATCCCTCCCTGACACCCTCAAAAGTCCCTCCCCAGCTTGCTTGGAGCCCCCTTCAGATCCTGGAAGGCCACAATTAGGTCTCCTCAGAGCCTTCACCTCTCCATGGCTTAGTTGTCAGGAGGTGTTGGGTGATAGGTTGGACTTGATGATCTCTGAGGTATTTTCCAGCCTATTCTATTCTATTCTATTCTATTCTATTCTATTCTATTCTATTCTATTCTATTCTATGCCATGCCATGCCATGCCATGCCATGCCATTCCATGCCATTCTCTTCTCTTCTCTTCTCTTCTCTTCTCTTCTCTTCTCTTCTCTCTCTTCTCTTCTCTTCTCTTCTCTTCTCTTCTCTTCTCTTCTCTTCTCTTCTCTTCTCTTCTCTTCTCTTCTCTTCTCTTCTCTTCTCTTCTCTCTTCTTCTCTTCTCTTCTCTTCTCTTCTCTTCTCTTCTCTTCTCTTCTTCCTTCCCTTCCTTCCTTCCCTTCCCTTCCTTCCTTCCTTCCCTTCCTTCCTTCCCTTCCCTTCCTTCCCTTCCCTTCCTTCCCTTCCTTCCTTCCCTTCCCTTCCCTTCCCTTCCCTTCCCTTCCCTTCCCTTCCCTTCCCTTCCCTTCCCTTCCCTTCTTCCTTCCCTTCCCTTCCCTTCCCTTCCTTCCCTTCCCTTCCCTTCCCTTCCCTTCCCTTCCCTTCCCTTCCCTTCCCTTCCCTTCCTTCCTTCCCTTCCCTTCCCTTCCTTCCTTCCCTTCCCTTCCCTTCCTTCCCTTCCCTTCCCTTCCTTCCCTTCCCTTCCCTTCCCTTCCTTCCCTGCCATTCCCTGCCATTCCTGCCATTCCACTCTATTCTGTTCTGTTCTGTTTCCGTTTCCATTCAGTTCCATTCCATTCCATTCCATTCCAGTCACTCTTTTGGGATGGAGCTGTCCTCCTGTCCTTCCCATTCTCACAAGGGATGGACCCAACCTGGAAAACTCTGCCCCAAACCCTCCTTCCCCACCAATCCTGTGGGAGCAGCTTGAATCCAGGGCAGGCTTTGTGCAGGCAGATCTCCTCTGGCTGTCCTCTGCCACCCTGATTCGGCATGAAAAGAGGAGGGGGGGGGTGGGAAAAAGCCTCCAAAAGGCAAAATTTCTCAGCCCTCTCTTCTGACCTTTCCATAAGAAGCCTGTGTGCTAATTACCCAAGTAGGAGCGTGGCAAAGGATGTGATTCCTCATTAGCTGCTGAGAGAGTCCGAGCTACATGACTGATAGGCATTGAGGAGGGGAATTAGCTCGGGCACGAGGGCTCTGGAAGGAAGATTAATGAGGAACCAGGCAAAGAGAAGCACTTGGCTATACCCCCTGTCTTTGTGCCCCCTAGCCCCCCTCAAAATGGGGAATGGAATGGAATGGAATAAAGTAGAGTATGGAATGGAATGGAATGGAATGGAATGGAATGGAATGGAATGGAATGGAATAGAGTGAAGTAGAGAGAGTATGGAATGGAATGGAATGGAATGGAATGGAATGGAATGGAATGGAATGGAATGGAATGGAATGAATTAGAATGGAATAGAGTGGAGAAATAGAGTAGAGTATGGAATGGAATGGAATGGAATGGAATGAATTAGAATGGAATAGAGTGAAGTAGAGTAGAGTATGGAATGGAATGGAATGGAATGGAATGGAATGGAATGGAATAGAATAATAGAATTAAGCAGGTTGGAAGATACCTTTGAGATCAGCAAGTCCAACCTCTCACCCAGCACCATCTGATCAACTCAACCATGGCACCAAGGGCCACATCCAGGCTCTTCCTAAACACCTCCAGGAAATTATTCCCAGTCATGTTGTGCAAATATTGTTGTAATCCTTTGATCCTTTCCCTTGCCGTCTGTTTTACTTCATTTGCTACAGAAAAGCACTTCACCAAATCCCCCCAGCTTGTATGTTTTGCAGCCTGCCTGCTTTCTCCCCCGGCCCTGAATTTCACCACTTGAGCACGGCCGAGGATGAACATTTTCCTGCTTAATAAATCAGACAGGGTCCCGCACGGATTTTCCCCGTTTTTTTTTTTTCCCTTTCTTTTTTCTCCCCCCTTTTTCCGCCCCCCCTTCTTTATTTTTCCCTTCTTTTTCCCACCCTCTTTTAAAATGTATTTAAATCCCCCCCCCCACCTCCATGCCTTGAAACAATAACCCCGCAGCACAAAGAATAAAAGAGCAGTCGATGCGCTGCGAGGGTGGAGATGACACTTCGCGAGGTGACAGCTACAAAGTGTTGCTCTCCCCCCCCCCTATCCTTTTCCCTTCTCCAACCGCACCAAGGACATCTCGGTTGGAAGCTGCTTCTCCCCAGTTTATTTCTCTCTTTCCCCCCCCCACTCTCCCCATCCTCCGTTTATTTCCCCTTAGAATACTGGAAACGAATCAATTTGGTTGTTTCCCCCCTCCTCCCTATTTTTCTTTCCCCCCTCCTCCCTATTTTTCTTTCCCCCCCTCCTCCCTATTCTTCTTTCCCCCCTTCTCCCTATTTTTCTTTCCCCCCTCCAGGGGAAGGTGAAAGAATTTTTAGGGCTTTAAAAAGAATGGAAAAGAAAAAGCAACAAAATCCTAAGAACCGCTCCCCCCCCCCCCAAATTAACCAAACCCCCCAAAACCATAAGAATCTACCCCTAAAAATCTCCGCGATGCCTGAAAATACTTTAAACAGCTGGAGGGGGGAGGTGTGTGGGGAAACAACCTCGCTCCCCTTCCCCTCAAACCCGGTAATTTCGCGGGGTCGAAGGAGCTAAATAGCAGCAAGAAGTTGGATGCTCAAGTCAGGACCCTCACCCCCTCCACCCTCCCCTCCAAACCTCGACTGTAAAGTTTAATTGCGTTCCCCCACCTGGAGCAACCTTGCCCCCCACTTGGGGTTCTGTCGGGGTGCTGGGGGGGGTGGTGGGGGGGTGGTTAAGGAGCGGTATAGAGAGGTACTTTCCCAGACCTACCTTCCAAGGGGAAGCCTGTGCGGGGGTAGTTTTGCCCCGGAGCCGGACGCATCATCCGAGGCACCGTCCCGGGCAGAGCTGCCATGGTAAAGGGGATGGGGAAAGGGAAAAGGGAAGGGGAAGGGGAGGGGGGAACGGGTCCGGTCCAAACCGGGGGGGGCACCCCTGGGCCCCCAAGAGAGAGCCGAGAAGAGGAGGGAAATTGGGGGATTGGGGAGGGGAGGGAGCGGGATGCAGGGGATGCTGCTCTCGGAGCCGAAGCTGCTTCTTTCCTCCCAGCCCGCGGCTGCAAGAGAGAAAAAAAAACACAACCAAGAAGGAGAAATCTTTGCTCCGACGGGTGGGGAAAAAAAAACCAAATAATTGAAAAAAAAAAAAATAAGAAGAAAAGAAGAAAGTTGAGGGGGTGGGAAAGAAAAAATGGAGAGGAAAGGGAGGGATTCACCCACCAGAAATTCCTCTTAAAGTTTGAGGGTTAATGTCAGAACCGGCCTGAGCGGGCGCTCCGCAGGAATGTAACCCAGACTGCCGGGAGAAGCTGCCGCAGCCAAAGTTGCCTCCGTGCTGGGCTGGGCTTAGGGCTGGGGAGGGGATGATGGAGGGGGGGTGGGGGGGAGAGTAGGGGTGTGGGGAGTTTTTCCTCCCCCCTTTTTATTTTGTTGTTGCCCTTTTTTTTTTTTTTAAGTGTCTGTCGCTTAAGGGATGCTCGGGATGGGGGGAGCGGAGGGGAGGGGGGGGTGGGAGGAGGAGGAGGAGGAGGATAGAGGCGTCGGGGCGGGGAGGTGGGGAGGAGGGGTGTGTGTGTGTGTGTGGGGGGGGTGTCAGATGGAAGGTTTGGAAGTTGTTAAAGTTGGGGCCGTGGGGAGGACGAACGAGCTGTGATAGGCTCCGGCTTCTTTCTTTTATTCATGGCCGGGGAAGGGGGTACCACGGAGGGGCTGAGGGACCAATGAGAAGCAGCAAAGCAAAGCCACGGGCTCGCCTTATTATTATCATTAATAATCATATGTGTGTTTTTAAAGGTGTTCTTATTCATTGCTAAGCTCGGGTTCTCTTCCGCTGGAAAGCTGGGGTCGTCGTCCCTCCCCCCACCGCCACACCTTCCCCCCCCCCGTCTGTAAAATATATTGGGGTGCGAAAGAGCCAGGAGAAACTTTAGGAAAGGTGTTTTGGGGCTTGAGTTTTGCTTATTTTCGGTCCCCCCCCCCCCCCCACCCCCCAAGAAATTTGGGCGCGTCTAGAGCATCCGTGAGGGTTCCAGAGGCTCATGGAGAAGAGAGAGGGGTGGTGGTGGTGGTGGGGGTGACCTTAGCCTGGCGGGGGGGGGGGCGCAGAATAAAATAGAAATAGAAATAAGAATGAAATGAAATGAAATAAATAAATAAATAAAATAAAATAAAATAAAATGAAATAAAATAAATGAATAAAATAAACGAAATAAAATAAGAAATAAATGAAATAAATAAAAATAAATAAAATAAACCAAAAATAAAAATAGAATAAAGATAAGAATAGAATAGAATAAAATAGAATAGAATAAGAATAAAATGAAATAAAATGAAATGAAATGAAATGAAATGAAATGAAATGAAATGAAATGAAATGAAATGAAATAAGAAATAGAAATGAAATGAAATGAAATGAAATGAAATAAGGGGGGAGGGGGAAAGGAAAAATAAAGAAAAGGAATCAATAAGGAAGAGTAAAATAAAATAACAATGAATTAAATGTCCCCCTTAGGTGTCTGCCCCGGGCTGCACCTTCCCATCCTGCAACCCCATCCCCTGGAGGGGGGGCCCTGATCCACTTCCCCCCCCCCCAACCTTTCTCCCATCTCCCAGTGTTTAGGAGGTGGTTTACTCCTGCTCGCACCCCAGCCAGCCTCACACCAGCCCTCCCCACCCCTTACCCCACCACCCCAACCCCGCTTCCTTGGGGGGGCGGGGGGCAACTTTGGGCACAGCCCTCCAGGTATGTCCCACATCTTGAATTAAGAGACAAGGCTCCGAGCTGCCCAGTTGGTATCATTTTGGAGGGGTTTGGGGGCCGGGGGGATGGGGTGGTGGTGGGGGGGAGCGGTGGTGGTTTGGACAACACAGGTCAGGGGGGTGGTGGTGGTGGTTGGGTTGGGGGTGGATTTTGCTGCTCCCCAGCGTTCTCCTGCCAACTGCCCGCTCGCTCGCTCGTTGACCCGGGACGGGGCTGAACAAATAACCGCTGTTTCCACCCCCTAACCCACCCCCCCCAAAAAAAAAACCAGAGGAGCGGGGCAGGAATCTGCTCGCAGCGGGGCATGACGCCAGGGCTCACGAACCCTTTTGTTTGCAGCTGTAAAAGGACTTGCCGTGCAAACCGCTGGAAACTTCTCCTCCTCCTCTCCCCCCACGACCCTCACCCCCCCCCCCCCCGCTTTCAGTCTCCCTTTTCCCTTCAAATCCTGGAGCTGAGGGAGGTGTGGAGGGGAAATAAAAGCAACCGGCGACCCGTCCGCACCCGAAGTGCGGTCCCTAAATCACCTCCTTGTCTCCCTTCTTCTCTACGAGGGCACCACCAACCCATCGCCCCCCCCCCCCCTTTCCCCTCCGCTTCTTCTCGAAATTAAAGCTCTCCTGGACACCCCCCCCCGAGTCCGACCACATCTTCCTCCCTCATCCTCTTCCCCCCGCTCAACTTAAACCTGCGCCCAGTTCGTGGGGCGGATTTTGTTTTGGCTTGGTCCTCCTATTTCCACGCCTAAAAAATTCGCCCTCAATTTTTTCCTCCCCTTCAAATTCACGGCCCCCCCCCCAAAAGCCCCCCCCCCCCAATTCTATTTCCTCCCCCATTCCCACACCTAAACTTCACCCTAAACCCACCCACCCCCCCCCTCCGCCCTCCCATTTCCACACCTAAGATTGAGCCTCCAAAACCCCCCTTTGGGTTGATTTCCCCTCCTATTTCCACACCTAAATTTCACCCCAAATCTTCACACCCCCTCCCCCCCCGAAAAAAAAACCCACGTGTGTGTGTGTGTGGGGGGGTGGGTGTGGGGGTGGATGTTCTAGGGGGGGGGGGAGATGCGGGATGGGGGAATAAAACCACACCGCTGAAATTCTTCCCGAGGTGTCAAATTGCTCCCAAAGTCTCCAAGCCCGGTCCCGACTTTGGGACTCCGGCGATCGAAAATGAAGCTTTTCTCCTTCACCACCACCTACCCCCCCCAATAAAAAAGAAGATAAACCTCTCCCCTCTCCCCCCCCCCCAAAATCCCCCAAGTTTTAGGCAGAAAAAGAAGGCTCGGGAGCAGGTCGGAGCCTCTCTCGCATTCCTCCAGCGCGGCTGTAATTCAATTATTTGCCTTTTCATTTGCTATAGAGATGGGGTTTGGAGGAAAGGGGGGGGGGGGGGAAGAAGGGAAGGGAAGAAAAAGGGTGGTGGGGGGTGTAGGAGGTGGCGGGGGGGAGAGAAAGGAAAGAGCCTGGGAATAAAGTTGAAAATGACATATTTCTCCTCTCCCAGCGCCGGGGGAAGATTGAAGCCGAGAAGCCAAATCTTTGCGTTTCCCCCCACCCCCCCCGCCCCGTGCTGCTCTAAGGTTACCTCGTCGGCAAGGGGGGGGGTGGGGGTGGGGGGAAATAAACAGATCTCGCTCACATCAAACGCGCAATTTGTTTTCCCTCGCGTGTCGCCCTCCCCTCCCTTCGTTTTGGGGGTGAGATTTGACACTTTCGAGCAAAAAAAAAAAAAGACCCCAACCCACAAACCAAAACCCACCCCCCAAACAAAACCACCACAAACACACCCCCCCCCCCCCCCCCCCATTCAACTTCACTTTCTCCTCCAGCAATGAACTCCTTCGGTTTGATTTTATTTGGGGGTGGGGTGTTTCATTTCGGATTGAAGCAACGTGGCAACGATGTGTTGGGGTGTTTTATTTTTTGGGGGGGGAGGGGGGAAGGGTGGTGATAAGGAGGAGGAGGAAGAAGAAGAGGCCGAAAGGGGGGGGGGGAACGACGACGACACGCAACACACCCCCCCTCTGGAAAGCAATTTCACCAATCATTTTGCTAACAATTAAGGAGTGTGCAGGGGTGAAATGGCGATTTCGCATGCAGGGCTGGGGGGTAGGGTTGAGGGGTGGGGAGAGGATTCGGTACCTGGGCACCCGGCTGAGGATAAGAGAACCTCTTTTTTACATGTATATGTATATATATATATATATATATATAATTTAATTGTACCCCCCCAGCCCCTCTTTTTACCGCTTGTCTTCCCCCCCACCCCCCCCAGTGCTTTGCTTCATTACCCATGGCCACAAAAGAGAGGACCGAGGACCCCCTTTTCTTTTCTCTCCTGGGAGCGGCCAGCAATAGATTAAAACAAGCATCAATCAGGAAAAGGAGCAAGGAACTGCTTAAAGGAACCGGGGCAGAATTCCTCCCTGCTTCCCCCCCTTTTTCCCCCCCACCTCACCTCCCCTTTTTTGCCCCCCCCCCATCCCCCCCTTTTACACATCTCCATGGTTTCCTAAGGTATGTTTCTGGTTGATAAATGCTGTATTTCGCTATTCCCTTTGGAGAAGCAGCTTGTAAATCAGTGCTGAAAGCCAACTCATAAGCAGAAGGCAATGGGGCTTGCCTTGGGTTTGGGTTGCTTTTGGGGTTTGGGTTGTTGGAAGTTACGTATTGCTGGCACACCACTCGTGCCTGGCTGCCAGCTGGCTGTGGCACCATTCACCACCACTCTCTGGGCTCAGCCTCCAGCCAGTTCTTAACCCAACACAGTGTGCTCCTGTCCAAGCCAGGGGCTGACAGCTTGGCTTACTGAGATGTAGCTTACTGCTCCTCTTGCTTTGCTCCATCACTCTCAATCCCATCATTCTCTCCCATCCCAAGCCAGCTGGAATAAAGGAGCTGCTAGGAGACCTCCTCCTCTCTCTACAGCACCCTGAAAGGAGATTGCCTCGAGATGAAGTTTGGTACACATCTGCACCTTGAATCCTGGGGTCAGGTTTGGGCTCCTCCTCCAAGAATGACACTGAGAGGCTGGAGCAGGTTCAGAGAAGGGCAGGGAAGCTGGGGAAGGGTCTGGGGAAGGGTCTGGAGAACAGGGCTGGGGAGGAGCAGCTGAGGGAGCTGGGGGTGTTGAGCCTGGAGAAGAGAAGGCTGAGGGAGAGCTTCTGGCTCTCTGCAGCTCCCTGAAAGGAGGCTGGAGCCAGGTGGGGGTTGGTCTCTTCTCCCAAGGAACAAGAGATAGGATGAAAGGAAATGACCTCAGGTTGCCCCAGGGGAGGTTTAGTTTGGACATGAGGAACAATTTCTTCCCCCTGAGGGTTGTTAGGGCCTGTCCCAGGCTGCCTGGAGCAGCGGTGGAGTCCCCATCCCTGGGAGGTGGTGAAGAAACCTGTGGCCATGGCACTTGGGGTTGAATGGCCATGGAGTGGTGTTGGGTTGAGGGTAGGACTCAATGACCTTGGAGGCCTTCTCCAACCAAGATAATGCCATGAAATCCCTCCAGCTCCTCCAAATGCCAGGAGACCCACCCCAGCAACCTCTTCTGCGACTCTATTGAAGCTTTCTAGGAAGGAAGGAAGAAAGAGAGAAAAGAGAGAAAGAGAGAAGAAAGAGAGAGAAAGAACGAGCCAGAAAGAGAGAAAGAAAGAGAGAAAGAGAGAAAGAGAGAGAAAGAAAGAGAGAAAGAAAGAGAAAGAAGAGAAAGAGAGAAAGAGAGAGAGAGAAAGAGAGAAAGAGAGAGAGAGAGAGAAAGAAAGAGAAAGAGAGAAAGAAAGAAAGAAAGAAAGAAAGAAAGAAAGAAAGAAAGAAAGAAAGAGAGAAAGAGAGAGAAAGAGAGAAAGAGAAAGAGAGAAAGAGAGAAAGAGAGAGAAAGAGAGAAAGAGAAGAAAGAGAGAAAGAGAGAAAGAGAGAAAGAGAGAAAGAGAGAGAGAAAGAAAGAAAGAAAGAAAGAAAGAAAGAAAGAAAGAAAGAAAGAAAGAAAGAAAGAAAGAAAGAAAGAAAGAAAGAAAGAAAGAAAGAAAGAAAGAAAGAAAGAAAGAAAGAAAGAAAGAAAGAAAGAAAGAAAGAAAGAAAGAAAGAAAGAAAGAAAGAAAAAGAAAGAAAGAAAGAAAGAAAGAAAGAAAGAAAGAAAGAAAGAAAAGCAGTGGGACAAAAAGCCTCAAGGAATGAGGATAGGCAACAGAAAAGGGCAAGCAAAGCTGGGGAGGGAGTCTGGAGAGCAGGGGCTGGGGAGGAGCAGCTGAGGAGCTGGGGGTGCTCAGGAGGCTGGAGGGGAGACCTCTTTGCTCTCTACAGCTCCCTGAAAGGAGGCTGGAGCCAGGTGGGGGTTGGGCTCTTCTCCCTTAGTAGGTGATAGAAGGAGGGGAAAATGGCCTGGAATTGCCCTGGGGGAGGTTTGGGTTGGACATGAGGAAGAACTTCTTTGCTGCAGGAGTGGTCAGGGACTGGACGATGCCCAGGGCAGTGGTGGGGTCCCCATCCCTGGGAGGTGGTGAAGAAACCCGCTGGCCATGGCACATAGGCTCATGGTTTAGTGGCCAGGGTGGTCTTAGGTGGATGGTTGATGATCTTGGAGGTCTTTTCCAACCCCCTGTTCCCTCTGAACAGGCTCTGTGCTGAGGCTGTGCCATGACCAGTGACACCAGGCTAATGGAAACTGGTGGCTTGTGGCTTGCTGTATAAATAGCTGCCCTGAAAGCAGCAGGCTCTGCCTAGATCAGCACAGAAGAAAAGCCCCAAAGGGATTAACCAAAACCAACTAGATGCTGAAATTCCTTTCAGTGAGCTGGATTTTTCTCTCCCATCTCCCTCTGACTTTGATCCTCTGGGAACAGCCAAGGCTCCTTCCTGCACAGAGATGACAGCAAGCTGGGGCAGGCAGTTGAGCTGTTAGAGGTAGGTAGGGAGAGTCTGCGGAGGGACCTTGCCAGGCTGGACAGATGAGCAGAGGGCCAGCAGGATGGCGATTCAGCAAAGTCCAAGTGCCAGGGGCTGCACTTTGGCCACAGCAACCCCAGGCAGTGCTACAGGCTGGGGGCCGAGTGGCTGAGCAGCCAGGCAGAGGAGGGGACCTGGGGGGCGTGGTTGACAGCTGCCTGAGCATGAGCCAGCAGTGTGCCCAGGGGGCCAAGAAGGCCAGGAGCATCCTGGCACTGCATCCAGGAAGAGTGTGGCCAGCAGTGACGCTGGGGAAGTCCTTGTGCCCTGTGCTCAGCACTGGTTAGGCCTGCACCTGGAGTCCTGTGTCCAGTTCTGGGTCTCAGGTTAGGAAAGATGTCGAGCTGCTGGAAGGCGTCCAGAGAAGGGCATAGAAAGCTGGGGAGGGGGTCTGGAGCACAGCCCCTGGGGAGGGAGAGGCTGAGGGAATGGGGTTCGCCTTGCTTCCGCATGGGGGCGCTTAGCCTGGAGAAGTAGGAGGCTCAGGGAGACCTTCTTGCTCTCTGCAACTCCCTGAGCGGGAGGGCTGGAGCCAGGTGGGGGTTGGTCCTTCTCCCAGGCAGGCACCCAGCCCCAGAACAAAGAGGACACAGTCTCAAGCTGCGCCAGGGGAGGCCTAGACCGGACGTTAGGAGAAAGCTCTGTCGCAGCGAGACAGATTGGCCCTTGGGGATTGTGCCGCCAGGTGGTGGTGGAGTCCCCATCCCTGGAAGCGTTTAAGAAGAGCCTGGATGAGGCCCTTGGCGCCACGGCTGGAGTTGACCAGATGGCGCCGGGCGACCAGGCCGGACCCGACGATCTCCGAGGCATTTTCCAACCTGGTCTGATTCTATTCTATTCTATTCTATTCTATTCTGCTTCTATTCTTATTCCATTCCTCTCTATTCTATTCTATTCTATTCTATTCCCATTCTATTCTATTCCATTCTAATTCTACTTTCCTATTCCATTCCATTCCATTCCATTCCATTCCATTCCATCCCATCCATTCCATTCCATTCCATTCCATCTCCATCCCATCCTATCCACATCCCATCTCATTCCACTCCATTCCATTCCATCTCCATTCCATTCCATTCCATCCCATCCCATCCTATCCTATCTATTCCACTCCACTCCGTTCCATTCCATTCCACTCCATTCTCATTCCATTCCATTCCATTCCATTCCATTCCATTCCACTCCATTTAACTCTTCTGGGATGGAGCTGTCCTCCCTGTCCTCCCATTCTCACAGAGGGCTGGACCTCGGATTTGCCCCAAACCTCACACCTTGGGAGCAGCTGAGGGAGGTCATTCTCGTCCCAGCAGGAGCAGCAGACCTCCCCCCCAAATCTAACTTATCTGTTTTCTGTGGCAGCAGGTACTCGAGATGCCTGGCGCTGTCTCTTGTGAGGCCTCGGTGCTGCAGGGGCTCAAGTCGCCGCATCCCAGACATCGAAGAGACAGGCGATGCAATTGTTGAGTGGGAACATACTCTTGCACTGGCGGGTTGGTTCGGTTCACTCTGCTCTAATTCTTCTGGAACCCAGAGAGCTCAGCTGCCGCTCGGGGCTGCGCAAAGGGAGGAGAGCTGCTGGGGGAGCGCCGCCTCTGTCCCAGGCGAAGCGCCAGCTGCAGCCTCGGCATTGCTGTCGGGCGGGGGTTGAAGAGTCTGGAGCTCAGCTCTCACACACCCTCGACCCCCTCCTCCTGCTCCAGCAGGGGCTCCTGTATTGCAGCACGAGGGCCAGGGGGTTGGATTTCCACACGTGAGACTCAATAAACCTCTCTGGGCTGGCCCCAGGGTCGCTATCTCCCTCACACCAAACACCCTCTCTACCCAGTTTGTGTTCTCCTCGCTGCACACTGAGCAGAGCCTGGCCCTGCTCCCCCACAAGGTCGGCCAGCCGTTCTCTGTAGGGTTTCAGTCTCAGTTTTGTTTCACAAGAGGTCTCTCAGCTTGCACTTGTTGATTTTTTGGAATTCAGGGATTAAGATGTCCTGACTAGGGCAGTAGCAGAGCAAAGGAGGAACCTCCCTGCAAACCCTGCTGGCCACACTCTGCCATTTCTGCACTTGCGACACCATTCTTGCCATATGGAAGTACCCTTCCTGGGATTTCTTCCCAGCACAGGTCCTTCTCTAAAGCCCCAGCATTAGCTGTTAAAATGCCTTGGTGCAGGACTTACTCTGCTCTTGCTTGAACTCTCTCTGCCCAACTCTCTCCTGTGGAAGAACAACCTGAGGGGCCAGCTCTTCACACTTTCACATCATCAGTGCAGCGTAACTACTCTGTCCCTTCCCATCCAGGTGGGTGATGAAGATGTTGACTCAAGGCTGATATTCCCAATTTTATTCCCCCTGAGGGGAAGATCCCACAAGCCCAATGCGTCTGCTTCCAAAGGCCTTATACTTCCGCAGGAAGAGGGCCAGCAGTGGCTTGCAGTTCCTTGCCCTGTGCTCGCCTGGAGTCCCGTGCCCAGTTCTAATAGGCTAGAAAGACAGCTGAGCTGCTGAAGGTGTCCAGAGCATACAAGAAAGTTGGGGAGGTCTGGCACAGCTTCCTGGGGAGGAAGAGGCTGAGAGCTAGCAGTAAGAAGAGGATACCAGGGAGATCTCTTGCTCTCTGCCTCGGAAGGGTTGACGTACTCCAGCTCCCAGAACAAGAGGACACAGCCTCGCTGTGCCAGGAAGTCAGCAAGGTGAGGAAGAAGTTCAACATAGTACTCTTGGGATGTGTTGCCCAGGGAACCCCCACCGAAGAGCCCGGCCCTTGGTGCCATGAGCGTTGATCAGATGGTGCTGGGTGAGGAAGTGGGACTGTATCTTCTCCGCTTACCCCATTATTCCACTCCATTCCATCCATTCACCCATTTCTACTCTTACCACTTATTCATTCTAATTACTCCATTCCATTCATCCATTCCATACTCTACTCTTACTTCACTCTCTATTCACCTCATCTCCATTCATTTCCATTCATTTCCATTCACTACCCATTCCATACTCTACCCCCACTCACTCTATTCCACCCAGCTCCATTCATTCATTCATTCCACTCCATTCATTCCATACTCTACTTATTCATTCATTTCCATTTCATTTTGTGGTATAGCCAAGCGCTTTCTTGCCTGGTCATATTCTCGTGCCCAGCAATTCCCCTCAATGCCTATCAGTCATGGCTCGACTTCTTCAGCAGCTAATGAGGAATCACATCCTTTTGGCCACTTCCTACTTGCACACAGGTTTATGGAAAAACAGAAGAGAGAGCTGAGAAACCTTTGCCTTTGGATTCTCACCCCTAGAGGATCGCACAAAGCCTCGCCCTTGACATTCAGCTGCTCCCATTGTGATTGAAGGAGGGCAGGGCAGAGTTTTCCATGGCTCATTCATCTCACAGTGAGAATGGAAGGACTGGAGGACAGTTCCATCCCAAAAGAGTGACTGGAATGGAATGAATGGAATGGAATGGAATGGAATGGAATGGAATGGAATGGAAACGGAATGGAACGGAACAGAACAGAACAGAATAGAGTGGAAGGGCAGGGAAGGGAAGGGAAGGGAAGGGCAGGGAAGGGCAGAGAAGGGAAGGGGGAAGGGAAGGGAAGGGGAAGCGGTAGGGAAGGGAAGGGAAGGAAGGGTACGGAAGGGAAGGGAAGGGGAAGGAAGGGAAGGGAAGGGAAGGGAAGGGAAGGGAAGGGAAGGGAAGGGAAGGGGAAGGGAAGGAAGGAAGGAAGGGAAGGGTACGGGAAGTGGGAAGGAAGGGAAGGGAGGTGGGAAGCGGAAGGAAGGGAAGGGAAGGGAGGAGGAGGAAGGGAGAGGAAGGAGCGGGAGGAGTGGAAGCGGAAGTGGCGAGCGGGGCAGAGCGGGAAGGGGGGGGGCGGGGCGGAAGGAAGGAGAGGGAAGGAGGCGGAGGAAGAGAGCGACACATTATAGTATACAGAGATGATAGAGAAGATGAGAGAGACAGCAGATAGAGAGAAAGAGAAGATGTTAGAGAAGAAAGGAGAGAAGAGAAGAGAAGAGAGGAGAAAGAGAAGAGAATAAGAGAAGAGAAGAAGCTAGAGAAGAGAAGAAGAGAAGAGAAGAGAGAAGAGAAGAGAGATGGCACTGGAGATGGCATGGCATGGCATGGCATGGCATAACAGAATAGAATAGAATAGAATAGTTTGTCAGAACAGAATAGAATAGAAAATCTAACACCCAACACCTTCCGACAACTGGCCATGAGAGGCGAGGCAATTCTGAGGAGACGACACAGGCCTTCCAGGACTTACCTGCGCTACTTTTGAGGTGTCAGGACTGGGGGATGGAGCAAAACTGGAGTGGGGAGATTGGCATTTGATGGTTGTTGCACCATGAGAGACTGGCACCGTGCGCGAGCCTCCTGGCTGGAGGCCAGTCAGCTGGAGGTGCCGTAGCACCTGCTGCGTGTGTTCTCGCCTCGCGGGCAGGGGGACTGAACTGGCTGAGTTTTTCCGTCCCCGACCTTGGGGAGGGTGGGGGGCCACTGGGCGACATCTCAGCGTCCCTTCCAAGCCAGCCAGCTCAGCCAGCCAGCCAGCCGCCAGCTCGCCAAGCCATCCAGGCTTCTCAGCTAAAGCTTCACTGCTTTTCTCCTCCCCTGACAAGTTGAAAGAAACCACATAGCTGTGCTGGCAAACGAGCCTCCCATCAGCAGGCAGGCTGCACTCCAGCTGAGTACTGAACACATGCCCGCAGTCAGGCCCGAAGAGCAGAGCTCAGTAGCCTTCCCCTCCCCCAAACCTCTCAATGTAATCCCACCAGGTAGCTTTCTTGCATCCTCAGACTTCCTCCAGTTCAAAGCCAATTCTGCTTTATGCACAAGAAAAACTTCCAAGGGCCGCTTTAGGGGCCACCAGGTCCCATTACAAGGCGCCTAACGAGGGAAAAAAAGCCGCTGCTCGTTTTGAGTGGATCCAAATGCTTTTCCTGGGGAGAAGTCTTGCCTAATACTTAGCTGAGGCCTGGCAGGAGAAGACTCAGCTAGCTTGCTGGGACACAGGGGTGCTCAGTGCAGCTGAGTAGCTGGAGGGAGTGATCATGATCCAGAGGTACCTAGTGCAGAGGTTGCAGAGCGGAGCCCAGGATTGCCATGAGGTCTAACCAAGGCCAGGGTGGCGGGCCTGCAGCTGGGCGGTGGGCAATCCATACTGCTAGAGGTTGGGCAGGGACTGCTGGGAGAGAAGTCTCAGAGGTTGAAGCCACTGTACTTGTAGCCTGGAGGGGCAGAATCCCCTCCCTGGCCCTGCTGGCCACACTTCTCTTGCTGCAGCCCAGGCTCTGCTTGGCTCTCTGGGCTGCAAGTGCTCCCTGATGGCTGCTGCTGAGCTTCTCCTCCCCAGCACCCCCAAGGCCTTTTCCTCAGGGCTGCTCTCCAGCCAGTCCCTGCCCAGCCTCTAGCAGTGCCTGGGATTGCCCTGCCCCAGCTGCAGGCCCTTGCCCTTGGCCTTGTTGAACCTCATGAGCTTGTCCTGGGCTCAGCTCTGCAGCCTGCCAAGGTGCCTCTGGATGGATCCTTCCCTCCAGCTGTCAGCTGCACCACACAGCTTGGTGTCCCCAGCAAACCTGCTGAGGGTGCTCTCACTGCCACTCTCCAGGGCACCAGCAAAGATGTTAGGCAAGACTGCTCCCAGGGCTGACCCCTGAGGGCCTCCACTCAAAACGAAGCCTTTGGCTTTTTCACCCTCAGATTAGGCACTGCTGTGGATTTCTGATCATTATGAGCAACAGTAATGGGATAATTACAGCCCCCTAAAGCCAGCCTTGGGAATTCCTCTGTGCATAAAGCAAGGAGGTTGGCTTGAATAATACCTTAATTTGGAGAGATCTGGGGATAAGAAGCAGGTTTCTGCCTGGTGAGGTTGTGGGGTTTGGGGGGGGGAAGGAAGGGGGGAGGGCTCTGGGGGTTTTTCCTCCTGCTCTTCTGAATGGCTGCAGGCATGTGTTAATTATAGCTTGTTAATTACAGCCTGCCTGCTGTGGGGGAGCCTGTTGCCAGCACGAGGATGCTCGTGGGTTTCTAACACTCAGCTTGTCAGGGGGAGGAGAAAAGCAGTGAAAGCAGCTGAGAAGCCTGGAATGGCTTGGCTTGGCTTGGCTTGGCTTGGCTTGGCTTGGCTTGGCTTGGCTTGGAAGGGACCTTGAAGATCACCCAGTTCCAACCCCCACCCCTCCCCAGAACTGTCAGGGTTGGAAGGGACCTCAAGGCTCAGCCAGTTCCAGTCCCCTGCCACGGGCAGGGACACCTCACACCGCAGCAGGTTGCTCACAGCCACCTCCAGCCTGGCTGCAAACACCTCCAGCCAGGAGGCTTCCACCACCTCCCTGGGCAGCCTGTGCCAGGCTCTCACCACCCTCATGGGCAACAACTTCTTCTTCACATCAAATCTCAATCTCCCCACTTCCAGTTTTGCTCCATCCCCCCAGTCCTATCCCTCCCTGACACCCTCAAAAGTCCCTCCCCAGCTTGCTTGGAGCCCCCTTCAGATCCTGGAAGGCCACAATTAGGTCTCCTCAGAGCCTTCACCTCTCCATGGCTTAGTTGTCAGGAGGTGTTGGGTGATAGGTTGGACTTGATGATCTCTGAGGTATTTTCCAGCCTATTCTATTCTATTCTATTCTATTCTATTCTATTCTATTCTATTCTATTCTATTCTATGCCATGCCATGCCATGCCATGCCATGCCATTCCATGCCATTCTCTTCTCTTCTCTTCTCTTCTCTTCTCTTCTCTTCTCTTCTCTTCTCTTCTCTTCTCTTCTCTTCTCTTCTCTTCTCTTCTCTTCTCTTCTCTTCTCTTCTCTTCTCTTCTCTTCTCTTCTCTTCTCTTCTCTTCTCTTCTCTTCTCTTCTCTTCTCTTCTCTTCTCTTCTCTTCTCTTCTCTTCTCTTCCCTTCCCTTCCTTCCCTTCCTTCCCTTCCTTCCTTCCTTCCCTTCCCTTCCCTTCCCTTCCCTTCCCTTCCTTCCTTCCTTCCCTTCCCTTCCCTTCCCTTCCTTCCTTCCTTCCTTCCTTCCCTTCCCTTCCCTTCCTTCCTTCCCTTCCCTTCCTTCCCTTCCCTTCCCTTCCTTCCCTTCCCTTCCTTCCTTCCCTTCCCTTCCCTTCCCTTCCCTTCCTTCCTTCCCTTCCTTCCTTCCCTTCCTTCCCTTCCCTTCCCTTCCCTTCCCTTCCTTCCTTCCCTTCCCTTCCTTCCCTTCCCCTTCCCTTCCCTTCCCTTCCCTTCCCTTCCCTGCCATTCCCTGCCATTCCCTGCCATTCCACTCTATTCTGTTCTGTTCTGTTCCGTTCCATTCATTTCCATTCCATTCCATTCCATTCCAGTCACTCTTTTGGGATGGAGCTGTCCTCCTGTCCTTCCCATTCTCACAAGGGATGGACCCAACCTGGAAAACTCTGCCCCAAACCCTCCTTCCCCACCAATCCTGTGGGAGCAGCTTGAATCCAGGGCAGGCTTTGTGCAGGCAGATCTCCTCTGGCTGTCCTCTGCCACCCTGATTCGGCATGAAAAGAGGAGGGGGGGGGGTGGGAAAAAGCCTCCAAAAAGGCAAAATTTCTCAGCTCCTCTCTTCTGACCTTTCCATAAGAAGCCTGTGTGCTAATTACCCAAGTAGGAGCGTGGCAAAGGATGTGATTCCTCATTAGCTGCTGAGAGAGTCCGAGCTACATGACTGATAGGCATTGAGGAGGGGAATTAGCTCGGGCACGAGGGCTCTGGAAGGAAGATTAATGAGGAACCAGGCAAAGAGAAGCACTTGGCTATACCCCCCTGCCCTTTGTGCTCCCCCCTAGCCCCTCAAAAAATGGGGGGAATGGAATGGAATGGAATAAATGGAAGTATGGAATGGAATGGAATGGAATGGAATGGAATGGAATGGAATGGAATGGAATGGAAGAGTGAAGTAGAGTAGAGAATGGAATGGAATGGAATGGAATGGAATGGAATGGAATGGAATGGAATGGAATGGAATGGAATGAATTAGAATGGAATAGAGTGAAGTAGAGTGGAAGAGAATGGAATGGAATGGAATGGAATGGAATGGAATGAATTAGAATGGAATAGAGAGTGAAGAATGGAAGAGAATGGAAGAGAATGGAATGGAATGGAATGGAATGGAATGGAATGGAATGGAATGGAATGGAATGGAAGAATAATAGAATTAAGCAGGTTGGAAGATACCTTTGAGATCAGCAAGTCCAACCTCTCACCCAGCACCATCTGATCAACTCAACCATGGCACCAAGGGCCACATCCAGGCTCTTCCTAAACACCTCCAGGAATGGGGACTCCACCACCTCCCTGGGCAGCACATCCCAAGGGCAAATCACTCTCTCTATGATGAACTTCTTCCTCACCTCCAGCCTGACCTTCCCCTGGCACAGCTTGAGGCTGTGTCCTCTTGTTCTGGGGCTGGGTGCCTGCCTGGGGAGAAGAGACCAACCCCCACCTGGCTCCAACCTCCCTTCAGGGAGTTGCAGAGAGCAAGAAGGTCTCCCCTGAGCCTCCTCTTCTGCAGGCTAAGCAACCCCAGCTCCCTCAGCCTCTCCTCCCAGGGCTGTGCTCCAGACCCCTCCCCAGCTTTCTTGCCCTTCTCTGGACACCTTCCAGCAGCTCAACATCTTTCCTAACCTGAGGAGCCCAGAACTGGACACAGGACTCAAGGTGTGGCCTGAGCAGTGCTGAGCACAGGGCACAAGAACTTCCCTGCTCCTGCTGGCCACACTCTTCCTGCTGCAGGCCAGGATAAGGTGTGGTGCCTGGAGGAAGCAGATGCAGCATTGGGCAGTGGGATGGGGCTGCTGGAAAGCCCTCAGGGAGGGAATAAAATTGGGAATATCAGCCTTGGTCAACATCTTCATCACCCACCTGGATGGGAAGGGACAGAGTGGACCCACAGCCTGGTTTGCTGATGATATGAAAGTGTGAGGAGGGGCTGAAGCCCCCTCAGGTTGTTCTTCCACTCAGGGAGACCTGAGCAGACTGGAGAGTTGGGCAGAGGAAGCTCATGAAGTTCAACAAGAGCAAGGGTAGGGTCCTGCACCCAGGGACGACCAACCTTCTGCAGCAGTACAGCTGAGGGGGGACCTGCTGGGAAGCAGCTCCCCAGAGAAGGACCTGGGAGTGCTGGGGGGGACAAGAAATCCCCCAGGAGCCAGCAAGGTGCCCTCATGGCCAAGAAGGACAATGGTGTCCTGGGGTGCATGAAGAAGAGTGTGGCCAGCAGGGCAAGGGAGGTTCTCCTGCTGCTCTGCTCTGCCCTAGTCAGGACACATCTTGAGTCCTGTGTCCAGGTCTGGGCTCCCTGGTTCAAAGGAGACAGGAGAGAGTCCAGCAAGGGATACAGAGCTGCTGAGAGACCTGGAGCAGCTCTGTGAGGAGCAAAGGCTGAGAGCCCTGGGGCTGAGAGCCTGCAGGAGAGCAGCCCCAGAGGGCAGCTGAGCAATGCTCGGCAAGGGCTAAAGGAGCTGTGGGGGGCAAGAGGCTGGGGCCAGACTCTGCTCAGTGGTGCCCAGGGACAGGCCAAGAGCAGAGAACACAAACTGGAAGCCAGGAGGAGAAAGTTGTTTGGTGTGAGGGTGCTGAGCCCTGGAGCAGGCTGCCCAGAGAGGTTGTGGAGTCTCCTTGGTGTGGAGAGCTTCCAACCCCCCTGGCCCTCGTGCTGCGGGGCAAGCGTGCTGCAGGAGCCCTGCTGGAGCAGGGGAGGGGGGGTCGGGGGTGTGTGTGTGGACTGGCTGAGCTCCAGAGGCCTCTTCCAACCCCCACCAGGCCGGGGCTGCAGGACGGCACGAGCAGACCCCCTGCCAGGCTGCAGCTGGCTGCGCTTCGCTGGGACGGGAGCGGCGCTGCGCTCCCCAGCAGCTCTCCTCCCTTTGCGCCTCGGCGGGGAGCGAAGCCCCCGAGGGCTGGCAGCTGAGGAGCTCTCACCAGTTGCTGCGTTCAGAGGAAATTAGAGCCCGGCGAAACCCAACCGAGCCAGACACCCAGTGCAAGAGGCAATATTTCCCTCCAACAATTTACATCACTTACTGTCTCCTTCGATGTCCTGGGATGCAGCTGACGGCCTGAGCGCTGCCTTCTGCCGCTCCCCCTGCTCTCCAGCACCGAATCTCGGAGGCTGCCAAAGAGATTTTCTCCAGCACCGAATCTCGGAGGCTGCCAAAGAGGTTTTGCCACAGGAAAACGAGACTAAGTATTTTTGGGGGGAGGTTTGGGCTCTGCTGCTCCTGCTGGGACAGTGGTTTGGGTGACTCCACCGCCGCCCTGGACTCAAGCTGCTCCCAAAGGATTGGTGGGGAGGAGGGTTTTGGGGGCAGAGTTATCCAGGTTGGGTCCAGCCCTTGTGAGAATGGGAAGGACAGGAGGACAGCTCCATCCCAGAAGAGTTAAATGGAATGGAATGGAATGGAATGGAATGGAATGGAATGGAATGGAATGGAATGGAATGGAATGGATGGGATGGGATGGGATGGGATGGGATGGGATGAGATGAGATGAGATGGAATGGAATGGAATGGAATGGAATGGAATGGAATGGAATGGAATGGAATGGATGGGATGGGATGGGATGGGATGGGATGAGATGAGATGGAATGGAATGGAATGGAATGGAATGGAATGGAATGGAATGGAATGGAATGGAATGGAATAGAAATAGATGGGATAGAATAGAATAGAATAGAATAGAATAGAATAGAATAGAATAGAATAGAATAGAATAGAATAGAATAGAATAGAATAGAATAAATAGAATAGAATAGAATAGAATAGAATAGAATAGAATAGAATAGAATAGAATAGAATAGAATCAACAAGGTTGGAAAATACCTCAGAGATCATCAAGTCCAACCTGTCACCCAGCACCATCTGATCAACTCAACCATGGCACCAAGGGCCTCATCCAGGCTCTTCTTAAACACCTCCAGGGATGGGGACTCCACCACCTCCTTGGGCAGCACATCCCAAGGGCCAATCTCGCTTGCTGGGAAGAGCTTTCTCCTAACATCCAGTCTAAACCTCCCCTGGCACAGCTTGAGACTGTGTCCTCTTGTTCTGGGGCTGGGTGCCTGCCTGGGAGAAGAGCCCAACCCCCACCTGGCTCCAACCTCCCTTCAGGGAGTTGCAGAGAGCAAGAAGGTCTCCCCTGAGCCTCCTCTTCTGCAGGCTAAGCAACCCCAGCTCCCTCAGCCTCCTCTTCTGCAGGCTAAGCAACCCCAGCTCCCTCAGCCTCTCCTCCCAGGGCTGTGCTCCAGACCCCTCCCCAGCCTCGTTGACCTTCTCTGGACACCTTCAAGTCTCTCAATGTCCTTCTTAAACTGAGGAGCCCAGAACTGGACACAGGACTCAAGGTGTGGCCTAAGCAGTGCTGAGCACAGGGCACAAGGACTTCCCTGCTCCTGCTGGCCACACTCTTCCTGATGCAGGCCAGGATGCCCTTGGCCTTCTTGGCCACCTGGGCACACTGCTGGCTCATGTTCAGGCAGCTGTCAATCAGCACCCCCAGGTCCCTCTCTGTTTGGCTGCTCTCAGCCACTCTGCCCCCAGCCCTGCCTGGGGTTGCTGTGGCCAAAGTGCAGCCCCTGGCACTTGGACTTGCTGAATGCCATCCTGTTGGCCTCTGCCCATCTGTCCAGCCTGGCAAGGTCCCTCTGCAGAGCTCTCCTACCCTCTAACAGCTCAACTCCTGCCCCCAGCTTGCTGTCATCTCTGTGCAGGAAGGAGCCTTGGCTGTTCCCAGAGGATCAAAGTCAGAGGGAGATGGGAGAGAAAAATCCAGCTCACTGAAAGGAATTTCAGCATCTAATTGGTTTTGGTTAATCCCTTTGGGGCTTTCTTTTGTGCTGATCTAGGCAGAGCCTGCTGCTTTCAGGGCAGCTATTTATACAGCAAGCCACAAGCCACCAGTTTCCATTAGCCTGGTGTCACTGGTCATGGCACAGCCTCAGCACAGAGCCTGTTCAGAGAGAACAGGGGGTTGGAAAAGACCTCCAAGATCATCAACCATCCACCTAAGACCACCCTGGCCACTAAACCATGAGCCTATGTGCCATGGCCACAGGTTTCTTCACCACCTCCCAGGGATGGGGACCCCACCACTGCCCTGGGCAGCATCTTCCAGTCCCTGACCACTCCTGCAGCAAAGAAGTTCTTCCTCATGTCCAACCCAAACCTCCCCCAGGGCAATTCCAGGCCATTTTCCCTCCTTCTATCACCTACTAAGGGAGAAGAGCCCAACCCCCACCTGGCTCCAGCCTCCTTTCAGGGAGCTGTAGAGAGCAAAGAGGTCTCCCCTCAGCCTCCTGAGCACCCCCAGCTCCTCAGCTGCTCCTCCCCAGCCCTGCTCTCCAGACCCCTCCCCAGCTTTGCTGCCCTTCTGTTGCCTATCCTCATTCCTTGAGGCTTTTTGTCCCACTGCTTTTCTTTCTTTCTTTCTTTCTTTCTTTCTTTCTTTCTTTCTTTCTTTCTTTCTTTCTTTCTTTCTTTCTTTCTTTCTTTCTTTCTTTCTTTCTTTCTTTCTTTCTTTCTTTCTTTCTTTCTTTCTTTCTTTCTTTCTTTCTTTCTTTCTTTCTTTCTTTCTTTCTTTCTTTCTTTCTTTCTTTCTTTCTTTCTTTCTTTCTTTCTTTCTTTCTTTCTTTCTCTCTTTCTCTCTTTCTCTCTTTCTCTCTTTCTCTCTTTCTCTCTTTCTCTCTTTCTCTCTTTCTCTCTTTCTCTCTTTCTCTCTTTCTCTCTCTCTCTTTCTCTCTTTCTCTCTCTTCTCTCTTTTTCTTTCTCTCTCTCTTTCTTTCTCTCTCTCTTTCTTTCTTCTTTCTCTCTTTCTTTCTCTCTTTCTTTCTCTCTCTTTCTTTCTTTCTTTCTCTTTCTTTCCTTCCTTCCTGGTGCTTCAAACAGAAAGCCCCAGAAGAGGTTGCTGGGGTGGGTCTCCTGGCATTTGGAGGAGCTGGAGGGATTTCATGGCATTATCTTGGTTGGAGAAGGCCTCCAAGGTCATTGAGTCCTACCCTCAACCCAACACCACCATGGCCATTCAACCCCAAGTGCCATGGCCACAGGTTTCTTCACCACCTCCCAGGGATGGGGACTCCACCGCTGCTCCAGGCAGCCTGGGACAGGCCTTAACAACCCTCAGGGGGAAGAAATTGTTCCTCATGTCCAAACTAAACCTCCCCTGGGGCAACCTGAGGTCATTTCCTTTCATCCTATCTCTTGTTCCTTGGGAGAAGAGACCAACCCCCACCTGGCTCCAGCCTCCTTTCAGGGAGCTGCAGAGAGCCAGAAGCTCTCCCTCAGCCTTCTCTTCTCCAGGCTCAACACCCCCAGCTCCCTCAGCTGCTCCTCCCCAGCCCTGTTCTCCAGACCCTTCCCCAGACCCTTCCCCAGCTTCCCTGCCCTTCTCTGAACCTGCTCCAGCCTCTCAGTGTCATTCTTGGAGTGAGGAGCCCAAACCTGACCCCAGGATTCAAGGTGCAGATGTGTACCAAACTTCATCTCGAGGCAATCTCCTTTCAGGGTGCTGTAGAGAGAGTGAGGAGGTCTCCCTAGCAGCTCCTTTATTCCAGCTGGCTTGGGATGGGAGAGAATGATGGGATTGAGAGTGATGGAGCAAAGCAAGAGGAGCAGTAAGCTACATCTCAGTAAGCCAAGCTGTCAGCCCCTGGCTTGGACAGGAGCACACTGTGTTGGGTTAAGAACTGGCTGGAGGCTGAGCCCAGAGAGTGGTGGTGAATGGTGCCACAGCCAGCTGGCAGCCAGGCACGAGTGGTGTGCCCCAGGGATCAGTGCTGGGCCCCAGCATCTTTAATGTCTTCATTGATGGTCTGGAGGAGGGGATTGAGAGAGTCATCAGCACATTTGCAGGTGACACCAATTTGGGAGCAGATGTTGGTCAGTTAGAGGGTTGGAGAGCTCTGCAGAGGGACCTTGCCAGGCTGGACAGATGGGCAGAGGCCAAGGGCAGGAGATTGAACACATCCAGTGCCAGGGGCTGCACTTTGGCCACAGCAACCCCAGGCAGTGCTACAGGCTGGGGGCAGAGTGGCTGAGAGCAGCCAGGCAGAGAGGGACCTGGGGGGAGTGGTTCAGAGCAGCTGAACAGGAGCCTGCAGTGTGCCCAGGGGGCCAAGAAGGCCAAGGGCAGCCTGGCCTGCAGCAGGAAGAGTGTGGCCAGCAGGAGCAGGGAGGTCATTGAGCCCTGTGCTCAGCACTGCTGAGGCCACACCTTGAGTCCTGTGTCCAGTTCTGGGCTCCTCAGGTTAAGAAGGACATTGAGAGACTTGAAGGTGTCCAGAGAAGGGCAAGGAGGCTGGGGAGGGGTCTGGAGCACAGCCCTGGGAGGAGAGGCTGAGGGAGCTGGGGTTGCTTAGCCTGCAGAAGAGGAGGCTCAGGGGAGACCTTCTTGCTCTCTGCAACTCCCTGAAGGGAGGTTGGAGCCAGGTGGGGGTTGGTCTCTTCTCCCAGGCAGGCACCCAGCCCCAGAACAAGAGGACACAGCCTCAAGCTGTGCCAGGGGAGGTTTAGGCTGGAGGTAAGGAGAAAGTTCTACACAGAGAGAGTGATTGCCCATTGGAATGTGCTGCCCATGGAGGTGGTGGACTCCCCATCATTGGAGGTGTTCAGGAGGAGACTGGATGGGGTGCTTGGTGCCATGGGTTAGTTGAGTAGATGGTGTTGGGTGATAGGTTGGACTCCATGATCTTGAAGGTCTCTTCCAACTTGGTTAATTCTATTCTATTCTATTCTATTCTATTCTATTCTATTCTATTCTATTCTATTCTATTCTATTCTATTCTATTCTATTCCATTCTATCCTACCCTATCCTACCCTATCCTATCCTATCCTATCCTATCCTATCCTATCCTATCCTATCCTATCCTATCCTAGCAGCATCTCTCACCAGAGCTGCCATCGCTGTGTTCCACAGAACTCTCTTGGGTGGAAAAGGCCTCCAAGGTCATTGGGTCCTACACTCAACCCAACACCACCAGGGCCATTCAACCATGGCCCCAAGTGCCATGGCCACAGGCTTCTTGACCCCCTCCAGGCATGGAGACTCCACCACCTCCCTGGGCAGCCCCTTCCAAATCCTGACTCCCTCCAAAACAATTGGGGTTAAGGTAACCCTAAGGGCAGGAAGAAAAGGTGTTGGGGGGGTGTGTGGAGAAAGTGATCACACAGGACCAGGCAAAAACCCTCCAAAGTAGTGGTCAAGAAGCTGACTGTGGGAAAAAAGCTGATTTTGTGGGGTTGGGAAGTGTTTTATGGTGATGCAGCTCCAGCAGGAGGCCTCCCACCTGGAGGAAAAGCTTCCTCCAGCCCCTGATCTGCTGTTCCATCTGCAAGCCCCAGCCCAGCCTGCTCCCTCCCTGGGCTCCTCATCCCTGGCACCAGCAGCAAACGGAGCCTGGGGCCCCGGGGCAGAGCAAGGGCGGCAGGCAGGCCAGGCCAGGGAGGGCTGCGTGTCCCTGCCCGCCGTGGCGCTCCGGGGGGAAGGAACGGCTCGGAGGCCTCCTGCAGCAGGGGGGCTGAGGGCAGAGGAAGGAGGACAGATGCGAACTGCTGCCCCGGGGCTCTCTGTGCCTGCTGCCCACATCCCTGACTGCAGCTTGTCCTCCAGCCTGCGCCCCATATGGCTGCCTGCACCCCGCATCCCTGCCTGCACCCTGCATCCCTGCCTGCACCCCATATGCCTGCCTGCACCCTGCATCCCTGCCTGCACCCCGCGTCCCTGCCTGTACCCCGCGTCCCTGCCTGCACCCGGCATCCCTGCCTGCCTGCACCCGGCATCCCTGCCTGCACCCCATATGGCTGCCTGCACCCTTCATCCCTGCCTGCACCCCATATGCCTGCCTGCACCCTGCATCCCTGCCTGCACCCCGCATCCCTGCCTGTACCCCGCATCCCTGCCTGCACCCGGCATCCCTGCCTGCACCCCGCATCCCTGCCTGCACCCCGCATCCCTGCCTGCACCCGGCATCCCTGCCTGTACCCCGCGTCCCTGCCTGCACCCGGCATCCCTGCCTGCACCCCATATGGCTGCCTGCACCCTTCATCCCTGCCTGCACCCCATATGCCTGCCTGCACCCCGCATCCCTGCCTGCACCCCGCATCCCTGCCTGTACCCCGCATCCCTGCCTGCACCCGGCATCCCTGCCTGCACCCCGCATCCCTGCATGCACCCCGCATCCCTGCCTGCACCCCGCATCCCTGCCTGCACCCCGCATCCCTGCCTGCACCCGGCATCCCTGCCTGCACCCCGCATCCCTGCCTGCACCCCGCATCCCTGCCTGTACCCCCGCATCCCTGCCTGCACCCGGCATCCCTGCCTGCACCCCGCATCCCTGCCTGCACCCCGCGTCCCTGCCTGCACCCCCGCATCCCTGCCTGCACCCGGCATCCCTGCCTGCACCCCGCATCCCTGCATGCACCCCGCATCCCTGCCTGCACCCCCGCATCCCTGCCTGCACCCCGCATCCCTGCCTGCACCCTGCATCCCTGCCTGCACCCCATATGCCTGCCTGCACCCTGCATCCCTGCCTGCACCCCGCGTCCCTGCCTGTACCCCGCGCATCCCTGCCTGCACCCGGCATCCCTGCCTGCCTGCACCCGGCATCCCTGCCTGCACCCCATATGCCTGCCTGCCCCCCATATGGCTGCCTGCACCCGGCATCCCTGCCTGCACCCTGCGTCCCTGCCTGCACCCCGCGTCCCTGCCTCCACCCCGCGTCCCTGCCTGCACCCTGCATCCCTGCCTGCACCCCGCATCCCTGCCTGCACCACTCATCCCTGCCTGCACCCCATATGCCTGCCTGCACCCCGCATCCCTGCCTGCACCCTTCATCCCTGCCTGCACCCCATATGCCTGCCTGCACCCCGCATCCCTGCCTGCACCCCGCATCCCTGCCTGCACCCTGCATCCCTGCCTGCACCCCCGTCCCTGCCTGCACCCTATATGCCTGCCTGCACCCCGCATCCCTGCCTGCACCCCGCGTCCCTGCCTGCACCCTATATGCCTGCCTGCACCCCGCATCCCTGCCTGCACCCCGCATCCCTGCCTGCACCCCGCATCCCTGCCTGCACCCCGCGTCCCTGCCTGCACCCCGCGTCCCTGCCTGCACCCCGCGTCCCTGCCTACACCCTTCATCCCTGCCTGCACCCCATATGGCTGCCTGCCGCCCCCGCATCCCTGCCTGCACCCCGCGTCCCTGCCTGCACCCCATATGCCTGCCTGCACCCCATATGCCTGCCTGCACCCCATATGCCTGCCTGCACCCCGCATCCCTGCCTGCCTGCACCCTGCATCCCTGCCTGCACCCCATATGCCTGCCTGCACCCCGTGTCCCTGCCTGCACCCCGCATCCCTGCCTGCCTACACCCTTCATCCCTGCCTGCACCCCATATGCCTGCCTGCACCCCGCATCCCTGCCTGCACCCCGCATCCCTGCCTGCCTGCACCCTGCATCCCTGCCTGCACCCCATATGCCTGCCTGCCCCCATATGGCTGCCTGCACTCTTCATCCCTGCCTGCCCCCATATGGCTGCCTGCACTCTTCATCCCTGCCTGCACCCCATATGCCTGCCTGCACCACGCATTCCTGCCTGCACCCCGCATCCCTGCCTGCACCCCGCATCCCTGCCTGCCTGCACCCTGCATCCCTGCCTGCACCCCATATGCCTGCCTGCACCCCATATGCCTGCCTGCACCACGCATTCCCGCATCCCTGCCTACACCCTTCATCCCTGCCTGCACCCCATATGCCTGCCTGCACCCCGCATCCCTGCCTGCACCCCGCATCCCTGCCTGCACCCTGCATCCCTGCCTGCACCCTGCATCCCTGCCTGCACCACGCATTCCTGCATGCCCCCCGCATCCCTGCCTGCACCCTGCATCCCTGCCTGCACCCCATATGCCTGCCTGCACCCTGCATCCCTGCCTGCACCCCATATGCCTGCCTGCACCCCATATGCCTGCCTGCACCCCGTGTCCCTGCCTGCACCCTGCGTCCCTGCCTGCACCCCATATGCCTGCCTGCACCCCACATCCCTGCCTGCACCCCATATGCCTGCCTGCACCCCGCATCCCTGCCTGCACCCCGCGTCCCTGCCTGCACCCTTCATCCCTGCCTGCACCCCATATGCCTGCCTGCACCCCGTGTCCCTGCCTGCACCCCGTGTCCCTGCCTGCACCCTGCGTCCCTGCCTGCACCCCATATGCCTGCCTGCACCCCATATGCCTGCCTGCACCCCATATGCCTGCCTGCACCCCGCGTCCCTGCCTGCACCCTTCATCCCTGCCTGCACCCCATATGCCTGCCTGCACCCCGCGTCCCTGCCTGCACCCTGCATCCCTGCCTGCACCCCGCATCCCTGCCTGCACCCCGCATCCCTGCCTGCGCCCCATATGGCTGCCTGCACTCCGCATCCCTGCCTGCACCCTGCATCCCTGCCTGCACCCTGCATCCCTGCCTGCACCCCATATGCCTGCCTGCACCCTGCATCCCTGCCTGCACCCCGCGTCCCTGCCTGTACCCCGCGTCCCTGCCTGCACCCGGCATCCCTGCCTGCCTGCACCCGGCATCCCTGCCTGCACCCCATATGGCTGCCTGCACCCTTCATCCCTGCCTGCACCCCATATGCCTGCCTGCACCCCGCATCCCTGCCTGCACCCCGCATCCCTGCCTGCACCCCGCATCCCTGCCTGCACCCGGCATCCCTGCCTGCACCCCGCATCCCTGCCTGCACCCCGCATCCCTGCCTGCACCCCACGTCCCTGCCTGCCTGCACCCTTCATGCCTGCCTGCACCCCGCATCCCTGCCTGCACCCCGCATCCCTGCCTGCACCCCGCATCCCTGCCTGCACCCCGCGTCCCTGCCTGTACCCGGCATCCCTGCCTGCACCCCGTCGCTGCCTGTACCCCGCATCCCTGCCTGCACCCTGCATCCCTGCCTGCACCCCATATGCCTGCCTGCACCCTGCATCCCTGCCTGCACCCCGCGTCCCTGCCTGTACCCCGCATCCCTGCCTGCACCCCATATGCCTGCCTGCACCCTGCATCCCTGCCTGCACCCCGCGTCCCTGCCTGTACCCCGCATCCCTGCCTGCACCCCGCGTCCCTGCCTGTACCCCGCATCCCTGCCTGCACCCCATATGCCTGCCTGCACCCTGCATCCCTGCCTGCACCCCGCGTCCCTGCCTGTACCCCGCATCCCTGCCTGCACCCCGCGTCCCTGCCTGTACCCCGCATCCCTGCCTGCACCCGGCATCCCTGCCTGCCTGCACCCGGCATCCCTGCCTGCACCCCATATGCCTGCCTGCCCCCCATATGCCTGCCTGCACCCTGCATCCCTGCCTGCACCCCGCGTCCCTGCCTGTACCCCGCATCCCTGCCTGCACCCCATATGCCTGCCTGCACCCTGCATCCCTGCCTGCACCCCGCGTCCCTGCCTGTACCCCGCATCCCTGCCTGCACCCCGCGTCCCTGCCTGTACCCCGCATCCCTGCCTGCACCCGGCATCCCTGCCTGCCTGCACCCGGCATCCCTGCCTGCACCCCATATGCCTGCCTGCCCCCCATATGGCTGCCTGCACCCGGCATCCCTGCCTGCACCCTGCGTCTCTGCCTGCACCCCGCGTCCCTGCCTCCACCCCGCGTCCCTGCCTGCACCCCGCATCCCTGCCTGCACCCTGCATCCCTGCCTGCACCCCGCATCCCTGCCTGCACCACTCATCCCTGCCTGCACCCCATATGCCTGCCTGCACCCCGCATCCCTGCCTGCACCCTTCATCCCTGCCTGCACCCCATATGCCTGCCTGCACCCCGCATCCCTGCCTGCACCCCGCATCCCTGCCTGCACCCTGCATCCCTGCCTGCACCCCGCGTCCCTGCCTGCACCCTATATGCCTGCCTGCACCCCGCATCCCTGCCTACACCCTTCATCCCTGCCTGCACCCTGCATCCCTGCCTGCACCCCGCATCCCTGCCTGCACCCCGCGTCCCTGCCTGCAACCCGCGTCCCTGCCTGCACCCCGCGTCCCTGCCTGCACCCCATATGCCTGCCTGCACCCCGCATCCCTGCCTACACCCTTCATCCCTGCCTGCACCCCATATGGCTGCCTGCCGCCCCGCATCCCTGCCTGCACCCCGCGTCCCTGCCTGCACCCCATATGCCTGCCTGCACCCCATATGCCTGCCTGCACCCCGCATCCCTGCCTGCCTGCACCCTGCATCCCTGCCTGCACCCCATATGCCTGCCTGCACCCCGTGTCCCTGCCTGCACCCCGCATCCCTGCCTGCCTGCACCCTGCATCCCTGCCTGCACCCCATATGCCTGCCTGCACCCCGCATCCCTGCCTGCACCCCGCATCCCTGCCTGCCTGCACCCTGCATCCCTGCCTGCACCCCATATGCCTGCCTGCCCCCCATATGGCTGCCTGCACTCTTCATCCCTGCCTGCACCCCATATGCCTGCCTGCACCACGCATTCCTGCCTGCACCCCGCATCCCTGCCTGCACCCCGCATCCCTGCCTGCCTGCACCCTGCATCCCTGCCTGCACCCCATATGCCTGCCTGCACCCCATATGCCTGCCTGCACCACGCATTCCTGCATGCCTGCCTGCACCCTGCATCCCTGCCTGCACCCCATATGCCTGCCTGCACCCTGCATCCCTGCCTGCACCCCGCGTCCCTGCCTGCACCCCGCATCCCTGCCTGCACCCCGCATCCCTGCCTGCACCCCGCATCCCTGCCTACACCCTTCATCCCTGCCTGCACCCCATATGCCTGCCTGCACCCCGCATCCCTGCCTGCACCCCGCATCCCTGCCTGCACCCTGCATCCCTGCCTGCACCCCATATGCCTGCCTGCACCACGCATTCCTGCATGCCCCCGCATCCCTGCCTGCACCCTGCATCCCTGCCTGCACCCCATATGCCTGCCTGCACCCTGCATCCCTGCCTGCACCCCATATGCCTGCCTGCACCCCATATGCCTGCCTGCACCCCGTGTCCCTGCCTGCACCCTGCGTCCCTGCCTGCACCCCATATGCCTGCCTGCACCCCGCATCCCTGCCTGCACCCCATATGCCTGCCTGCACCCCGCATCCCTGCCTGCACCCCGCGTCCCTGCCTGCACCCTTCATCCCTGCCTGCACCCCATATGCCTGCCTGCACCCCGTGTCCCTGCCTGCACCCCGTGTCCCTGCCTGCACCCTGCGTCCCTGCCTGCACCCCATATGCCTGCCTGCACCCCGCATCCCTGCCTGCACCCCATATGCCTGCCTGCACCCCATATGCCTGCCTGCACCCCGCGTCCCTGCCTGCACCCTTCATCCCTGCCTGCACCCCATATGCCTGCCTGCACCCCGCGTCCCTGCCTGCACCCTGCATCCCTGCCTGCACCCCATATGCCTGCCTGCACCCCGCGTCCCTGCCTGCACCCCGCATCCCTGCCTGCACCCTGCATCCCTGCCTGCACCCCATATGCCTGCCTGCACCCCGCGTCCCTGCCTGCACCCTGCATCCCTGCCTGCACCCCATATGCCTGCCTGCACCCCGCGTCCCTGCCTGCACCCCGCATCCCTGCCTGCACCCTGCATCCCTGCCTGCACCCCGCGTCCCTGCCTGCACCCCGCATCCCTGCCTGCACCCTTCATCCCTGCCTGCACCCCATATGCCTGCCTGCACCCCGCATCCCTGCCTGCACCCAGCATCCCTGCCTGCACCCCATATGCCTGCCTGCACCCCGCGTCCCTGCCTGCACCCTGCATCCCTGCCTGCACCCCATATGCCTGCCTGCACCCCGCGTCCCTGCCTGCACCCCGCATCCCTGCCTGCACCCTGCATCCCTGCCTGCACCCCGCATCCCTGCCTGCACCCCGCGTCCCTGCCTGCACCCTTCATCCCTGCCTGCACCCCATATGCCTGCCTGCACCCCGCATCCCTGCCTGCACCCAGCATCCCTGCCTGCACCCCATATGCCTGCCTGCATCCCGCATCCCTGCCTACACCCTTCATACCTGCCTGCACCCCGCGTCCCTGCCTGCACCCCGCGTCCCTGCCTGCACCCCGCGTCCCTGCCTGTACCCCGCATCCCTGCCTGCACCCCGCATCCCTGCCTGCACCCCGCGTCCCTGCCTGCACCCCGCGTCCCTGCCTGCACCCCACATGCCTGCCTGCATCCTCCCAACTGCCTTCATCCCTCCTCCTCCTCCTCCTGCACCCCACACCCCTTTCTGCTTCCCTCCTGCTCCTAGACCCCACATCCCATCCCGCAATCTGCATCCCTGCTTTCATCCCCCATCCCTGCCTGCACTCCACATCCCTCCCTGCACCCCATATGCCTGCCTGCACCCCACATGCCTGCCTGCATCCTCCCAACTGCCTTCATCCCTCCTCCTCCTGCACCCCACACCCCTTTCTGCTTCCCTCATGCTCCTAGACCCCACATCCCATCCTGCAGTCTGCATCCCTGCTTTCATCCCACATCCCTGCCTGCACCCCACATCCCTGCCTGCACTCTGACCCCCTGCCTGCCTCCTTCCTCCTCCTGCACCCCACATCCCTTCCTGCTTCCCTCCTACTCCTAGGCCCCAGCCCACACCCCTGCTTTCACCCCACATCTCTGCCTGCATCCCTCCCCCTGCCTGCCCCCCTCCCCATCCTGCAATCCCCTCAGCCCAACCCTATGCAGCTGCCCCTCTCCTCCTCACCCCATCCCCCCTGATGCACCACATTATTCCCCACCCCCAACACCACCCTGCCCCCCTCTCCTCGGGCTGTGCATCTCCACCCTGCACCCCCACACACTGCCCCCACCCCCTGCATCCCCTCATGGCATTAACACCACCTCCCCCCACCCCACCCCCCACCCTCCTGCACTCCCCCCACCCCTGGATCATCAACCCCTTTCTCCACCCCCTCATGTACCGCGTCCCCCACCCCCCGCTCAAACACCATCTTGCACCCCCTCCCCAGGCCCTGCACCTCTTCCTCGCCCCCCCCCCCGCCCTCACTGCACTTACAGCTCCCCCAGTACACCGCCCGACCCCCCCCCCCGATACCGTCCTGCACCGGCCCCCTCCCGGACCGTACATCCCCAGCCCATCCCCCCCCTCCTGCTTCCTCCCTGCCTTACCCCTCCCCTCTGCCTCCCCCCTCCATTCATTAAGCTAATCTTCCCCTCCCCCCACCCCCCCGCCCCGTCCCGGACCGTGCATCTCTTGCATACCCCTCCCTGCGTCTCCCCCCCATATACCGCCTGAATTCCTCCCCCCAAGTTGTCCTGTACCCCCCTCCCCGACCCCATATACCTCATTTCCTCCCCCAACGCCCTCCTGCACCCCCCTCACGGCTCCTGCATCCCTACTTCTTGCCACCCCGCTCCCCCCACCCCCCCGCGCTTACATCTCTGCCTCTCCCCCCATACACCGCGTTAATCTCCCGCTTCCGGGACCGTGCATCCCCATCCCACTCCCCCCTCCTGCATCCTCCCCTCCCTACACTCTCCCCTCTGCGTGTCTCTCCCCCCCCGCTCCCTCCATATACCGCGTTAATCCTGCCCTCCTCCCCCCAGTCGTCCTGTACCCCCTCACGGATCGGGCGTCTCAACCTCGTGTGTGCCCTCCCCCCCCGCTCTTCTATCTCCCCCCGTACACCGCCCTGCAAGCCCCTCCCGGACCGTGCACCCCGACTTTGTGTTCTCCCCCCACCCGACCTTACGTACCCCTCTCTGCGTCTCCCCCATACACCGCGTTAATCTCCCCCGTCCCGGACCCCGCATCTCTACCTCGACCCCCACCCCCCACCCCTTATATCTCCCCCAGCATACAGCGTTCCCCCCTCCCTGTCCAAGCCCGACACCGTTCTGCACCCTCCCGCCCCGTCCTGGACCTACACCTCCCTCCCGGTATCTCCCCCCGGTATCTCCCCCCCCCATATACCGCGTTCCAACCCCCCGCCCCCATCCTGCACCCCCTGTCCAAGATCGTATAGCCCCCCTTCACTCCCCCCCAGCCCTTATATCTCCCCCACTATACAGCGTTACCTCCTCCCCCCTCCCCGTCCCCGACATCGTCCTGCGCACCCCCCCCCCCCCCCCCGCCCGGACCTCCCTCACTACTCCTCCCTGCTGGTATCTCCCCCCCCCCCCTATACCGCGTTACAACCCCCGCCCCCATCCTGCAGTCCCCCCTTCCCGGACCGTACAGCCCCATCCCACCCCCACCTCCTGCATCCCCCCACCCCGCCGCCTCTATACGGCTGCCCCCCTCCTGCCCCCGCCCCTAGCAGCTCCCGGGGCCGGGCCGGGGCGGGCTCAGCAGCGGGGCGGGGAAGGGAGGGATGCGGAGGGAGGGGGGGGCGGGGCGGGGTTGGGGGGTTGGGGGGGCGGTCCCCAGCATCGCTCCTCTCCCGCTGCAATAAATCGGCTTAAGGCAGCGGCGCGGCGGGTGCGTGCTGAGGGAGCTGGAAAAGGGGCGGGGGGACACCCCGGAGCCGGGCTGAGGCCCCCCCCCAGCTGCCATGCCCGCCTGCCCCCCACGGGCAGGGGGCTGGGGGCTGGTGAGCCCCTCCACCCACCCATGGGGCTGCCCCCCCCCGCGGGCATCATGCGGACGATGAACCCCCTGCCCCTCTGCTTGCTGCTCTGGGATCTCCTTGACCTGGCGCTCGGTAAGTGACGCCCTCCCACCCTGGGGCCAGGGACACCCCCTGGGGTCAGGAAACACCTCCCCCCGGGGCCAGGGGACCCCCCCCACCCCAGGGTCGCTGAAATCACGGGGTACCCACCTGCATCCCAATAAGGATGTGGCGGCTCTGAGCTCTGTACCCCTGCTTCGAGCCTGAGGAGGTGATGGGGAGTCTGGAGGCTGCAGGGTTGGGGGGGAGGGTGGCGCCCCGTTTGGAGCCGGGAATAAGGCACCTGTTAATGGGATACTGGTTTGGGGAGTGGGACTAGGGCAGCTGGTAAGGGGGCACCCAGTTTGGACCCGTTAATGGAGCACCTTCTGATAGGGTACTGGGTTGGAACCTGTTAAGAGGGTGCTGGCGTTGGACTCGTTAATGGGGTGCCCATTAATAGGGTACTGGTGCTGGGCTCGTTAGTGGGGTGCCCATTGATAGGGTGCTGGCGCTGGACTCGTTAATGGGGTGCCCATTGATATAGTACTGGTGCTGGACTCGTTAATGGGGTGCCCGTTGATATGGTACTGGTGCTGGACTCGTTAATGGGGTGCCCATTGATATAGTACTGGTGCTGGACTCGTTAATGGGGTGCTTGTTAATAGGGTCCTGGCACTGGACTCGTTAATGGGGTGCCCGTTGATAGGGTACTGGCGCTGGACTTGTTAATGGGGTGCCCGTTGATAAGATGCTGGCGCTGGACTCGTTAATGGGGTGCCCATTGATAGGGTGCTGGCGCTGGACTCGTTAATGGGGTGCTTGTTAATAGGGTACTGGCGCTGGACTCGTTAATGGGGTGCCCGTTGATAGGGTGCTGGCGCTGGACTCGTTAATGGGGTGCCCGTTGATAGGGTGCTGGCGCTGGACTCGTTAATGGGGTGCTTGTTAATAGGGTACTGGCGCTGGACTCGTTAATGGGGTGCCCGTTGATAGGGTGCTGGCGCTGGACTCTTTAATGGGGTGCTTGTTAATAGGGTACTGGCGCTGGACTCGTTAATGGGGTGCCCGTTGATAGGGTGCTGGCGCTGGACTCGTTAATGGGGTGCTTGTTAATAGGGTGCTGGCGCTGGACTCGTTAATGGGAAGCCTTCTAATAGGGTACTGGTTTTGAACCCATTCATAGCCTGTTCCTGTAGGACTCTTTAATGGGGTTGGACTCATTAACAGGGGAGCCCTTAATGGGGCACCTGCTTTGGACCTGGGAACTTGGTGCTGGTACTGGGGGACAGGCTGATAAACTGTGGGGGGGGGCGATATGCTTGTCCCTCACCACCACTAAGCCCCTTCCTTGCTGCTCCATCCCGGGGCTCCAGCTGTGAATCCCAGTCCTTAGAGGGGGAGTGGTCTATGCCCTGGAGACCCCCATGAGCTCCAGTTATTGTTCTTAGGGAGGGGATCACAGCACCCTAACCCACCCAGACGGGATGGGGGGGGGGTACCCAGTAGGGAGAACAGCTCCCCACTGCCCTGGGGGTTTGCAGCTAGCTGAGCTCCGAAACGAACATCTTGACTCCCTGCTTCGCTAAGCAGCGAAGACACCCCCCCCCCCCTCGCCACAACCCCATTCCCAAAAGCGGGGGGGTCCCACGAGGTGATAATCAACAGAGCAGGAAACTTTCCCCTTCCCCACAGCCTGGAGGCTGTAATTTGATTTCTTAACCCTTTTGAAGTCTATTTCCCCCCTTTCCCCCTAATTTTCTTCTTGTGTCCCCCCCCCCCCAGTGACCGTCCGTGGGGTCTCAGGTGGTTGCTCTTTACCGAGCAGAGTGAACCCCGCGGGGCGGGCGGGGGTGGGGGGAGTGGGGTGTCTCCGGAGGGTGCTGAAAGGATGAGCGGAGCTTGCTCCATGTCTCCTGGGGTTTGCTTTGGTTTGGGAGGGGTTTCCCCCCCCCCCCCCCTCATTTCTGATGTACTTTTTCCCTCCCCGGAAAGCCGCCGTCAGCTGCTGCAGGGCGCGGGGAGGGGGAGCCACGGCCGCGCTCTGCGGGGCTTTGAACAGGGAAAGGTTGACACAAAGGAGCCAATTCTTAGCCTGGCATCACGAGCGGCTCCCCCCAAAAAAAAATACATCATCCCTCCGGAGCCATCAGTGGATCGCTGAGGTTAGCCGGAGCCCGGCTTGGATTCGGGCAGGCTAAGGACGGGAAAGCATCCTGCGTCTCCCCCCTGCCTTTCCCCAACCCTCTGATGGCTTTGACGTGCCGCCGGGCTGCGGCTGCTGCTCTTTTCCCCTCTCCCCACCCTTTCCCGGTTTGCTCCGTGTATCCCGAGCATCCCAGCAGCACCCCGCCGTTCCCCTTGCATCCCAGCAGCACCCCCGCCGTTCCCCTTGCATCCCAGCAGCACCCCCGCCGTTCCCCTTGCATCCCAGCAGCACCCCGCCGTTCCCCTTGCATCCCAGCAGCACCCCCGCCGTTCCCCTTGCATCCCAGCAGCACCCCGCCGTTCCCCTTGCATCCCAGCAGCACCCCCGCCGTTCCCCTTGCATCCCAGCAGCACCCCCGCCGTTCCCCTTGCATCCCAGCAGCACCCCGCCGTTCCTTGCATCCCAGCAGCATCCCACTCCGCCCCGCCGTTCCGTGCATCCCGAGCACCCCACCAGCACCCCACCGCTCCGTGCACCCCGCTGTTCCGTGCATCCCACTAGCACCCCACCAGCACCCCACCGCTCCGTGCACCCCACCGTCCCCGTGCATCCCACTAGCAGCCCACAGTTTCGAGCATCCCACCAGCACCCCCACCGTCCCCGTGCACCCCACCCGCACTCCCACCGGTTCCGTGCATCCCATCAGCACCCCCACCGTTCCGTGCATCCCGAGCACCCCACCGTTCCCGTGCACCCCACCCGCACTCCCACCGGTCCCGTGCCCCCCACCAGCACCCCCACCGGTCCCGTGCCCCCCACCAGCACCCCCACCGTCCCGTGCCCCCCACCAGCACCCCCACCGCTCCGTGCATCCCTTGCAGCCTGCCGCGCCGTGCATCCCAAGCATCCCACCGGCATCGCGTTGACGATACAACCCCAGCGTGGGGCGGAGGGGGGGGAAAGGGAGCTGGTGCCAAATCCAGTTCCCCCTCCCACTCAGCTCTCCTCTCCACCGCAGTTTTTAAGGTCACGGGGAATATTTTTTGGCAGGGAACACCACGTTCCCCTGGCTTTTTCCTGCCTGGAAGCTATCAGTCACCGGTGCCTAGATCCCTTTTATTTGCCTCCCCTTTTCTCTCTGCAAATCGGGCGATTGCTCTTCTGCTGCTGATTTGTGAGAGCAGGCGAGTGGGTGAGGGGAAACCTGTGTTCGAGATGCGCATTTTAGAGGGGAAAGGAAACAAAACAAGCCCAAAGTTGGTTTGTGGCGGGTCCAGAGGAAGCCGACGGCTCCCGGGAGGGGATTGTGGGTTGTAAAGCGATGCGGGATGAGGATCCCCACGTTCAGGAGGGTCTGGAGGGTAGGTTCAACGAGCAGAGCTTGGGTTTGGACGCCCAAGAGCTGTGCTTTGGCTCTTAAAACCCCGCTGGGGCTTTGCCGTTTCGCTGAGGATTTTCTGTTTCCCTGCGGATCAGCTGCTTGGAGTCCCGCTTAGACCTCAGCAAAGGAATTGTCCTCCCCCGAAAAGGCCGCTGAAAGAGCTGAAATTGGTTGCAAACCGCCTGGCTTTGGGCTGGGAGCGCCCATCCTGCTGCCTCCCTCTGCTCTGAGTGGCAGGAGGCTGAGCACTGCTCCTGAAATTCAGTGGGCAGATGGCTTGTCCGTGGCTGACAGCATCCTTGGCTGGAGCTGCTGGCATGGCAGTGGTGAGGGAGGACGTGCCCGCAGAGATCCTTCCCCGTCCCCTATCCCCTATCCCCTATCCCCTATCCCCTATCCCCTATCCCCTATCCCTATCCCCTATCCCCTATCCCCTATCCCCTATCCCCTATCCCCTATCCCCTATCCCCTATCCCCTATCCCCTATCCCCTATCCCCTATCCCCTATCCCCTATCCCCTATCCCCTTCCCTGCATTTCACTTGCAAGGGATCCAGCCGGATCCAGCCACGGTTCTTGGGAAGACACAGAGGAGGGGCAGCTGCCCACCACTCAGACTCTTCCCTCGGTGCCTCCAAAGCCGTTTGGGGGGGGGGAAATCCTGCCTATTTTTATTGTCACCGTACGTGTGGCAGGGCGCTGCCTGGGGTGGGCAGCTGCTCCCACCCCTGCCGCATCCAAGAGGAGCGATAAAGTCCCACTTCCCGTGTGGAGAGGAGCCCCAAAGATGCCTCAGGAGCACCTCTCCTCCCTGCAGAGGTCCTGGTGCCTCGGTGGGGAGGATTTTCCCTGCCTTCCATCCACCACCTTGCGCTGAAACCCTCTTTTACTTAACCCTGAGCGAAGCGTCGTGCTCCCTCCCTGCGCCGTAGGTGGGCTGGAGCCTTCCTGATGTGTTCTCCATCCCCCCCAGGGAGCATCGCCCCTTGTAAAACAGCCTTTTGGGCTTTTTTAGCTCTGTAACAAGCTCAATCTCTCTCCTTGACCGGGAAAAAGAAGCTGCCTAGGGCAGGGCTAAGTGGGTTAAGGAGCCGTCACGCTGGAAGAAAGGAAACGAGGGCAAGCGGAGGAGGAGAGCGCCTGGACCAGGGACAACCGCGGAGCTGCGACCCTAAGGGCCATCAGCCAGCCTCCTCCTGGGGTTTGGAAAGCTGGGAAGCCTCATCTGAGAGCAAGGGGGGGGGGTGGGTGGTGGGTGGGTAGGGATGGGGTGGGACACCAAGCTGACTTCTCGGTACTTGCCAACACAAAAATCAGGGCTGGCTGATTAACCTCAGCATGCTCCGCTCCTGCCGCCTGAAATCTGTTCCCATCAACTGTTCCTCATCCTCTGTGTGTGTTGGGGGCGGGGAGGGAGGGGGCGTCGGTTTACAGCCGTGCCACATCCAAGCCCTTTTTGCCAACGTGAAAGTCAGGGGTGGGAAGGGAGGGGGCAGAAATGTGTCTTGCTTTGACCTCGATGAGATCCTTCTGTAGCCCTTAGTTGAGCTGTTTGCTTTAGCTCCTGTATCCTCTCCTGCCTCCCCAGCACCTGTAATGAAATGATAGGGGGTGGGGAGTGAGGGCTGGGGGTGAGGGAGAGGAGGCACAGCCCAAATTTGAAGGTGCTTTGGGATTCTCTGGGCTTTGCCCCTCCAGGGGGGGTCGGTTGGGGTTGGGCTTTGTGGTGATCTTGTCCTTAGGGCTCTCCCCATCCGGCTTCTCCAAGCCAAATAGACAGCTTGGGGGGTGGGGGTGGGAAACATGTGTCCTGCTTTGAGCTCCATGAGATCTTTCTGCAGTCCTTAGGTGAGCTGTTTGCTTTAGCTCCTGTATCCCCTCCTGTCCCCCTCAGCACCTGTAATGGGGGGAGGGAAAGGAGGCACAGCCCAAATTTGAAGGTGCTTTGGGATTCTCTGGGCTTTGCCCCTCCAGGGGGTCGGTTGGGGTTGGGCTTTGTGGTGATCTTGTCCTTAAGGCTCTCCCCATCCGGCTTCTCCAAGCCAAAAAGACATCTTGGGGTGTGGGGAGGAGTGAGTCCTGCTTTGATCTCGATGAGGTCCTTCTGCAGTCCTTAGCTGAGCTGTTTGCTTTAGCTCCTGTATCCCCTCCTGCCTCCCCAGCACCTGTAATGAAATGACAGGGGGTGGGGAGTGAGGGCTGGGGGTGAGGGAGAGGAGGCACAGCCCAAATTTGAAGGTGCTTTGGGATTCTCTGGGCTTTGCCCCTCCAGGGGGTCGGTTGGGGTTGGGCTTTGTGGTGATCTTGTCCTTAGGGCTCTCCCCATCTGGCTTCTCCAAGCCAAAAAGACATCTTGGGGTGTGGGGAGGAGTGAGTCCTGCTTTGATCTCGATGAGGTCCTTCTGCAGTCCTTAGCTGAGCTGTTTGCTTTAGCTCCTGTATCCCCTCCTGCCTCCCCAGCACCTGTAATGAAATGACAGGGGGTGGGGAGTGAGGGCTGGGGGTGAGGGAGAGGAGGCAAAGCCCAAATTTGAAGGTGCTTCGGGATTCTCTGGGCTTTGCCCCTCCGGGGGAGGTCGGTTGGGGTTGGGCTTTGTGGTGATCTTGTCCTTAGGGCTCTCCCCATCCGGCTTCTCCAAGCCAAATAGACAGCTTGGGGGGTGGGGGTGGGAAACATGTGTCCTGCTTTGAGCTCCATGAGATCTTTCTGCAGTCCTTAGGTGAGCTGTTTGCTTTAGCTCCTGTATCCCCTCCTGTCCCCCTCAGCACCTGTAATGGGGGGAGGGAAAGGAGGCACAGCCCAAATTTGAAGGTGCTTTGGGATTCTCTGGGCTTTGCCCCTCCAGGGGGGTCGGTTGGGGTTGGGCTTTGTGGTGATCTTGTCCTTAAGGCTCTCCCCATCCGGCTTCTCCAAGCCAAAAAGACATCTTGGGGTGTGGGGAGGAGTGAGTCCTGCTTTGATCTCGATGAGGTCCTTCTGCAGTCCTTAGCTGAGCTGTTTGCTTTAGCTCCTGTATCCCCTCCTGTCCCCCTCAGCACCTGTAATGAGGGGAGGCAAAGGAGGCAAAGCCCAAATTTGAAGGTGCTTTGGGATTCTCTGGGCTTTGCCCCTCCAGGGGAGGTCGGTTGGGGTTGGGCTTTGTGGTGATCTTGTCCTTAAGGCTCTCCCCATCCGGCTTCTCCAAGCCAAAAAGACAGCTTGGAGGTGGGGGGTGGAAAAACTAAAGAAATCCCTCTTCAGTTATTTTTATCAGAGCTGAGTTTCTTCTCCCTCCCCTCTCCATTCCCAGGGTGTCCCTGGGGAGGTTTTTTTCCTCTCTCAGGGATCCCCCCACCCTGCACACAGGGCTGGGAGAAGCTCCTTTGCCTCCTTGCCCGCAGGAAACCCATCGGCGTGTGGCTTTCCCTGGGATGAAGGGAGCCACCTGCTCGTGTCTCTGCTGAGCTCCTTTGCAGGAAAGAGGCTTTGGGTGGGAGTTTGTGTGCTGGGAGAGGAGGGAGGGGGCGGGGGGAGGGGGGAGGGGAGGGGGAAAGGAGGAGCATCCGCTGAGCCACGTGGGAGCGGAGACCTGCTCCAATTCACCTGCGGATCCGCGGCGCTGACCTGGAAAACCAGCCCAGGCTCCCTCCAGTCTTTTCCAACCCCTGCTTCTCCCTGGCACATCTTGCAGTCACCTCTAGCATTTCAGCCTTCCCTGCTTTCCCCCCCCTGGATTCTGGGTTTCCAGCATACCTGTGCCATGCTGATGGGCACATTCAGGGCACACAGGAGGCTAAAGCCCCTTCGTGAAGCTCACACAGGGGTTGGAAGGGACCTCTGGAGATCACTGAGTCCAACCCCCTGCCAGAGCAGGAGCAGAGAATCCAGCACAGGTCGCCCAGGAATGCAGCCAGATGGGGCTTGAAGGCCTCCAGGGAAGGAGACTCCACAACCTCTCTGGGGAGCCTCCTATCCATGGTCATTGCCCTGCCCCAATTAACCCAGTTTGTGGTAATTGCCTTGCCCCAGTTGTCCCAGTTTTTCCCTCCCCACTGGCTGTTGCTCTTCCAAAATCTTGAAGCCAGGCAAGGATCTTCCACCCCACCTACCTTCCCAAACTCATGCAGATGACCCCAAGCTGGGGGCAGGAGTTGAGCTGTTAGAGGGTAGGAGAGCTCTGCAGAGGGACCTCGACAGGCTGGAGAGATGGGCAGAGGCCAAGGGCAGGAGACTGAACACATCCAAGTGCCAGGTGCTGCACATTGGCCACAACAACCCCAGGCAGAGCTACAGGCTGGGGACAGAGTGGCTGAGAGCAGCCAGGCAGAGAGGGACCTGGGGGTGCTGATTGATAGTAGGCTGAACATGAGCCAACAGTGTGCCCAGGTGGCCAAGAAGGCCAGTGGCATCCTGGCCTGCATCAGGAAGAGTGTGGCCAGCAGGAGCAGGGAAGTAATTTTGCCCTGTGCTCAGCACTGCTTAGGACACACCTTGAGCCCTGTCTCCAGTTCTGGGCTCCTCAGGTTAGGAAAGATGTTGAGGTGCTGGGAGGTGTCCAGAGAAGGGCAAGAAAGCTGGGGAGGGGTCTGGAGCACAGCCCTGGGAGGAGAGGTACTGCTGCCTGCTATAGGCACTATGTTCTATATATTCCCTGCTGTAGGCTCTGTGTGTACTGTAATGCTCCCTGCTATAGGCAGTGTGTGCTATATGCTGCCTGCTATAGGTTGTGATTGCTATATGCTCCATGCCATAGGCTCCATGCTAAAGGCAGGGTGCTGCATGCTATATGCTGCCTGCTATGGGCTCTGTGTGTGCTATATGCTGCCTGCTATGGGCTCTGGGTGTGCTGTATGCTGCCTGCTATAGGCTCTGGGTGTGCTATGTGCTGCCTGCTATAGGCTCTGTGTGTGCTATGTGCTGCCTGCTATAGGCTCTGGGTGTGCTATATGCTGCCTGCTATAGGCTCTGTGTGTGCTATGTGCTGCCTGCTATAGGCTCTGTGTGTGCTATATGCTGCCTGCTATGGGCTCTGGGTGTGCTATGTGCTGCCTGCTATGGGCTCTGTGTGTGCTATGTGCTGCCTGCTATAGGCTCTGGGTGTGCTATATGCTGCCTGCTATAGGCTCTGGGTGTGCTATGTGCTGCCTGCTATAGGCTCTGTGTGTGCTATGTGCTGCCTGCTATAGGCTCTGTGTGTGCTATATGCTGCCTGCTATGGGCTCTGGGTGTGCTATGTGCTGCCTGCTATGGGCTCTGTGTGTGCTATGTGCTGCCTGCTATAGGCTCTGGGTGTGCTATATGCTGCCTGCTATGGGCTCTGTGTGTGCTATGTGCTGCCTGCTATATAGTGCTGCCTGCTATAGGCTCTGTGTGTGCTATGTGCTGCCTGCTATAGGCTCTGTGTGTGCTATGTGCTGCCTGCTATAGGCTCTGGGTGTGCTATATGCTGCCTGCTATAGGCTCTGGGTGTGCTATATGCTGCCTGCTATAGGCTCTGTGTGTGCTATATGCTGCCTGCTATAGGCTCTGGGTGTGCTATATGCTGCCTGCTATAGGCTCTGTGTGTGCTATATGCTGCCTGCTATAGGCTCTGTGTGTGCTATATGCTGCCTGCTATAGGCTCTGTGTGTGCTATATGCTGCCTGCTAGGCTCTGTGTGCTGCCTGCTATAGGCTCTGTGTGTGCTATGCTGCCTGGGTGTGCTATGCTGCCTGCTATAGGCTCTGTGTGTGCTATATGCTGCCTGCTATAGGCTCTGTGTGTGCTATATGCTGCCTGCTATAGGCTCTGTGTGTGCTATATGCTGCCTGCTATAGGCTCTGTGTGTGCTATATGCTGCCTGCTATAGGCTCTGTGTGTGCTATATGCTGCCTGCTATAGGCTCTGTGTGTGCTATATGCTGCCTGCTATAGGCTCTGTGTGTGCTATATGCCCCATGCCATTGGCTCCATGCTAAATGCAGGGTGCTGTGTGCTATATGCCCCATGCCACTGGCTCCATGCTAAATGCAGGGTGCTGTGTGCTATATGCTCCATGCCATTGGCTCCATGCTAAATGCAGGGTGCCTATATGCTCCATGCCACAGGCTCCATGCTAAATGCAGGGTGCTGTGTGCTATATGCTCCATGCCACAGGCTCCATGCTAAATGCAGGGTGCTGTGTGCTATATGCCCCATGCCATTGGCTCCATGCTAAATGCAGGGTGCTGTGTGCTATATGCTCCATGCTAACTGCAGGGTGCTGTGTGCTATATGCTCCATGCTTAATCCAGGTTGTTGTGTGCTATATGCTCCATGCTTAATCCAGGTTGTTGTGTGCTATATGCTCCATGCTGTATGCTGAATGCAGGCTGATGTGTGCCATATGCTCCATGCTGTATGCTCCATGTGCAGGCTGCTGGGTGCTCCAAGCTCCATGCCCAGTGCAAGGAGCACTCCTTGCTGCATGCTCTGTGCCCTGTGCTGCATGCTCTGTGCCCTGTGCTGCATGCTGCATGCCAATCTCTTGGTGCCTTTAGGCTGTGCCTTTAAGAGTGGGGTTTTTTTTTCCCCCCACAGATCTTGAGCAGAGAAGTAGTAAAAAGTAAATAAATCACTGCTGGGTGTGAACAGGAAAAGAAGGAGAACTCCAAACCATCCCATTGGAAAGAGAAGGGACTTAAGCTAAGCATGGAAACAATTCCTTCTCTCTTCCTCAAGCTGGGAGATACTAACTTTGTGCTTCTGCTTGACCTTGGCTGCACTGCTTTGGTTGTGACTGAACAGGAGCCAGCAGTGTGCCCAGGGGCCCAAGAAGGCCAAGGGCATCCTGGCCTGCATCAGGAAGAGTGTGGCCAGCAGGAGCAGGGGAGTCATTGTGCCCTGTGCTCAGCACTGCTTAGGCCACACCTGGAGTCCTGTGTCCAGTTCTGGGCCCCTCAGGTTAGGAAAGATGTTGAGCTGCTGGAAGGTGTCCAGAGAAGGGCAAGAAAGCTGGGGAGGGGTCTGGAGCACAGCCCTGGGAGGAGAGGCTGAGGGAGCTGGGGTTGCTTAGCCTGCAGAAGAGGAGGCTCAGGGGAGACCTTCTTGCTCTCTCCAACTCCCTGCAGGGAGGTTGCAGCCAGGTGGGGGTTGGTCTCTTCTTCCAGGCAGGCAGCCAGCCTCAGAACAAGAGGACACAGTCTCAAGCTGTGCCAGGGGAGGTTTGGGCTGGAGGTGAGGTGAAAGTTCTTCCCAGCAAGAGAGATTGGCCCTTGGAATGTGCTGCCCAGGGAGGTGGTGGAGTCCCCATCCCTGGAGGTGTTTAGAAAGAGCCTGGATGAGGCCCTTGGTGCCATGGTGGAGTTGATCAGATGGTGCTGGGTGAGAGGTTGGACTTGCTGAGCTCTGAGGTCTCTTCCAACCTGGTTCATTCTGTGGCTCTGTATTAACTTCCCTGCTTCCGTCTCTTGTCCCTTTTGTACAGGGTGGGTAAGGGGGACTCAGGGAGGGAGAAGCTAGTAGCTTCCCCTGGTCCTTGGCCAGGTGGGGTCCTTGTGCTGTTGATTCATTGCAAATATCTGTGAATATTGTCTATTTGCACACATTCAGTGCATTTCATTGTAGATTGTAGTGCTGCTTGTAAATAACAGCTTTCATTTGTTTCCAGCTGAGCTGGTCTGGCAAATTTAATGGTTGGGGGTGGAAATTTCAGCCTATCACACGTGCTCCATGCTATATGAATGTGCTGGGGAGGAGAAGCTCAGCAGCAGCCAGCAGTGAGCACTTGCAGCCCAGAGAGCCAAGCAGAGCCTGGGCTGCAGCAAGAGAAGTGTGGCCAGCAGGGCCAGGGAGGGGATTCTGCCCCTCTGCTCCGCTCTGCTGAGACCACAGCTGGAGCTCTGGGTCCAGTTCTGGAGCCTCTGTGCCAGGAAGGATCTGGAGGGGCTGGAAGGTGTCCAGAGCAGGGCCAGGAGGAGGAGCAGAGGGTTGGAGCTGCTCTGCTGTGAGGACAGACTGAGGGAGTTGGGGTTGTGCAGGCTGGAGAGGAGAAGGCTCCCAGGAGACCTCATTGTGGCCTTCCAGGATCTGCAGGGGGCTCCAAGAAAGCTGGGGAGGGACTTTTGAGGGTGTCAGGGAGGGATAGGACCTGGGGAGAATGGAACAAAACTAGAAGTGGGGAGATTGAGATTGGCTGTGAGGAAGAAGTTGTTGTCCATGAGGGTGGTGAGAGCCTGGCACAGGCTGCCCAGGGAGGTGGTGGAAGCCTCCTGCCTGGAGGTGTTTGCAGCCAGGCTGGAGGTGGCTGTGAGCAACCTGCTGTGGTGTGAGGTGTCCCTGCCCGTGGCAGGGGACTGGAACTGGCTGAGCCTTGAGGTCTCCTCCAACCCTGACAATTCTAGGAGTCTTTCTACAAGTCCTGCCTGCTCCATGCCATTGGCTGCATTCTATATGCTCCAAGCTGTAGCACAGAGGCACAGAGTGGTTTGGGTTGGAAGGGCACTTAAAGATCTTCCAGTTCCAAGCCCCCTGCAGTGTGCTACATGCTGCACACTCAATGCTGTGTGCTGCATTCTATATGCTCCATGCTACATGCTGCACACTCAATGCTGTGTGCTGCATTCTGGATGTTCCAAACCCTTCTGCAGCATGCTACATGCTGCAAACTAAATGCAGAGTGCTCCCTGCCATGCTCTGCATTCTATATGCTCCATGCTTTATGCAGTGTGCTATAAGGGTTTGGAGCACACTGAACGCTGTGTGCTGCATTCTGTGTGCTCCCTGCCATATGCTGCATTCTATATGCTCCACGTTTTATGGGGTGCTGTGTGGCTTGGGAGCACATTAGATGCTGTGTGCTGCATTCTGTGTGTTCCATGCTTTATGCAGTGTGCTGCATGAGTTTGGAGCACACTAAGCACTGTGTGCTGCATTCCACATGCTCCATGCCATGCCCTGCACTCCACATGCTCCATGCCATGCCCTGCATTCCACATGCTCCATGCCATGCCCTGCACTCCACATGCTCCATGCCATGCCCTGCACTCCACATGCTCCATGCCATGCCCTGCATTCCACATGCTCCATGCCATGCCCTGCATTCCACATGCTCCATGCCATGCCCTGCATTCCACATGCTCCATGCTTTATGCAGTGTGCTGTATGGGTTTGGAACACACTAAACACTGTGTGCTGCACTCCACATGCTCCATGCCATGCCCTGCATTCCACATGCTCCATGCCATGCTCTGCACTCCACATGCTCCATGCCATGCTCTGCACTCCACATGCTCCATGCCATGCCCTGCATTCCACATGCTCCATGCTTTATGCAGTGTGCTGTATGGGTTTGGAACACACTAAACACTGTGTGCTGCACTCCACATGCTCCATGCCATGCCCTGCATTCCACATGCTCCATGCCATGCCCTGCATTCCACATGCTCCATGCTTTATGCAGTGTGCTGTATGGGTTTGGAACACACTAAACACTGTGTGCTGCACTCCACATGCTCCGTGCCATGCTCCACATTCTGTATGCTCCATGCCATGCTCTGCACTCCACATGCTCCATGCCATGCTCTGCACTCCACATGCTCCATGCCATGCTCTGCATTCCTCATGCTCCATGCTTTATGCAGTGTGCTGTATGGGTTTGGAACACACTAAACACTGTGTGCTGCACTCCACATGCTCTGTGCCATGCTCCACATTCTGTATGCTCCATGCCATGCTCTGCACTCCACATGCTCCATGCCATGCTCTGCACTCCACATGCTCCATGCCATGTTCTGCATTCCACATGCTCCATGCCATGTTCTGCATTCCACATGCTCCATGCCATGTTCTGCATTCCACATGCTCCATGCCATGTTCTGCATTCCACATGCTCCATGCCATGCCCTGCATTCCACATGCTCCATCCTTTATGCAGTGTGCTGTATGGGTTTGGAACACACTAAACACTGTGTGCTGCACTCCACATGCTCCATGCCATGCTCTGCACTCCACATGCTCCATGCCATGCTCTGCACTCCACATGCTCCATGCCATGCTCTGCACTCCACATGCTCCATGCCATGCTCTGCATTCCTCATGCTCCATGCTTTATGCAGTGTGCTGTATGGGTTTGGAACACACTAAACACTGTGTGCTGCACTCCACATGCTCCATGCCATGCTCTGCACTCCACATGCTCCATGCCATGTTCTGCATTCCACATGCTCCATGCCATGTTCTGCATTCCACATGCTCCATGCCATGTTCTGCATTCCACATGCTCCATGCCATGTTCTGCATTCCACATGCTCCATGCCATGTTCTGCACTCCACATGCTCCATGCCATGCTCTGCATTCCTCATGCTCCATGCTTTATGCAGTGTGCTGTATGGGTTTGGAACACACTAAACACTGTGTGCTGCACTCCACATGCTCCATGCCATGCCCTGCATTCCACATGCTCCATGCCATGCTCTGCATTCTGTATGCTCCATGCCATGTTCTGCATTCCACATGCTCCATGCCATGTTCTGCATTCCACATGCTCCATGCCATGTTCTGCATTCCACATGCTCCATGCCATGTTCTGCATTCCACATGCTCCATGCCATGTTCTGCACTCCACATGCTCCATGCCATGCTCTGCATTCCTCATGCTCCATGCTTTATGCAGTGTGCTGTATGGGTTTGGAACACACTAAACACTGTGTGCTGCACTCCACATGCTCTGTGCCATGCTCCACATTCTGTATGCTCCATGCCATGCTCTGCACTCCACATGCTCCATGCCATGCTCTGCACTCCACATGCTCCATGCCATGTTCTGCATTCCACATGCTCCATGCCATGTTCTGCATTCCACATGCTCCATGCCATGTTCTGCATTCCACATGCTCCATGCCATGTTCTGCATTCCACATGCTCCATGCCATGCCCTGCATTCCACATGCTCCATCCTTTATGCAGTGTGCTGTATGGGTTTGGAACACACTAAACACTGTGTGCTGCACTCCACATGCTCCATGCCATGCTCTGCACTCCACATGCTCCATGCCATGCTCTGCACTCCACATGCTCCATGCCATGCTCTGCACTCCACATGCTCCATGCCATGCTCTGCATTCCTCATGCTCCATGCTTTATGCAGTGTGCTGTATGGGTTTGGAACACACTAAACACTGTGTGCTGCACTCCACATGCTCCATGCCATGCTCCTGCACTCCACATGCTCCATGCCATGTTCTGCATTCCACATGCTCCATGCCATGTTCTGCATTCCACATGCTCCATGCCATGTTCTGCATTCCACATGCTCCATGCCATGTTCTGCACTCCACATGCTCCATGCCATGCTCTGCATTCCTCATGCTCCATGCTTTATGCAGTGTGCTGTATGGGTTTGGAACACACTAAACACTGTGTGCTGCACTCCACATGCTCCATGCCATGCCCTGCATTCCACATGCTCCATGCCATGCTCTGCATTCTGTATGCTCCATGCCATGTTCTGCATTCCACATGCTCCATGCCATGTTCTGCATTCCACATGCTCCATGCCATGTTCTGCATTCCACATGCTCCATGCCATGTTCTGCACTCCACATGCTCCATGCCATGCTCTGCATTCCTCATGCTCCATGCTTTATGCAGTGTGCTGTATGGGTTTGGAACACACTAAACACTGTGTGCTGCACTCCACATGCTCCATGCCATGCCCTGCACTCCACATGCTCCATGCCATGCCCTGCATTCCACATGCTCCATGCCATGCCCTGCATTCCACATGCTCCATGCCATGCCCTGCACTCCACGTGCTCCATGCCATGCTCTGCACTCTACATGCTCCATGCCATGCTCTGCATTCCACATGCTCCATGCCATGCCCTGCACTCCACATGCTCCATGCCATGCCCTGCACTCCACATGCTCCATGCCATGCCCTGCACTCCACATGCTCCATGCCATGCCCTGCATTCCACATGCTCCATGCCATGCCCTGCACTCCACATGCTCCATGCCATGCTCTGCACTCTACATGCTCCATGCCATGCTCTGCATTCCACATGCTCCATGCCATGCTCTGCACTCTACATGCTCCATGCCATGCTCTGCACTCTACATGCTCCATGCCATGCTCTGCACTCTACATGCTCCATGCCATGCTCTGCTCTCCATATGCTCCACACTCTATGCTGAGTGCTCCATGCACCGTGCAAGGTGCTCCATGCCCTAAGCTAAACTCCCTATGCAATATGCTTAGGTACATCCCACTCCCCTGGGGGCTTCTCAGGTGCCTCTGTGGTTCCCCCTTCCTCTTCCAACCCCCTTCAACAGTTCTTCCTTTGTAAAGACACCAGTTACTTTTAATCCCATCCCCTCCAAGCCCCTCACGGCAAGGTCTAGCCAGGCTTGAGCAGCGCGGTGGAAAAGCAGCTCGGGTCCTGCCCGGCTGGCTTGTGGTGGAGCATCCAGCTGCGGCCTTCTGCGGGCCCTCACAAGCCCGTGGAGACAATCTCCGAGCTTCACATGCCCCACCGGGCTCCTTTTCCTCCTGCTTGTTACGGCAGAGATAGGCTTTGCTGTCAGCAAATCCGTGTCGGGAACGCTTGACCGCCTCTCGCCCGGCTCCTCCGCCGAGTGCTTTACGATCTGCTGATGAAAAGCTCTCCGCGGTGTCGGGATAAGAGCGGCGTTTATTTAATCCGCAGCCACTAATGGCTTGGGAATGAGACTGAAGAGGGGGCAAGGCTCCCGCTAAGGCTCCCTCGCAGCGCTTGCCGAGGGAAAAGCCTGCCGGGGGGTGGTGAAGCCAAACCCTCAGCCTGACAAGGCTGGAGACGGCCAGGACCTGCCTGAGCCTTCGCGCAGGGAGGATGAAGCATCACCCCGTTTGGGACCTGCTGGTGAGGGGATTTCCTCAGTGCTTTGGGGCTTTTTTTGCTCCTAGTTTTTAAGAGGAAACCTTGATTTTAGCCATTCTGAGTCAACCTCTGTGCTCAGACATCAGCAGAGGGGAAAATGAAGGGAAGGAGTCCCTCCCCTCCCTCCCCCTCAAACCCCTTCTGGATGCATTCCAGAGTGACCTGCCTGAGGTGATGCTGCTGTGGCAGGGGAGTTAGGCTTAGAATCATAGAATCACAAAACCATCAGGGTTGGAAGGGACCTCAAGGCTCAGCCAGTTCCAACCCCCCTGCCATGATCAGGGGCACCTGCTGAGGAGGTCTCTCTACCAACTCCTTTATTCCAGCTGGCTTGGGATGGGAGAGAGTGTTGGGATTGAGAGTGATAGAGCAAAGCAAGAGCAGCAGTAACCCACATCTCGTCTGAGCAGCATCTCTCACCAGAGCTGCCATCACTGTGTGGGACCAGGGTAGGCTGTTAACCCAGCACTGAGCCTTTGGCTTTCATAGCATCACAGAATCATCAGGGCTGGAAGGAACCTCAAGGCTCAGCCAGCTCCAACCTCCCTGCCATGGGCAGGGACACCTCACACCACAGCAGGTTGCTCACAGCCACCTCCAGCCTGGCTGCAAACACCTCCAGCCAGGAGGCTTCCACCAACTCCCTGGGCAACCTGTGCCAGGCTCTCACCACCCTCCTGGGGAGCAACTTCTTCCTCACATCCAATCTCAGTCTCCCCACTTCTAGTTTTGCTCCATCCCCGCCAGTCCTATCCCTCCCTGACACCTTCAGAAGTCCCTCCCCAGCTTTCTTGGAGCCCCCTGCAGATCCTGGAAGGCCACAATGAGGTCTCCTGGGAGCCTTCTCTTCTCTTCTCCAGCCTGCACAGCCCCAACTCCCTCAGTCTGTCCTCACAGGACTCGATGCTCTCTGGAGGTCCTTTCCACCTCCTGCCGTTCTATGACCTTCTGATTCGGTTGGGAGGCAGGAGGTGCGGCTTTGGCTTCACGAACTTCCCGACTCCTACACCCGGCTGGATGAGGCTGTGGGCAGCCTGATCTAGCGTGGGGTGTCCCTGCCCGTGGCAGGGGGTTGGAACTAGATGATCCTTGTGGTCCCTTCCAACCCTGACTGATACTGTGGTTCTATGATTGTAAATCCCGCTGCGAAGAGCCGAGCCGAGCCGAGCCGAGCCGAGCCGAGCCGAGCCGAGCCGGGAGGACGCAGCTGACGTTGCCGGTTTTGCTCCCTCGCCAAGCTGCTCTCTTTGCCCTTTTGTTTGCTTTCCGCCGAGGCTCTTGGAGTACTGATGGGCTTGTTTCTCACTAATGGTGCTCACATTATCTCTTCCCCACCATTATCTCCTTCCCGCTTTTCCTGGCTCCTTCCTAAAATAAACCCTCAATCACCGGCTTGTTTTCGCCGCTGTCGGGGCCGGATTCCCCCTCGGTGCCAAGGGCAGGCAACACTGATCCAGCGTTCTCATCACAGAGATTAGAGTGGAATGGAATGGAATGGAATGGAATGGAATGGAATGGAATGGAATAGAATAAGATGGAATGGAATGGAATGGAATGGAATGGAATGGAATGGAATGGAATGGAATGGAATGGAATGGAATGGAATAGAATGGAATGGAATGGAATGGAATGGAATGGAATGGAATGGAAAGGAACGGAATAGGATGGAATGGAATGGAATAGGATGGAATGGAATGGAATGGGAATGGAATGGAATGGAATGGAATGGAATGGAATGGAATGGAATAGGATGGAATGGAATGGAATGGAATAGAATAGAATAGAATAGAATAGAATAGAATAGAATAGAATAGAATAGAATAGAATAGAATAGAATAGAATTAACCAGGTTGGAAGAGACCTCAGAGATCATCCAGTCCAAGCTCTCACCCAGCACCATCTGATCAACTAACCCATGGCACCAAGGGCCTCATCCAGGCTCTTCCTAAACACCTCCAGGGATGGGGACTCCACCACCTCCCTGGGCAGCACATTCCAATGGCCAATGTCGTTCTATGAAGGACTTCTTCCTCACATCCAGCCTGATCCTCCCCTGGCACAGCTTCAGACTGTGTCCTCTTGTTCTGGTGCTGGCTGCCTGCCTGGGAGAAGAGCCCAACCCCCACCTGGCTACAACCTCCCTGCAGGGAGTTGCAGAGAGCAATGAGGTCTCCCCTGAGCCTTCTCTTCTGCAGGCTAAGCAACCCCAGCTCCCTCAGCCTCTCCTCATAGGGCTGTGCTCCAGACCCCTCTCCTCCTCAAACTGGGGAGCCCAGAACTGGACACAAGACCCCCATGCTGCCTCCCAGAAGCTGTGGCCTCCTGCAAGCCCCCATCCCACCCCACCTCCCTTGCCCCCTAGTCCGTGGTGGCGCAAGGGGACATCGCATCCACTCCTGCTCCCCCACCACTCCTCAGCTGCTCTGGGCCCCTCCATGGAGTTAGGACTTAAAATGTGGATTTCTGGGGGGAGAGGGGGGATGCAAAGCCAGTTGGAGCAGGGAAGAATCACAGCATCATGGAACTGTTTGGGTTGGAAAAGCTCTCTGAGATCATCCAGTCCAACCATCAACCCAACCCCACTGAGGCCATCAAACCATGGCCCAAAGTGCCACAGCCACAGGTTTCTTGAACACCTCCAGGGCTGGGGACTCCACCACCCCCTGGGCAGCCTGTGCCAGTGCCTGGCCAAAACAAGCTGCATGTCCTTGTTTCTTCTCCCATTTGGCTGAGAAGTGACTTTGTGTGTCCCCCTAACCATTGCATCAGAGGCCTCCTCCATGTTCATAGTATCAGAGTATAGTATCACAGCATCAGTCAGGGTTGGAAGGGACCACAAGGATCATCCAGTTCCAACCCCCCTGCCATGGGCAGGGACACCCCACACTAGATCAGGCTGCCCACAGCCTCATCCAGCCTGGCCTTAAACACCTCCAGGGACGGGGCCTCAACCACCTCCCTGCACAACCCATTCCAGGGCTTCACCACTCTCCTGGGGAAGAACTTCCTCCTCCCCTCCAGCCTGAATCTCCCCACCTCCAGCTTCAGTCCATTCCCCCTAGTCCTATCCCTACCTGAGATCCTGAGCAGTCCCTCCCCAGCCTTCCTGTAGCCCACTGCAGATCCTGGAAGGCCACAATGAGGTCACCTGGGAGCCTTCTCTTCTCCAGACTGAACAGCCCCAACTCCTTCAGTCTGTCCTCACAGCAGAGCAGCTCCAGCCCTCTGCTCCTCCTCGTGGCCCTTCTCTGGACACCTTCCAGCACCTCCAGATCCCTCTTGTCATAGGGGCTCCAGAACTGGAGGCAGTACTGCAGGTGGGGTCTCCCCAGGGCTGAGCAGAGGGGGAGAATCCCCTCCCTTGCCCTGCTGGTCACACTTCTCCTGCTGCAGCCCAGGCTCTGGTTGGCTTTCCAGGCTGCAAGTGCACACTGAGAGCTCCTGTTGAGCTTCTCCTCCCCCAGCACCCCCAAGTCTCTCTCCTCAGGGCTGCTCTCCAGCCAGTCCCTGCCCAGCCTGGGTTTGTGCCTGGCACTGCCTCCACCCAGCTGCAGGAGCCTGCCCTTGGTCTTGTTGAAGTTCCTGAGGTTGGCTTGTGCCCACCTCTGCAGCCTGTCCAGGTCCCTCTGGATGGATCCCTTCCCTCCAGCTGTCTGCTGCCCCACACAGCTTGGTGCCATCAGCAACCTTGCTGAGGGTGCACTCAGTGCCACTGTCCATGGCACCCACAGAGATGTTGAACAAGCCTGGTCCCAGGACTGATCCCTGAGGGACTCTGCTTGTTCTGCCTGGTGGGGATGGCCTCAAGCCCCTTTTGGGGTGATCCTCACTAACGTGTCCCTGTGATCTCCCACAGGTTTCACCTGGGGCTTGGCAGCAGAAGGCAGTGCTGGAGCTGGTCCTTTAAAGTGCAATTAGCTGTCACAGGGTCCCAGAAGGTTCCTAGAGTGGGGTGGGTTGAAAGGAACCTTAAGGCTCCTCTAGTTGCAACCCCCACCTGTCATAGGCAGGGACACTTTCCCACCAGACCAGGTTGCTCAAGCCCCCATCCAACCTGGTCTTAAGCACTCCCACAGCTTCTCTGGGCAGGATAACAGAATGCCAGGGGTTGGAAGGCACCTTTGGAGGTCATCCAGTCCAAACCCACTGCCCAAGCAGCTTCACCTAGAGCAGGCCACACAGGAGTGCAGTGGCCAGGTGGCCTTTGAAAGTCTCCAGAGAAGGAGTCCACAACCCCTCTGGGCAGCAGAAGGAGACTCCACAACCCCTCTGGGCAGCCTGCAGAGGGGAGACTCCACAACCTCTCTGGGCAGCCTGCAGAGGGGAGACTCCACAACCTCTCTGGGCAGCCTGCAGAGAGGGAGACTCCACAACCTCTTTGGGCAGCCTGCAGAGAGGGAGACTCCACAACCTCTTTGGGCAGCCTGCAGAGAGGGAGACTCCACAACCTCTTTGGGCAGCCTGCAGAGGGGAGACTCCACAACCTCTCTGGACAGCCTGCAGAGAGGGAGACTCCACAACCTCTCTGGGCAGCCTGCAGAGAGGGAGACTCCACAACCTCTCTGGGCAGCCTGCAGAGGGGAGACTCCACAACCTCTCTGGGCAGCCTGCAGAGGGGAGACTCCACAACCTCTCTGGGCAGCCTGCAGAGGGGAGACTCCACAACCTCTCTGGGCAGCCTGCAGAGGGGAGACTCCACAACCTCTCTGGGCAGCCTGCAGAGAGGGAAACTCCACAACCTCTCTGGGCAGCCTGCAGAGAGGGAGACTCCACAACCTCTCTGGGCAGCCTGCAGAGAGGGAGACTCCACAACCTCTCTGGGCAGCCTGCAGAGGGGAGACTCCACAACCTCTCTGGGCAGCCTGCAGAGGGGAGACTCCACAACCTCTCTGGGCAGCCTGCAGAGGGAGACTCCACAACCTCTTTGGGCAGCCTGCAGAGAGGGAAACTCCACAACCTCTCTGGGCAGCCTGCAGAGAGGGAGACTCCACAACCTCTCTGGGCAGCCTGCAGAGAGGGAGACTCCACAACCTCTCTGGGCAGCCTGCAGAGTGGAGACTCCACAACCTCTCTGGGCAGCCTGCAGAGAGGGAGACTCCACAACCTCTCTGGGCAGCCTGCAGAGGGAGACTCCACAACCTCTCTGGGCAGCCTGCAGAGAGGGAGAATCCACAACCTCTCTGGGCAGCCTGCAGAGAGGGAGACTCCACAACCTCTCTGGGCAGCCTGCAGAGAGGGAGACTCCACAACCTCTCTGGGCAGCCTGCAGAGAGGGAGAATCCACAACCTCTCTGGGCAGCCTGCAGAGGGGAGACTCCACAACCTCTCTGGGCAGCCTGCAGAGAAGGAGACTCCACAACCTCTCTGGGCAGCCTGCTCCAGTGCAAAACTATCAGTAGGTGAACATGGGCCAGCAGTGTGCCCAGGTGGCCAAGAAGGCCAAGGGCAGCCTGGCCTGCATCAGGAAGAGTGTGGCCAGCAGGAGCAGGGAGGTCATTGTGCCCTGTGCTCAGCACTGCTGAGGCCACACCTGGAGTCCTGTGTCCAGCTCTGGGCTCCTCAGTTCAGGAAAGATGTTGAGCTGCTGGAAGGTGTCCAGAGAAGGGCAAGAAAGCTGGGGAGGGGTCTGGAGCACAGCCCTGGGAGGAGAGGCTGAGGGAGCTGGGCTTGCTTAGCCTGCAGAAGAGGAGGCTCAGGGGAGACCTTCTTGCTCTCTGCAACTCCCTGCAGGGAGGTTGGAGCCAGGTGGGGGTTGGTCTCTTCTCCCAGGCTGGCAGCCAGCAGCAGAACAAGAGGACACAGTCTCAAGCTGTGCCAGGGGAGGTTCAGGCTGGAGGTTAGGAAGAAATTCTTCATAGAGAGGGTGATTGCCCTTTGGAATGTGCTGCCCAGAGAGGTGGTGGAGTCACCATCATTGAGGGGTGTTTAGGCAGAGCTTGGATGAGGCACTTGGTGCCATGGTTTAGTTGATCAGATGGTGTTGGGTGAGTTCTTCATAGAAAGAGAGATTGGCCCTTGGGATGTGCTGCCCAGGCAGGTGGTGGAGTCCCCATCCCTGGAGGTGTTTAGGAAGAGCCTGGATGAGGCCCTTGGTGCCATGGTTGAGTTGATCAGATGGTGTTGGGTGATAGGTTGGACTCGATGATCTCTGAGGTCTTTTCCAGCCTGGTTAATTCAATTCAATTCAATTCAATTCAATTCAATTCAATTCAATTCAATTCAATTCAATTCAATTCAATTCAATTCAATTCAATTCAAGTCTAGTCTAGTCTAGTCTAGTCTAGTCTACTCTGTTCCGTTCTGTTCTGTTCTGCTCTTCTCTGCTCTGTCCTGTCCTGTCCTGTTCTATTCTATCATGAATAGGATCCTTTCTTCCCTGGTAAGGGAAGTTCGAAGCAGGGAGGGAGGCTTGAAGCAGGGAGGGAGGCTTGAAGCAGGGAGGGAGGCTTGAAGCAGGGAGGGAGGCTTGAAGCAGGGAGGGAGGCTTGAAGCAGGGAGGGAGGTTTGAAGCAGGGAGGGAGGCTTGAAGCAGGGAGGGAGGCTTGATGCAGGGAGGGAGGCTTGAAGCAGGGAGGGAGGTTTGATGCAGGGAGGGAGGTGTGAAGCAGGGAGGGAGGTTTGAATCAGGGAAGGAGGTTGGAAGCAGGGAGAGAGGCTTGAAGCAGCACTGGGCTGAATTCACAGCCAAGTCCTGCTCCTGGAGACCATCTCAGGGGCATTTTGGCTGCTGGTTTCCCCCTGGCTGCAGGCAAATCCACATTTCCCAGTGGAGGGATGTTACACCCCAACAGAAAGGGGCAGTGGAGGTGGGATCCCAGCTCCTAGACTCACAGAACTGGTTGGGTTGGAAAAGACCTCCAAGATCACAGAGCCCACCCATCCCACTGAGGCATCCCCAAGGCCTTCTCAGCTCCCAGGTCACACAGTCTGCCTCTTCTGCTGCTGGGAGCACAACTCCAGCTGCAAAATCCTTCTTGGCTGTAGGGCTTTGGGTGTCTTGGGGGCACTGCAAAGCAGAGCTGGGGAGGCAGGGGTGGGGGGTTGCATCCCTCTCCTGCCCAAGCCTCTGCACAAGTTCCTGTTTATGTAATGCCTTCAACAATGCACTTCAGAGGGGAGGGCAGAGGGGATTAGCAGTGCTTATTCCAGCCCTGCTCCACCTCCCCCTGCTTGGAGATAAACCCTGATGCTGCAGCCTATCTTGGCCAGGACAGGAAGAACAGGAGCTGGAGGCCCTTCCACCAGGGGGAATGGGGATGAGGAGATGGAGAGCAGCCCTGCAGAAAAGGACTTGGGGGTGCTGGGGTGGGGGGAGGGGGAGAAGCTGGACAGGAGCCAGCAATGGGCACTGGCAGCACAGAAGGCCAAGGGCAGCCTGGGCTGCATCCAAAGCAGTGTGGCCAGAGCTGGAGAGAGAGGGGATCCTGCCCCTCTGCTCTGCTCTGCTCCAGGGAGGCATCACTTGGAGTGCTGTGTCCAGCACCACAACCCAAGAGAGACATGGACCTGATGGAGGGGGTCCAGAGGATGGCAATAAGATGATGAGGAGGCTGGAACACTTCTGCTGCAAGGCCAGGCTGAGAGAGTTGAGGCTGCTCAGCCTGGGGAAGAGAAGGCTGTGGGGAGACTTCAGAGCTGCCTTGCAGTGTCTGAAGGGGAGCCACAGGCAGGCTGGGGAGGGGCTGCTCAGAAGGGGCTGTGGGGATAGGACAGGAGGCAATGGTTTGAAACTGGAGCAGGGCAGATTTAAGCTGGACACCAGGAGGAAGCTCTGCACCGTGAGGGTGGGGAGACACTGGACCAGCCTGCCCGGGGAGGGGGTTGAAGCTCCATCCCTGGAGGCATTCAAGATCAGACTCGATGTGGCTCTGGGCAGCCTGATCTAGTTGGAGTTGGAGGGGGATTGGAGGAGATGCCCTTTGAGGGTCCCTTCCAAGCTGATTCATTCTGTGAGTCTGCATTTTGTGCCTTTGCAAAGGGCTCTGCAGTGGGATGGGCTGGGGCAGAGCAGAGATGCTCCATGGTGGGGGCTTGGGTCTCCCTAAGGGAGCAAAACAAGGACTGGGATGGAAGGGTGCCAGGGATAACGTGGTGGCTGGCCCTTGGATTTGCCTCTAGGTGACTGCTACCCATGGAAACACTCCTTTGGGGGGGGGGGGGGGAAATGGGGTTCATGGCTAACCCAGGCTTTGCTGGCAGTGATGTTGCCTTTGATGCTGCCACTGCTGGGAAGGATCCCAAGATGTGTGTTGCTCTTGGTGCTGATAATGCTTGAAAAGAGGAAGGTGGTGAGAAGCCTGGTGTGGGCTGGTGGCTGTCACTGCCAGGGGGGCCAAGGGATGGCTCTGGGAGCTGTTGGCTGCTTGCAGCAGGGCTGAGTTGGGCCACAGCAGCAAGATGGGGAGGAAAAGGCTCCAGCTCAGCAGGTGTCACCAAAAGCATGGGGCAGAGCCCAGTGTTGAGGTGGGGGATGCAGGTGAGCTGAGCTCCTTGCACGCTGGTGACCCCCGTGTGGATGTGAGCACCTCCTTCAGCACAAGGAGGGTTGCTGGCTGCGTCTTTCCTTCTGCAAAGCCCTCCCCTGGCTTGGTTGGAGAAGGTCTGGGAGGGGATTTTGGTGGCCAAGTGGATGTAGTCTACCCGGACTCAGCAAGGCCTTTGACACCATCCCCCACCATGGCCAACTCCTGGCCAAGCTGGAAGCCCCTGGCTTGGGCAGCAGCACTCTGAGCTGGGTTAGGAACTGGCTGGAGGCTGAGCCCAGAGAGTGGTGGTGGATGGTGCCACAGCCAGCTGGCAGCCAGGCACCAGTGGTGTGCCCCAAGGATCAGTGCTGGGCCCCAGCCTGTTCAACATCTTTATTGATGATCTGGATGAGGGCATTGAGTCCATCAGCAGTAAATTTGCAGATGACACCAAGCTGGGGGCAGGAGTTGAGCTGCTGGAGGGTAGAGAGGCTTTGCAGAGGGACCTCGACAGGCTGGACAGATGGGCAGAGGCCAAGGGCAGGAGATTGAACACATCCAAGTGCCAGGTGCTGCACATTGGCCACAGCAACCCCAGGCAGTGCTACAGGCTGGGGGCAGAGTGGCTGAGAGCAGCCAGGCAGAGAGGGACCTGGGGGAGTGGTTGACAGCAGCTGAACAGGAGCCAGCAGTGTGCCCAGGGGGCCAAGAAGGCCAATGGCATCCTGGCCTGCATCAGGAAGAGTGTGGCCAGCAGGAGCAGGGAGGTGATTCTGCCCCTGTACACTGCACTGGTGAGGCCACACCTTGAGTCCTGTGTCCAGTTCTGGGCTCCTCAGGTTAGGAAAGATGTTGAGCTGCTGGAAGGTGTCCAGAGAAGGGCAAGAAAGCTGGGGAGGGGTCTGGAGCACAGCCCTGGGAGGAGAGGCTGAGGGAGCTGGGGTTGCTTAGCCTGCAGAAGAGGAGGCTCAGGGGAGACCTTCTTGCTCTCTGCAACTCCCTGAAGGGAGGTTGGAGCCAGGTGGGGATTGGGCTCTTCTCTCAGGCAGGCAGCCAGCACCAGAACAAGAGGACACAGTCTCAAGCTGTGCCAGGGGAGGTTTAGGCTGGATGTTAGGAAGAATTTCTTCATAGAGAGAGAGATTGCCCATTGGGATGTGCTGCCCAGGGAGGTGGTGGAGTCCCCATCCCTGGAGGTGTTTAGGAAGAGCCTGGATGAGGCCCTTGGTGCCATGGGTTAGTTGATCAGATGGTGCTGGGTGAGAGGTTGGACTTGATGAGCTCTGAGATCTCTTCTCTTCTCTTCTCTTCTCTTCTCTTCTCTTCTCTTCTCTTCTCTTCTCTTCTCTTCTCTTCTCTTCTCTTCTCTTCTCTTCTCTTCTCTTCTCTTCTCTTCTCTTCTCTTCTCTTCTCTTCTCTTCTCTTTCTTCTCTTCTCTTCTCTTCTCTTCTCTTCTCTTCTCTTCTCTTCTCTTCTCTTCTCTTCTCTTCTCTTCTCTTCTCTTCTCTTCTCTTCTCTTTCTTCTCTTCTCTTCTCTTCTCTTCTCTTCTCTTCTCTTCTCTTCTCTTCTCTTCTCTTCTCTTCTCTTCTCTTCTCTTCTCTTCTCTTCTCTTCTCTTCTCTTCTCTTTCTTCTCTTCTCTTCTCTTCTCTTCTCTTCTCTTCTCTTCTCTTCTCTTCTCTTCTCTTCTCTTCTCTTCTCTTCTCTTCTCTTCTCTTCTCTTCTCTTCTCTTCTCTTCTCTTCTTCTCTTCTTCTCTTCTCTTCTCTTCTCTTCTCTTCTCTTCTCTTCTCTTCTCTTCTCTTCTCTTCTCTTCTCTTCTCTTCTCTTCTCTTCTCTTCTCTTCTCTCCTATTCTCTTCTCTCCTATCCTATCCTATCCTATCCTATCCTATCCTATCCTATCCTATCCTATCCTATCCTATCCTATCCTATCCTATCCTATTCTATTCTATTCTATTCTATTCTATTCTATTCTATTCTATTCTATTCGTTTCCTTTCTACCCTATTCTACTCTATTCTGTTTGTGTCTTCTTGCCTTGCTGGGGCTTTTCTTCTTTTCCTTCTCTTCCAGCTTGCCCTTCTGGCTGTGGGGTGCTTGGTGTCTCTGAGGGAACCCTGTAGGAGCAGTTGCTGGCTGCAAGCAGGCTGGAGGACGCTTGGCTTCCCTCCTGCCGGCGAGCCAGGCGCCGCCGCCGCCGCCGCCGTAATTAGAGCGGAGGCGTGGGAGGGGGAGAGACGTTCCAGGAAGCGCAGGGGAACCCCAGCTTCCAAATTCAGCTCCTTCTGCTCCTGGAAATGGCTTATTTTAGGTCTGGGAGCAGGAAAATCTATTCTGCTACATGCAGGGTTCCCCCAGGACCTGAAGAGAGAGGGCATGGCGGGGGGCTCACAAGAAAGCTGCAGAGGGGATTTTGATCCTGTTCTGTATCTTTGTTGATGATCTGGAGGAGGGGATTGAGTCCACCAGGAGTAGGTTTGCAGATGGCACCAAGATGGGGGCAGGAGTTGAACTGTTAGAGGGTAGGAGAGCTCTGCAGAGGGACCTTGCCAGGCTGGACAGATGGGCAGAGGCCAACAGGATGGCATTCAGCAAGTCCAAGTGCCAGGGGCTGCACTTTGGTCACAACAACCCCAGGCAGTGCTACAGGCTGGGGGCAGAGTGGCTGAGAGCAGCCAGGCAGAGAGGGACCTGGGGGGAGTGGTTGAGAGCAGCTGAACAGGAGCCTGCAGTGTGCCCAGGTGGCCAAGAAGGCCAAGGGCATCCTGGCCTGCATCAGGAAGAGTGTGGCCAGCAGGAGCAGGGAAGTCATTGTGCCCCTGTGCTCAGCACTGCTGAGGCCACACCTTGAGTCCTGTGTCCAGTTCTGGGCTCCTCAGTTCAAGAAGGACATTGAGACACTTGAAGGTGTCCAGAGAAGGGCAACAAAGCTGGGGAGGGGTCTGGAGCACAGCCCTGGGAGGAGAGGCTGAGGGAGCTGGGGTTGCTTAGCCTGCAGAAGAGGAGGCTCTGGGGAGACCTTCTTGCCCTCTGCAACTCCCTGAAGGGAGGTTGGAGCCAGGTAGAGGTTGTTCTCTTCTCCCAGGCACCCAGAACAAGAGGCCACAGTCTCAAGCTGTGCCAGGGGAAGTTCGGGCTGGATGTTAGGAAGAAATTCTTCCCAGCAAGAGAGATTGGCCCTTGGGATGTGCTGCCCAGGGAGGTGGTGGAGTCCCCACCCCTGGAGGTGTTTAGGAAGAGCCTGGATGAGGCATTTGGTGCCATGGTTGAGTTGATCAGATGGTGTTGGGTGAGAGGTTGGACTCGATGATCTCTGAGATCTCTTCCAACATCGTTAATTCTACTCTACTCCACTCCACTCCACTCCACTCCACTCCACTCCACTCCACTCCACTCCACTCCACTCCACTCCACTCCACCACTCTACTCTACTCTACTCTACTCTACTACTCTACTCTACTCCACTCCACTCCACTCTACTCTACTCTACTCTACTCTACTCTACTCTACTCTACTCTACTCTACTCCACTCTACTCCACTCTACTCCACTCTACTCCACTCTACTCTACCACTCTACTCCACTCCACTCCACTCCACTCCACTCCACTCCCACCCACCCACCCACTCCACTCCTACTCTACTCTACTCTACTCTACTCTACTCTACTCTACTCTACTCTACTCTCTCCTCTACTCCACTCCACTCCTACTCTACTCTACTCTACCTACTCCACTCCACTCCACTCCACCACTCCACCTACTACCACTCCACTCCATTCCATTCTATTCTATTCCATTCCATTCTATTCTATTCTATTCTATTGATAGAATCATGGAGTCATAGAGTCATGGAGTCATGGAATCCTGGAATCATAGGATCACAGAACCATTCAATTACAGAATCATTGAGTCATAGAACCACAGAGTCATAGAGTCATAGACTGCTCTGGGTCAGAAGGCACCTCTGAAGGTCATCCAGTCCAACCCCCTCTGCAGCAAGCAGGAGCATCCTCCACTAGGTTCTGACCAGCCTCACCTTCTTCACCTCCTTCATCTTCTTCTTGACCCTTTTTTTCCCCCTGGCAAAGCCATTCCAAGTGGTCCCGGGGGCTGCAGGGCTTCACTTCTCCTCTACGAGGCTGCCGCGCAGCTCGCCGCCTTTTCATCCTGCCCCCCCCCCCTCCCCCTCCCCTCCCCGGACAGCCAAAACCCCGTGGTGGGGACGGCAGGGAGAGCACTTAGGAGCTGTTTAAGAACCCAGAGCGTGCTCGGGCTGTCAGCAAGCCGAGAGGCAATCCTAGCACATCGCCCAGCCTCGATTGCCCTCCCCCCGGGAGCACTGAATTAAAGGAAATATTTTATGATCCCACGCTTCGTTATGTTTTATTAAAGGCAGAGCATCGGCCTCCCCTGCCACATTCATCACATCACAGGCTCTGCCTGCCTTGCTTTTTTCCTCCCCCCTTGCTTTTTTCTCCCTCCCCCACCCCCCCCCCCCTCCTCCCTTCCTCCCAAGCTCTCTGCTGCCGTCGTTGTTGCTTCCCCAAGCTTCCGACCGCTGGGCTTGGCTGTGGGGCTGCTCCAGGCTCCCCTGGCAAAGGAGGAAGAATCAGAGAATCATAAAGTCATAGAGTCGTAATCATAGAGTCATAGAGTCATGGGGTCATGGGGTCATGGAGTCACGGAGTCATGGGGTCATGGGGTCATGGAGTCATGGAGTCATAGAGTCATGGGGTCATGGAGTCATAGAGTCATGGGGTCATGGGGTCATGGAGTCACGGAGTCATGGGGTCATGGGGTCATGGAGTCACGGAGTCATGGGGTCATGGGGTCATGGAGTCATGGAGTCATAGAGTCATGGGGTCATGGAGTCATAGAGTCATGGAGTCATAGAGTCATGGAGTCATAGAGTCATGGGGTCATGGAGTCATAGAGTCATGGGGTCATAGAGTCATGGGGTCATGGAGTCATGGGGTCATGGAGTCATAGGGTCATGGAGTCATAGAGTCATGGGGTCATGGAGTCATGGGGTCATGGAGTCATAGAGTCATGGGGTCATGGAGTCATGGGGTCATGGAGTCATAGGGTCATGGAGTCATAGAGTCATGGGGTCATGGAGTCATGGAGTCATAGAGTCATGGGGTCATGGAGTCATGGAGTCATGGGGTCATGGAGTCATAGAGTCATGGAGTCATAGAGTCATGGAGTCATAGAGTCATGGGGTCATGGAGTCATGGAGTCATGGGGTCATGGAGTCATGGGGTCATGGAGTCATGGAGTCATGGAGTCATAGAGTCATGGAGTCATGGAGTCATGGGGTCATGGAGTCACGGAGTCATGGAGTCATGGGGTCATGGAGTCATAGAGTCATGGGGTCATGGAGTCATGGAGTCATGGAGTCATGGGGTCATGGAGTCATAGAGTCATGGGGTCATGGAGTCATGGAGTCATAGAGTCACAGAATCAGAGTCAAAGAATCATGGAATCAATAAGGTTGGAAAAGACCTCAGAGATCATCAGGTCCAACCTGTCACCCAACACCTCCTGACAACTAAACCATGGTTCCAAGTGCCACATCCAATCCCCTCTTGAGCACCTCCAGGGATGGGGACTCCACCACCTCCCTGGGCAGCACATCCCAAGAGCTAACAACTCTCTCTGGGAAGAACTTTCTCCTCACCTCCAGCCTAAAACCTCCCCTGGCACAGCTTGAGACTGTGTCCTCTTGTTCTGCCCTTGCCTGCCTGGGAGAAGAGACCAGCCCCCACCTGGCTCCAACCTCCCTTCAGGGAGTGGGAGAGAGCAAGAAGGTTTCCCCCGAGCCTCCTCTTCTGCAGGCTAAGCAACCCCAGCTCCCTCAGCCTCTCCTCCCAGGGCTGTGCTCCAGACCCCTCCCCAGCTTTCTTGCCCTTCTCTGGACACCTTCCAGCACCTCAACATCTTTCCTAACCTGAGGAGCCCAGAACTGGACACAGGACTCCAGGTGTGGCCTGAGCAGTGCTGAGCACAGGGCACAATGACCTCCCTGCTCCTGCTGGCCACACTCTTCCTGATGCAGGCCAGGATGCCCTTGGCCTTCTTGGCCCCCTGGGCACACTGCAGGCTCATGTTCAGCAACTCCCTGAACGGAGGTTGTAACCAGCTGGGGGTTGGTCTCTTCTCCCAGGCAGGCAGCCAGCCCCAGAACAAGAGGACACAGTCTCAAGCTGTGCCAGGGGAGGTTTAGGCTGGAGGTGAGGAAGAAATTCATCATAGAGAGAGTGATTGCCCATTGGAATGTGTTGCCCAGGGAGGTGGTGGAGTCACCATCGTTGGAGCTGTTCAGGAGGAGACTGGATGGGGTGCTTGGTGCCATGGGTTAGTTGATCAGATGGTGTTGGGTGAGAGGTTGGACTTGATGATCTCTGAGGTCTCTCCCAACCTGGTTAATTCTATTCTATTCTATTCTATTCTATTCTATTCTATTCTATTCTATTCTATTCTATTCTATTCTATTCTATTCTATTCTATTCTATTCCTATCCATCCTATCCTATCCTATCCTATCCTATCCTATCCTATCCTATCCTATCCTATTCCGTTCCATTCCTTTCCATTCCATTCATATTATCATAGTATCAATGAGGGTTGGAAGGGACCACAGGGATCATCTAGTTCCACCCCCTTGCTGTGGGCAGGGACACCCCACACTAGATCAGGCTGGCCAGAGCCTCGGTAGGTCTTGCCTGACCTCCCCTGGGTGACCCTGCTCTGGCTTGGGCAGGGGGAGGAGGGTCGGACTGGCTGATCTCCGGAGGTCCCTTTCCAACCCCTAACCTCCTGCGGTGCCGTCATTCAGGCTCTGGGAGCAGAGAGGTGTTAATTAGCAGCTATTTCTCATCAGGGTGGAGATGGATGGGGATTAGGGCCCCAGCCACGTGCATCCTCTCCGTGGGAGAGGCGGAGGGGCGGTAAATCAGCGCCGGGGATCGGCGCTGGCAGGGGGAGATATGTTTTAATCTCGTTAGCAGCACGGCATTAAGCGAGGGAGCAAAGGGATTATTAATCACCCAGAGTCGAGCAGGGGAGAAGAGGGGAGCTGCAAAGGAGCAACCCTGCTTTGTCTCCCAGGCAGCGAGGAGAAAAGAGGAGGCAAAGGCAGGGCAGGGCCCGAGGGACGAGGGAAAAAGGCTGCGCCGAGGCGGGGGTGAAGGGAGGGATGACGAGATGGAGGAAGGGGTAATAGGATGGATGGATGGATGGATGGATGGATGGATGGATGGATGGATGGATGGATGGATGGATGGATTGGTGGATGGATGGATGGGTAATGGGATGGATGGATGGGTAATAGTATAGAAGGAAGGATGAAGTGATGAAGGAAGGGACAGATGGAAGAACAAAGGGAGGGAGGGAAGGAGAGAGGGATGGATGGATGGATGGATGGATGGATGGATGGATGGATGGATGGATGGGTAATGGGAGAGAGGGAAGGATGAAGGGATGAAGGAAGGGACAGATGGAAGAACAAAGGGAGGGAGGGAAGGAGGGAGGGAAGGAGGGATGAATGGATGGGTAATGGGACAGAGGGAAGGAAGAAGGGGTGAAGGAAGTGACAGATGGACAAACAGAGGGAGGGATGGATGGATGGGTAATGGGATAGAGGGAAGGATGAAGGGATGAAGGAAGGGACAGATGGAAGAACAAAGGGAAGGAGGGAAGGAGAGAGGGAGGGAAGGATGGATGGATGGATGGATGTGTAATGGGACAGAGGGAAGGATGAAGGGGTGAAGGAAGGGACAGATGGAATGATGAAGAAAGAGATCAAGGAATAGAGGGATAGAGGGATGAAGAAAAGGAGAGATGGAGGAACAGAGGGAGGGAGGGATGGATGGGTAATGGGATGGATGGAGGGGTAATGGGATAGAGGGAAGGATGAAGAGATGAAGGAAGGGACAGATGGAAGTATAGAGGGATGGAGGGATGAAGGGATGAATGGAAGGGCGATGGACACTCTGTCACTCCTTCCATCCCTCCATCCCTCCCTCTCTCTACCCCCTGGCCCCACACACAACCAGCCGAAGGCAGCAGCTGCCTCTGGAGCACTGCCCGTGGGAGCACGGAGGGGGGTTGAGGAGACAAAGGGCAGCAGCAGGGCGGCTTCGGCTGCCTTTTAACACCCGGCTCCACCAGCAGCGCTGGCGATCCGCCTGCCCCAGGCTCCCCCCACCAGAGGCCATTTTTGGGCTAAATAAAACCCCAAAGCTGCACATCACTTCCTAAATGGCAAGAAGAAAGAAGGATTTGGGGGTTTTGGTAGGGCTTGAGGACTTCTGCCCAGCACCAGGCTTCGTTTTCCCCCCTCTGCCTGAGGCTGAGGGATCTTGAAGGTCTTTCCCAACCTGGTTCATTCTGCATTCTGCTCTATTCTGTCTTTGGAGTTGTTCAGGAGGAAACCAGAGGGGGAAAGGAGGGGGTGGGGGGGGAGGGAGGAGAGGAGAGAGGGGGAAGGGATAAATGAATAATGATAATGATAATAATCCCTTTGCAGTTACATGACTCAGGGATCGATGGAGTGATTCCTGCTCAGGGCAGACACCCAGGCAGGGAGGGGGACAATCGATGGCTACCTCGTTTGCCACCAATCAAAGCTGTGGGGTAATTGGATTTCCTGCAAACAGAGAGGGGTGGGAGGGGGGGAGAGAGAGAGAGAGAGAGAGGGAAAAAAGAAGTCATTTCATCATCGGGGTCACGGTCACCTCCCGCCCCTGGGCCACCTCGGCGCCGCCAAACGCTGCCAGGGCTCTTAGCCACGCTGGGCAAGCCGGTGGCAGCAGCGAGAGCTCAAGCCTCAGGCTGGCCCTTCAGTGGAAGGAGTGAGTTTTGCCCCAGCCCAAGGTCCACAAGGTCCAGATGTCCCCCTGAAGCTGGAGAGGAGATGGGTTGGGGAGGGCTGGGGCGTTCTGAGTCCCTTCGTGCCTCCATCCGTCCCTCCCATCATTCTCCCAGCCCTGCCGTCACCCCTCCATTCGCCCCTTCATCCCCCATCCATCCCACCCCATCCCCCTCCCCATCCCTTTTATTACCCCTCCTTCCATCCCATCATCTCTCTATCCCTCCACTCATCCCTTCCATCACCCCTCCATTCGCCCCTTCATCCCCCATCCATCCCATCCCATCCCCCTCCCCATCCCTTTCATTACCCCTCCTTCCATCCCATCATCCCTCCATCCCTCCATCCATCCCTTCCATCACCCCTCCATCAATCCCTTCATCCCCCATCCATCCCATCCCATCCCATCCCATCCCATCCCATCCCATCCCATCCCATCCCATCCCATCCCATCCCATCCCATCCCATCCCTCTCTCCATCCCTTTCATTACCCCTCCTTCCATCCCATCATCCCTCCATCCATCCCTTCCATCACCCCTCCATCAATCCCTTCATCCCCCATCCATCCCACCCCCTTTCCATCCCTTTCATTTCCCCTCCATCCACCTCATCACCTCTTTGCCCCTCTATGCCTCCACCCATCCCCTCCTTCACCACTCCATCCATCCAATCCCCCTTTCCATTCCTTCCATCACCCCTCCATCCATCCCTTCATCTCCCCATCCATCCCTTCATCCTCCCATCCCCTCCATCACCCCTCCATCCATCCCAATTCCCCTCCACCCATCCCATTTCCCCTCCACCCATCCCTTCATTCCCCATCCATCCCATCACCCCTGCATCCATCCCATCACCACTCCCTCCATCCCTTTGTCCTCCCATCCATCCCACCCCCCTCCATTCCTCTATTCCTCTACTCATCCCTTCCTTCATCCCTCCACCCCTCCCTCTCTCACTCCTTCCATCCCACCATCCACCCCTCTCTCCATCCCATAGGTAAGGACCAGAAGCTGCCTCTGAAGGGCTCCAGGGTGGAGTTTTTGCTGGAACTCAGATGGGTTTCTAAAGGCTTTGGCTTTCCCCCCCCTTGCAGGTGGGGAGACTGAGGCCCAGAGTGAGACCTGCAGCTTCCTGCTGCTTCCAGCTCTGCTAATTAGCCCTGGCTGGGATCAGGCTGCAGCCTGGATCAAGGCTGGGGTTGCAAATAATGAGCTGCTGGTGGCATAATCCCCACCCTGCTGGGGGGAAGCAGCTGTCTCAAGCTGTGCCAGGGGAGCTTTAGGCTGGAGGTGAGGAGAAAGTTCTTCCCAGCAAGAGAGATTGGCCCTTGGGCTGTGCTGCCCAGGGAGGTGGTGGAGTCCCCATCCCTGGAGGTGTTTAAGAAGAGACTGGATGAGGCACTTGGTGCCATGGTTTAGTTGATCAGATGGTGCTGGGTGAGAGGTTGGACTGGAGGATCTCAAAGGTCTCTTTCAACTTGGTTAATTCTTCTCCTCCTCCTCCTCTCCTCTCCTCTCCTCTCCTCTCCTCTCCCTCTCCTCTCCTCTCCTCTCCTCTCCCTCTCCTCTCCTCTCCTCTCTCTCCTCTCCTCTCCTCTCCTCTCCTCCTCTCCTCTCCTCTCCTCTCCTCTCCTCTCCTCTCCTCTCCTCTCCTCTCCTCTCCTCTCCTCTCCTCTCCTCTCCTCTCCTCTCCTCTCCTCTCCTCTCCTCTCCTCTCCTCTCCTCTCCTCTCCTCTCCTCTCCTCTCCTCTCCTCTCCTCTCCTCTCCTCTCCTCTCCTCTCCTCTCCTCTCCTCTCCTCTCCTCTCCTCTCCTCTCCTCTCCTCTCCTCTCCTCTCCTCTCCTCTCTCCTCTTCTATTCTAATCTGAGCCATCAAGGGAGATAAAGGCATGAGACCAGTGAGCAACACTTCCATGGGTGACAGCTTCCACTCCTTGCACCTTGTCTGACCCTGCTCTGCTGGCTTGGGCCCCAGGGGTGGGAATCAACTTGGGGTGCAGCTGGTTGAGAGCTCTCCTCCTTCGCTAGCCGCTGGAGGTGCTCTCAGGCAGCAAGGAAAGGAGGACAGGCCGTGCTGCCGGCAGCCAGCCAGCCCTCATTTGCATATATGCAAATGAAGAGCACGATCTTCATCTTTGAAAATGGGACATCTGAGGCCCTGCTGGCCCCTGGGGGGTGCTTTGGGCTTCGTTTTGGCGTCAGCTGCTGCTGGAACAGCTGGGGAGAGGCCAGGAGGAGCCTGCAAAGCCGGCGCTGGGAAGCAGGGAGCCCACCTGCTTTGGGGGGGATTGGCCTCTTCCACACTTGGTTTTCCTCCTCTTCTGGGACAAGCTGGCCAAGAAGGCCACCAGCAGCCTGGCTTGGATCAGCAATACTGTGGCCAGCAGAACCAGGGCAGGCATTGCCCCCACCCTGCACTCAGCACCTCAAATGCTGGAGTCAGCTTCACAGTCTCACAGTATCACCAAGCTCGGAAGAGACCTCAAAGCTCATCGAGTCCAACCTGTCACCACAGACCTCATGACTAGACCATGGCTCCAAGTGCCACATCCAGTCCCCTCTTGAACACCTCCAGGGATGGGGACTCCACCACCTCCCTGGGCAGCACATTCCAAGGGCTAACAACTCTCTCAGTAAAGAACTTCCTCCTCACCTCCAGCCTAAACCTCCCCTGGCACAGCTTGAGACTGTGTCCTCTTGTTCTGGGGCTGGGTGCCTGCCTGGCAGAAGAGACCAACACCCACCTGGCTCCAACCTCCCTGCAGGGAGTTGGAGAGAGCAAGAAGGTCTCCCCTGAGCCTCCTCTTCTGCAGGCTAAGCAACCCCAGCTCCCTCAGCCTCTCCTCCCAGGGCTGTGCTCCAGACCCCTCCCCAGCCTTGTTGCCCTTCTCTGGACACCTTCAAGTCTCTCGATGTCCTTCTTGAACTGAGGGGCCCAGAACTGGACACAGGACTCAAGGTGTGGCCTAACCAAAGCAGTGTACAGGGGCACAATGACCTCTCTGCTCCTGCTGGCCACACTATTCCTGATGCAGGCCAGGATGCCATTGGCCTTCTTGGCCACCTGGGCACACTGCTGGCTCATGTTTAGGCAACTGTCCACCAGCACCCCCAGGTCCCTCTCTGCCTGGCTGCTCTCAGCCACTCTGCCCCCAGCCTGTAGCTCTGCCTGGGGTTGCTGTGGCCAAAGTGCAGCCCCTGGCACTTGGAGTTGCTGAATGCCATCCTGTTGGACTCTGCCCATCTGTCCAGCCTGGCAAGGTCCCTCTGCAGAGCCCTTCTGCCCTCTAACAGACCAAATCCTGCCCCCAGCTTGGTGTCAGCTGCAAAGTCACTGCTGATGGACTCAATGCCCTCCTCCAGGTCATCAGTAAAGATATTGAACAGGCTGGGGCCCAGCACTGATCCCTGGGGCACACCACTGGTGCCTGGCTGCCAGCTGGCTGTGGCACCATTCACCACCACTCTCTGGGCTCAGCCTCCAGCCAGTTCCTAACCCAGCTCAGAGCTGCTGCTGCCCAAGCCAGGGGCTGACAGCTTGGCCAGGAGCTTGCTGTGGGGACGGTGTCAAAGGCCTTGCTGCAGCCCAGGCAGACCACATCCACAGCCTGCCCCACATCCCCCAGGCAGTCACCTGGGCATGGAAGGAGATCAGGTTGGAGAGGCAGGACCTGCCCTTCCTGAACCCATGCTGGCTGGACCTGAGCCCTTGGCCACCCTGCAGGTGCACAGTTATTGCCCCCAGGATGATCTGCTCCATCATTTTCCCTGGCCCTGGGCTCAGGCTGCCAGGCCTGGAGCTTCCAGGTGCCTCCCTCTGACCCTTCTTGTGGATGGGGACCACACTGGCCAGCTTCCAGCCATCTGGGACCTCTCCAGTGAGCCAGGACTGGAGGAAAAGCTTCAGGTCCCTCACTGTGAGCAGGGCACTGAGAGGCTGGAGCAGGGCCAGGGAAGGGCAACAAAGGTGGGGAAGGGTCTGGAGAACAGGGCTGGGGAGGAGCAGCTGAGGGAGCTGGGGGTGTTGAGCTGCCAGGAAGCTGAGAGGAGACTTTCTGACCCTCCACAATGCTCTGAAAGGAGGTTGCAGGGAGGTGGGGGTTGGTCTTTTCTCCCTTCAAGCAGGTGATGGGACGAGAGGAAGTGGCCTCAGGTTGTACCAGGAGGGGTTTAGGGGTAGTAGGGGAGGGTTTGGCTCTCAGGAACCAATTTCTTTGCTGCAGGAGTGGTCAGGCATTGAAACAGGCTGCTGAGGGAGATGGTGGAGTCCCCATCCCTGGAGGTGTTCAAGGAACCTGTGGCCATGGGGCTTTGGGACACAGTTTAGTGGCCACGGTGGTGTTGGGTTGATGGTTGGACTGGATGAGCTGAGAGGTCTTTCCCACCCTAACAATTCACTGGTCCTATGATCCTGAGGCATCACTGAAGCCTCCTGAAACCCCAAGGAAATCAGCCAGCTTGGCCAGATCTTTCCCTACAGCTCCCTGCAGGGAGGTTGGAGCCAGGTGGGGGTTGGGCTCTTCTCCCAGGCAGGCAGCCAGCAGCAGAACAAGAGGACACAGTCTCAAGCTGTGCCAGGGGAGGTTTAAGCTGGAGGTGAGAAGAAAGTTCTTCCCAGAGAGAGCTGTTAGCCATTGGGATGTGCTGCCCAGGGAGGTGGTGGAGTCCCCATCCCTGGAGGTGTTCAGGAGGGGATTGGATGTGGCACTTGGTGCCATGGTCTAGTCATGAGGTCTGTGGTGCCAGGTTGGACTCGATGATCTCTGAGGTCTCTTCCAACCTTGGTGGTTCTGTGATGCTGTGATCCCAGGGATGGGGCTTGCAGAGAGCTGCCAAGGTTTGGCCTCACCAGGGCAAGCCCTGGGAGGAGAGGCTGAGGGAGCTGGGGTTGCTGAGCCTGCAGAAGAGGAGGCTCAGGGGAGACCTTCTTGCTCTCTGCAACTCCCTGCAGGGAGGTTGGAGCCAGGTGGGGGTTGGGCTCTCCTCCCAGGCTGGCACCCAGCCCCAGAACAAGAGGCCACAGTCTCAAGCTGTGCCAGGGGAGGTTCAGGCTGGATGTTAGGAAGAAGTTCTTCCCAGACAGAGAGATTGGCCACTGGAATGTGCTGCCCAGGGAGGAATCATAGCATCAGACAGGGTTGGGAGGGACCACAAGGATCATCTAGTGGTGGAGTCCCCATCCCTGGAGGTGTTCAGGAGGGGACTGGATGTGGCACTTGGTGCCATGGTTTAACCATGAGGCCTGTGGTGCCAGGTTGGCCTTGGTGACCTTTGAGGTCTCTTCCAGCCTTGATGATTCTGTGATTCCTTCCTCACCCCTCTGCCCTCCCCCCTCCCCTATACCTCTTCCTGGCTGGGAGGTGGAGGTGAACCTCCTAAGAGGTTGGCTTTAGGGTGATGTGCTGAGCAGGTTGTGAGGGTTGGAGGAAGGGGAAGGAGGTTGGAGGGGGGGGGAAGGGAGAGAGAGAAATGATAAATAAAACTTTACTGCTGGGGAGTAACTGCTGCTAAGCCTTCTTCATGGCTGCACAGGGCTGGGAGAGAAACAGTCCAGCTCTAATTTATCTAGGTGGCTTGCCAGGCTCTGCAGGGTGGCACTGGGGGCAGCTAATAAAACACAGTCTAGCAAGGAGCTGGAGCAAAGCAGCCAGCACAGCCCTGCTGATCCTCTGCCTGGTGAGCTGGGCAGTAGTGGGAGGCTCACAAGGCTGTGGGTGCCTCCTTTTCCCTCCCCAACACTCACCCCATGACTCTGCTCCATCTCCTGCACCTCACTGCAGCCCAGACCCAGCTGGGTCCCCAGCAGTGTGGGCAGCAAAGGGCTCCTTAAAGCACTCACCCCATGGCTCTTCTCCATCTCTTCCACCTCACATCCCAGCTCCTGGAGCTAAGCCCAGGGGATGAGGGCATCCCAGCTCCTGGAGCTAAGCCCTGGGAGCCAGGGCAGGGCTGCAAAGAAAGGGAAGAGCCAAGCTCAGAGTGGATCCTGCTGGGCTACAAACACTGCTCCAGGGCTACAAGCAGCTCCCCAGCACCACTGGGGTGCAGCCACCTCAGCAGCATGGAGAGCACCGTCCACACTGAGCACTCCCGGAAGGGCTTCCCAAAGAGTCAGCTCAAGAGAGCTTCAAGAAGAGCCAGTTCCTTGTTTATTTGTGGGCTTTGTCAGCCCAGTTTTGCTCTTCATTATGAGCACTTCAGGCTTCTGTTACAGCCCAAGTGCAAAGAGTGGCTCTCACATCCCAGCTCCTGGAGCTAAGCCCTGGGATGGGGCAAGCAGGCAGCCAGGGCTGCAAAGAAAGGGAAGAGCCAAGCTCAGAGTGGATCCTGCTGGGCTACAAACACTGCTCCAGGGCTACAAGCTTTCCAACTGAGCTGGCCTGGCCATTTCATCCTGGGGGGGTTAACTTCAACCCACCCCAGCCCCTCCAAACCATCACAAACTGCCAATCCCTCATGGGATAATCATTAGCAAATAGCTTTGGGTTGGGAGCTGGGTTTGGGGTTTGCATCATCACAGAGTAACCAGGTTGGAAGGGAGCTCAGGGATCACCAGATCCAATCCTTCATGGGCAAAGCATTATCAAAACCTTTGGACTGGGAGCTGGGTTTGGGGTTTGCATCATCACAGAGTAACCAGGTTGGAAGGGAGCTCAGGGATCACCAGATCAAATCCTTCATGGGCAAAGCATTAGCAAAAGCTTTGGACTGGGAGCTGGGTTTAGTTCTGCATCATCACAGAGCTACCAGGTTGGAAGGGGCCTCATGGATGATCAGATCCAGTCCTTCATTGGATAATCATTACCAAAAGCTTTGGATTGTGAGCTGGGTTTGGGTTTTGCATCATCACAGAGTAACCAGGTTGGAAGGGAGCTCAGGGATGATCAGATCCAACCCTTCAAGGGCAAAGCATTAGCAAAAGCTTTGGACTGGGAGTTGAGTTTGGGTTTTGCATCACCAGGTTAGAAGGGACTTCATGGATGATCACCAGATCCAATCCTTCATGGGCAAAGCATTACCAAAAGCTTTGGACTGGGAACTGGGTTTGGGTTTTGCATTGTCAATAGAGTAACCAGGTTGGAAGGGGCCTCATGGATCACCTGATCAAATCCTTCATGGGCAAAGCATTACCAAAAGCATTGGACTGGGAGCTGGGTTTGGGGATTGCATCATCACAGAGTAACCAGGTTGGAAGGGGCCTCATGGATGATCAGATCCAATCCTTCATTGGATAATCAGTAACAAAAGCTTTGGGTTGGGAGCTGGGTTTAGTTTCTGCATCACCAGGTTGGAAGGGGCCTCATGGAGGAGCAGATCCAATCCTTCATTGGATAATCAGTAACAAAAGCTTTGGGTTTGGGAGCTGGGTTTGGGTTTTGCATCATCACAGAGCAACCAGGTTGGAAGGGGCCTCATGGATCATCAGATCCAATCCTTCATGGGATAATCATTAGCAAATAGCTTTGGACTGGGAGCTGAGTTTGGCTTTTGCATCATCACAGAGTAACCAGGTTGGAAGGGAGCTCAGGGATGATCAGATCCAACCCTTCATGGGCAAAGCATTATCAAAAGCTTTGGACTGGGAGCTGGGTTTAGTTCTGCATCATCACAGAGCTACCAGGTTGGAAGGGGCCTCATGGATGATCAGATCCAGTCCTTCATTGGATAATCATTACCAAAAGCTTTGGATTGTGAGCTGGGTTTGGGTTTTGCATCATCACAGAGTAACCAGGTTGGAAGGGAGCTCAGGGATGATCAGATCCAACCCTTCAAGGGCAAAGCATTAGCAAAAGCTTTGGACTGGGAGCTGAGTTTGGGTTTTGCATCATGATCATAGAGTAACCAGGTTGAAAGGGAGCTCAGGGATGATCAGATCCAACCCTTCAAGGGCAAAGCATTAGCAAAAGCTTTGGGTTGGGAGTTGGGTTTGGGTTTTGCATCACCAGGTTAGAAGGGACTTCATGGATGATCACCAGATCCAATCCTTCATGGGCAAAGCATTACCAAAAGCTTTGGACTGGGAACTGGGTTTGGGGTTTGCATCATCACAGAGTCACCAGGTTGAAAGGGAGCTCAGGGATGATCAGATCCAACCCTTCATGGGCAAAGCATTATCAAAAGCTTTGGACTGGGAGCTGGGGTTTAGTTCTGCATCATCACAGAGCTACCAGGTTGGAAGGGGCCTCATGGATGATCAGATCCAGTCCTTCATTGGATAATCATTACCAAAAGCTTTGGATTGTGAGCTGGGTTTGGGTTTTGCATCATCACAGAGTAACCAGGTTGGAAGGGAGCTCAGGGATGATCAGATCCAACCCTTCAAGGGCAAAGCATTAGCAAAAGCTTTGGACTGGGAGTTGAGTTTGGGTTTTGCATCACCAGGTTAGAAGGGACTTCATGGATGATCACCAGATCCAATCCTTCATGGGCAAAGCATTACCAAAAGCTTTGGACTGGGAACTGGGTTTGGGTTTTGCATTGTCAATAGAGTAACCAGGTTGGAAGGGGCCTCATGGATCACCTGATCAAATCCTTCATGGGCAAAGCATTAGCAAAAGCATTGGACTGGGAGCTGGGTTTGGGGTTTGCATCATCACAGAGTAACCAGGTTGGAAGGGAGCTCAGGGATGATCAGATCCAATCCTTCATGGGCAAAGCATTATCAATAGCTTTGGGTTGGGAGCTGGGTTTGGGTTTTGCATCATCATAGAGTAACCAGGTTGGAAGGGAACTCAGGGATGATCAGATCCAACCCTTCAAGGGCAAAGCATTAGCAAAAGCTTTGGACTGGGAGTTGAGTTTGGGTTTTGCATCACCAGGTTAGAAGGGACTTCATGGATGATCACCAGATCCAATCCTTCATGGGCAAAGCATTACCAAAAGCTTTGGACTGGGAACTGGGTTTGGGTTTTGCATTGTCAATAGAGTAACCAGGTTGGAAGGGGCCTCATGGATCACCTGATCAAATCCTTCATGGGCAAAGCATTACCAAAAGCATTGGACTGGGAGCTGGGTTTGGGGTTTGCATCATCACAGAGTAACCAGGTTGGAAGGGAGCTCAGGGATGATCAGACCCAATCCTTCATTGGATAATCAGTAACAAAAGCTTTGGGTTGGGAGCTGGGTTTAGTTTCTGCATCACCAGGTTGGAAGGGGCCTCATGGAGGAGCAGATCCAATCCTTCATTGGATAATCAGTAACAAAAGCTTTGGGTTTGGGAGCTGGGTTTGGGTTTTGCATCATCACAGAGCAACCAGGTTGGAAGGGGCCTCATGGATCATCAGATCCAATCCTTCATGGGATAATCATTAGCAAATAGCTTTGGACTGGGAGCTGAGTTTGGCTTTTGCATCATCACAGAGTAACCAGGTTGGAAGGGAGCTCAGGGATGATCAGATCCAACCCTTCATGGGCAAAGCATTACCAAAAGCTTTGGATTTGGACCTGGATTTAGTTTTTGCATCATCACAGAGTAACCAGGTTGGAAGGGAGCTCAGGGATCATCAGAGCCAGTCCCTCATGGGATAATCATTAACAAAAGCCTTGGATTGGGAGCTGGGTTTGGGTTTTGCATCATCACAGAGTAACCAGGTTGGAAGGGAGCTCAGGGATGATCAGATCCAATCCTTCATTGGACAATCATTACCAACAGCTTTGGTTTGGGAGCTGGGGTTAGTTTCTGCATCACCAGGTTGGAAGGGGCCTCATGGATGAGCAGATCCAACCCTTCCTGGGCAAAGCACTACCAAAAGCTGTGTGGTCGGGACACAGCGATCAACTCTGCTCGCAGAAGCTTCCTCCTCTTGTCATTTGGAGCCTGTTTTGATGATGAAACCCTAAGTGAAGCAAGCCCCTGGGGGTCTGCCTGGCCCCAGCAGCCCTGATGAAGTGATTTGCTCAGTTCATCTTCATTTACCAGGAGGTCAAAAGGCCACAGCGGCGGCGCTGGGTCGATATATTGAGTGAGGTTATTGATTCACATTACAAAGACCTAACAAGACACATCCTTGAGATCTGTCAGCTTCACTGTGCCTGTTGCATCCAGTTCAGGCAGGAAAAGAGCACCTTCTGTGCACAGGGAAGTGTGGAGGTTGGAGGAGACCTTGGAGATCCCCAAGCCCAAGCACTCGCCCGGAGCTCGCTGCCGCTGAGCCACTGCCCCTGAGCCACAGCCCTCAGGGCCACATCAAGGCCCCTTGGGGACACCTCCGGAGATGGGGGCTCCACCACCTCCCTGGGCAGCCTCTGCCAGTGCCTGTGAATCCTTTCTGGGGAGAAACTGTTCCTAATCACTCTCTCTTCTACACAGAGAGAGTGATTGCTCATTGGAATGGGCTGCCCGAGGAGGTGGTGGAGTCACCATCCCTGGAGGTGGTCAGGAGGAGACTTGATGGGGTGCTTGGTGCCATGGGTTAGCTGATTAGGTGGTGTTGGGTGATAGGTTGGACTTGATGATCTTGGAGGTCTCTTCCAACCTGGTCTATTCTATTCTATTCTATTCTATTCTATTTCTATTTCTATTCTATTCTATTCTATTCTATTCTATTCTATTCTATTCTATTCTATTCTATTCTAGTCTATTCCTATTCAATTCTATTCTATTTCTATTCTATCCTATTCTATTCTATTCTATTCTATTCTATTCTATTCTATTCTATTCCATTCCATTCCTATTCCTATTCCTATTCCTATTCCTATTCCTATTCCTATTCCTATTCCTATTCAATTCAATTCAATTCTATTCTAATTCTATTCCTATTCTATTCTATTCTCTGTTCTGTCCTATTCTATTCTATTCTAGTCCTATTCTATTCTATTCTTATTCTATTCTATTCTATTCTATTCTATTCTATTCCTATTCCTATTCCTATTCCTATTCCCTATTCCAATTATTCCTATTCCTATTCCTATTCCTATTCCTATTCAATTCAATTCAATTCAATTCTAATTCAATTCAATTCAATTCTATTCTATTCTATTCTATTCTATTCTATTCTATTCTATTCTATTCTATTCTATTCTATTCTATTCTATTCTATTCTATTCTATTCTATTCTATTCTATTCTATTCTATTCTATTCTATTCTATTCTATCCTATCCTATTCTGTTCCTATTCCTATTCCTATTCCTATTCCTATTCCTATTCCTATTCCTATTCCTATTCCTATTCCTATTCCTATTCTATTCTATTCAATTCTATTCTATTCTAATTCTATTCTATTCTATTCTATTCTATTCTATTCTATTCTATTCTATTCTATTCTATTCTATTCTATTCTATTCTATTCTATTCCTATTCCTATTCTGTTCCTATTCTATTCCTATTCCTATTCCTATTCTATTCCTATTCCTATTCCTATTCCTATTCCTATTCCTATTCTATTCTATTCAATTCTAATTCTATTCCTATTCTATTCTATTCTATTCTATTCTATTCTATTCTATTCTATTCTATTCTATTCTATTCTATTTCTATTCTATTCTAGTCTATTCCTATTCTATTCTATTCTATTCTATTCTATTCTATTCTATTCTATTTCTATTCTATTCTAGTTCTATTCTATTCTATTCTATTCCTATTCCTATTCCTATTCCTATTCCTATTCCTATTCCTATTCCTATTCCTATTCCTATTCCTATTCTATTCTAATTCAATTCAATTATTCTATTCTATTTCTATTCTATTCTATTCTATTCTATTCTATTCTATTCTATTCTATTCTATTCTATTCTAGTCCTATTCTAGTCTAGTCTAGTCTAGTCTAGTCTATTTCTATTCTATTCTATTCTATTCTATTCTATTCTATTCTATTCTATTCTATTCTATTCTATTCTATTCTATTCTATTCTATTCTATTCTATTCTATTCCTATTCCATTCCATTCCATTCCATTCCAATATTCAACCTGAATCTCACCTGGCACAACTTAAAGCTGTTTCCTCTTGTCCTGCCACTTAATGCATGTGAGAAGAGCCCAACCCCCACCCGGCTCCAGCCTCCTTTCAGGGAGCTGTGGAGAGCCAGGAGCTCTCCCCTCAGCCTCCTTTTCTCCACGCTAAACACTCCCAGCTCCCTCAGCTGCCCCTCCCCAGCCCTGTTCTCCAGACCCTTCCCCAGTTTTGCTGCCCTTCCCTGGACCTGCTCCAGCCTCTCAGTGTCCTTCTCAGAATGAGGAGCCCAAAACTGAACTCAGGAGTCAAGGTGTGGCCTCAGCAGTGCAAGCCCTACGAGGAGAGGCTGAGGGAGCTGGGGTTGCTTAGCCTTCAGAAGAGGAGGCTCAGGGGAGACCTTCTTGCTCTCTGCAACTCCCTGCAGGGAGGTTGGAGCCAGGAGAGGGTTGGTCTCTTCTGCCAGGCACGCACCCAGCACCAGAACAAGAGGACACAGTCTCAAGCTGTGCCAGGGGAGGTTTAGGCTGGAGGTGAGGAAGAAATTCTTCCCAGCAAGAGAGATTGGCCCTTGGGGTGTGCTGCCCAGGGAGGTGGTGGAGTCCCCATCCCTGGAGGTGCTCAAGAGGGGCTTGGATGTGGCACTTGGAGCCATGGTTTAGCTGTCAGGAGGTGTTGGGTGACAGGTTGGACTTGCTGACCTCTCAGGTCTTTTCCAACCTTATTGATTCTATGGAGTCCCCATCCCTGGAGGTGTTCAAGAGGGGATTGGATGTGGCACTTGGTGCCATGGTCTAGTCAGGAGGTCTGTGGTGCCAGGTTGGACTCGATGATCTCTGAGGTCTCTCCCAGCCTTGGTGCTTCTGTGATTCTGTGACTTAGGAGCTTGTTTGGTCCAGCATCCCCCCAGCCCCCACCCCCCACCCCTTCCATCCATAAAGAATGATTAGAGATCCAGCTGCAGAGTGCTTCCTCCCACTTCTGCTGATGGGCAAGGTAAGAGGCCGCTAATGAAGTGTTTGTACTTCACCTCCCCGCGGTGGGAAGGAAGATGAATTTTAATTACCGGCTCTTAATTGTGGGCTTGGCCTCTTCAGATCCTCTTTACACAGCACTAATGCAATTTGCTCCCTGCCAGCAGGGCTCTCCCTCACAGGGGGTGAGAGTTAGCTTTTGAACTTGGCCTTCCTGGGCTGAACAGGAGGGAGTGTGGAGCACAGCTAGCCAAGAAGGCCACCAGCATAGAGCCACAGAAGCGTCAGGGCTGGAAGGGAGCTCAAGGCTCAGCCAGCTCCAACCTCCCCTGCCGTGGGCAGGGACACCTCACACCGCAGCAGGTTGCTCACAGCCACCTCCAGCCTGGCTGCAAACACCTCCAGCCAGGAGGCTTCCACCACCTCCCTGGGCAACCTGTGCCAGGCTCTCACCACCCTCCTGGGGAACAACTTCTTCCTCACATCCAATCTCAATCTCCCCACTTCTAGTTTTCCTCCATCCCCCCAGTCCTATCCCTCCCTGACACCCTCAGAAGTCCCTCCCCAGCTTGCTTGGAGCCCCCTGCAGATGCTGCAAGGCCACAATGAGGTCTCCTGGGAGCCTTCTCCTCTCCAGCCTGTACAACCCCAACTCCCTCAGGCTGTCCTCACAGCAGAGCAGCTCCAGCCCTCTGCTCCTCCTCGTGGCCCTTCTCTGGACACCTTCCAGCCCCTCCAGCCCCTTCCTGGCACAGAGGCTCCAGAACTGGACCCAGAGCTGCAGCTGTGGTCTCAGCAGAGTGGAGCAGAGGGGCAGAATCCCCTCCCTGGCCCTGCTGGCCACACTTCTCTTGCTGCAGCCCAGGCTCTGCTTGGCTCTCTGGGCTGCAAGTGCTCCCTGCTGGCTCCTATGGAGCTTCTCCTCCTCTGCTCATCCTCGTGGCCCTTCTCTGGACACCTTCCAGCACCTCCAGATCCTTCCTGTAATAGTGTCTCCAGAACTGGACATAGAGCTTGAGGTGTATCCCTTTCAGATACTAGAAGAATGGAATGGAATGGAATGGAATGGAATGGAATGGAATGGAATGGAATGGAATGGAATGGAATGGAATGGAATGGGATGGGATGGGATGGGATGGGATGGGATGGGATGGGATGGGATGGGATGGGATGGGATGGGATAGAATAGAATAGAATTAACCATGTTGGCAAAGACCTGGTTCAAGATCACTGAGACCAACCTATCACCCAGCACCATCTGATCAACTCAACCATGGCACCAAGGGCCTCATCCAGGCTCTTCCTAACCACCTCCAGGGATGGTGACTCCGCCACCTCCCTGGGCAGCACATCCCAAGGGCAAATCTCTCTTGCTGGGAAGAATTTCTTCCTCACCTCCAGCCTAAACTTCCCCTGGCACAGCTTGAGACTGTGTCCTCTTGTTCTGGGGCTGCTTGCCTGGCAGAGGAGACCAACCCCCACCTGGCTCCAACCTCCCTTCAGGGAGTTGGAGAGAGCAAGAAGGTCTCCCCTGAGCCTCTTCATTCCAAGATGCCCTTTGCAAAGGGCTCAGCCCCTTGGCTGTATCCATCTCTCACCTCCCCTTCCCCTCCCTGGGGGCCAACCCTGTTGTCCCTCCACATGAAAATAAAGCACCCAATGAACTCAATCAGTGAAGCAGCTTTCCAGGGAGGGAAAAAAACCACCTTGAAGGTTCAGCCAAAACCAATTGGCCACTCCGGATTGGGGCAGATGTGAGCCCTCTGATCCTTGGCCCCCACCCTGGGTTAAGGGAGGAGAAGCAGCAAGCCATTGGAATTGTCAGTCATCCTGGAATGCCATAAATAAAGCAGAGGTGAGAGCTGAGGAGGGAGGCAAAAGAGGGAGGGAGGGAGGGAGGGAGGGAGGGAGGGAGGGAGGGAGGGAGGGAGAGAGGGAGGGAGGGAGAAAGTGTTGGCTGTGCTCACAGGGACGGGAGCAGCTGCTGCACTTGAATCTTTCATGCCCAAGATGCTGCAAAGTGCTGCAAGTCAAAGTGTGTTTGCTTAGTGCTCCTCAGCCTCCAGGTCCCCAGGGCCCCCCCCACACGGCCATGACCCTTTGTGCCTCTGCTGGTGCCAGCCAGCATCCTTCTCTGGTGGAAAATGGGGGCCAGGAGAGTGCCCTGCTTCATCTGGGGATGGCCAACAGGCTCCCGGGCTGCATCAAAAGGAGTGTGGCCAGCAGGAGGAGGGAAGGGATTCTGTTCCCCCTCTGCTCTGCTCTCACAGACACAGTGCTGCGTCCAGTTCTGGGGCCCCCAGGCCAAGAATGGAATGGAATGGAATGGAATGGAATGGAATGGAATGGAATGGAATGGAATGGAATGGAATGGAATGGAATGGAATGGAATGGAATGGAATGGAATGGAATGGAATGGAATGGAATGGAGTGGAATGGAATGGAATGGAATGGAATGGAATGGAATGGAATGGAATGGAATGGAATGGAATGGAATGGAGTGGAGTGGAGTGGAGTGGAATGGAATGGAATGGAATGGAATAGAATAGAATAGAATAGAATAGAATAGAATAGAATAGAATAGAATAGAATAGAAGAATAGAATAGAATAGAATAGAATAGAATCAACAAGGTTGGAAGAGACCTTAGAGATCATCAAGTCCAACCTATCACCCAACACCATCTGATCAACTCAACCATGGCACCAAGTGCCTCATCCAGACTCTTCCTAAACACCTCCAGGGATGGGGACTCCACCACCTCCCTGGGCAGCACATCCCAAGGGCCAATCTCTCTGTCTGGGAAGAACTTTCTCCTAACATCCAGCCTGAACCTCCCCTGGCACAGCTTGAGACTGTGTCCTCTTGTTCTGGGGCTGGCTGCCTGCCTGGGAGAAGAGACCAACCCCCACCTGGCTACAACCTCCCTTCAGGGAGTTGCAGAGAGCAAGAAGGTCTCCCCTGAGCCTCCTCTTCTGCAGGCTAAGCAACCCCAGCTCCCTCAGCCTCTCCTCCCAGGGCTGTGCTCCAGACCCCTCCCCAGCCTCGTTGCCCTTCTCTGGACACCTTCCAGCAGCTCAACATCTTTCCTAACCTGAGGAGCCCAGAACTGGACACAGGACTCGAGGTGTGGCCTGAGCAGTGCTGAGCACAGGGCACAATGACCTCCCTGCTCCTGCTGGCCACACTCTTCCTGATGCAGGCCAGGATGCCATTGGCCTTCTTGGCCCCCTGGGCACACTGCTGGCTCATGTTCAGGCAGCTGTCAATCAGCACCCCCAGGTCCCTCTCTGTTTGGCTGCTCTCAGCCACTCTGCCCCCAGCCTGTAGCTCTGCCTGGGGTTGTTGTGGCCAATGTGCAGCCCCTGGCACTTGGACTTGTTGAATGCCATCCTGTTGGCCTCTGCCCATCTGTCCAGCCTGGCAAGGTCCCTCTGCAGAGCTCTCCTACCCTCTAACAGCTCAACTCCTGCTCCCAACTTGGTGTCACCTGCAAATGTGCTGATGACTGCCTCAATCCCCTCATCCAGATCATCAATGGAGATATTGAACAGGCTGGGGCCCAGCACTGATCCCTGGGGGCCACCACTGGTGCCTGGCTGCCAGCTGGCTGTGGCACCATTCACCACCACTCTCTGGGCTCAGCCTCCAGCCAGTTCCTGACCCAGCTCAGAGTTGCTGCTGTCCAAGCCAGGGGCTGACAGCTTAGCCAGCAGTTTGCTGTGGGGGACGGCGTCAAAGGCCTTGCTGAAGTGCAGGTAGACCACATCCACAGCCTGCCCCACATAAGGTGTGGGAGACCAGGCTGGATGAGGCTCTGGGCAGCCTGATGTAGTGTGGGGTGTCCCTGCTCGTGGCAGGGGGTTGGAACTGGATGATCCTTGTGGTCCCTTCCAGCCCTGACTGATACTGTGATACTCTGATGATCCTTGTGGTCCCTTCCAGCCCTGACTGATACTATGATTCTATGATGCTGTGATGATCCCTGTGGTCCCTTCCAGCCCTGACTGATACTATGATACTCTGATGATCCTTGTGGTCCCTTCCAGCCCTGACTGATACTATGATGCTATGATGCTATGATGATCCTTGTGGTCCCTTCCAACCCTGACTGATTCTATCATACTCTGATGATCCTTGTGGTCCCTTCCAGCCCTGACTGATACTATGATTACTATGATGATCCTTGTGGTCTCCCTTCCAGCCCTGACTGATACTATGATGATCCCTGTGGTCCCTTCCAACCCTGACTGATACCATGATGATCCTTGTGGTCCCTTCCAGCCCTGACTGATTCTCTGATTCTCTGATACTATGATGATCCCTGTGGTCCCTTCCAACCCTGACTGATACCATGATGATCCTTGTGGTCCCTTCCAGCCCTGACTGATCCTACGGTGCTACGATTTGGGCTCACGGCCAAAGGCGCCTCCGGATAGGATGCTCAGCCGGGCTGGGGGCTGTCCTCCAGCCTGCCGGTGGAAGCGCTCGACCGCATCCTCCGGAGCGACCGGCTGGAGCCCGAACCTCCTCCCTGGCGGCTCTTTTGTACTGGAAAGCGGCGAGCGTGTTCCAGCGCGCTCCTCTCATTAACGTGTCACTCCCCATTTCAAAGGACATTTCATTTCTCCCTCCCTTCCCCCTCCTGCTCTTGTCGTCTCCCTGTCTGTGCGTGCGTGGTTGGGTTCCGCCCCCCACCTCCCCTCTTCCCCTTTAACTGGATGCTGTAAGAATTCCTGCCCCCGCTTCCACCCCGACCCCAACCCAAATACTCCTCTCTCCCCGGGGCCGCCGTCTAATCAGAGGCGAGAAGCTAATCAGAGGGTGGCCCTGGCACGGCTTTCAGGCCAAAAGATCGCCTTTAAAAAAGAGCAAAAAGGAGGAGGGGGAAGGGGAAGGAGAGGAACCTCGGGGTCCAGGGCTGCCGCTGACGCGGAGGAGGAGGGGGAGGAGGATGGAGGCGTCGGGGTCGGGCTCCTCTCTTGGAGGTGCAAATGCGGTGCTCAGCCCTCAGCCCTTAAATCCCCCAGCGAGCTCTGTCCGTCGCTGTTGCCTTCCTTTGCCTCCCCCCGGGAAACGGCAGGAATGTAAGTGAAGAAGGAGCAAAGTGGTGATTCTGAGGCGTGCTGACACGTTGCCATCCTTGGCTGTCAGGAAGCAAAGGGAAAGGAGGAGGAGGCGGGGTGGGGGGTGGGGGGAAGGACAAGGGATGAGATTCTCACGTCAGCCACGACAAAACAGCAGGTTCTGGACGGCTCCATCTGGATTCCTCTTGGATTTCTTGATGGGTTTGGTGCCTGGCTTTATTTCCCTCCCCCCACCTCCCCCTGCTTTTTCCCCCTCCCTTACACACAGCCTTAGTGTTGGGGGGAGCTGGCTCCTCGAGGGACTGTGCATCTGTTCCTCTCCTGCTCTTTCCATCCTTCCTTTTTTCCCCCTGTCTTCTGCAGGGATTCTGCTGTGAATTTGGAGAGACGATGGTCTGGAGCAGCTGGGGTCTCACCTTCCTTGAACCTTGGGTTCTGCACGTTGGCCACAGCAACCCCAGGCAGTGCTACAGGCTGGGGGCAGAGTGGCTGAGAGCAGCCAGGCAGAGAGGGACCTGGGGGGAGTGGTTGATGGTAGGCTGAACATGAGCCTGCAGTGTGCCCAGGCAGCCAAGAAGGCCAATGGCATCCTGGCCTGCATCAGGAAGAGTGTGGCCAGCAGGAGCAGGGAGGTCATTCTGACCCTGTACACTGCACTGGTTAGGCCACACCTTGAGTCCTGTGTCCAGTTCTGGGCTCCTCAGTTTAAGAAGGACATTGAGAGACTTGAAGGTGTCCAGAGAAGGGCAAGAAAGCTGGGGAGGGGTCTGGAGCACAGCCCTGGGAGGAGAGGCTGAGGGAGCTGGGGTTGCTTAGCCTGCAGAAGAGGAGGCTCAGGGGAGACCTTCTTGCTCTCTGCAACTCCCTGCAGGGAGGTTGGAGCCAGGTGGGGGTTGGTCTCTTCTCCCAGGCAGGCACCCAGCAGCAGAACAAGAGGACACAGCCTCAGGCTGTGCCAGGGGACGTTTAGGCTGGAGGTGAGGAAGAAGTTCTACACAGAGAGAGTGATTGCCCATTGGGATGTGCTGCCCAGGCAGGTGGTGGAGTCACCATCATTGGAGGTGTTCAGGAGGAGACTTGATGAGGCCCTTGGTGCCAGGGTTGTGTTGATCAGATGGTGTTGGGTGACAGCTTGGACTTGATGACCTTTGAGGGCTTTTCCAACCTTATTGATTCTCCTCTATGAAAACTGGACCCAACCCTCGAGGTGTGGCCTCCCCAGAGCTGAGTCCCAGGGGTCAGTCACCTCCCTGCTGCTGCTCTTCACATCACTTCTCTTTCCCCAGCTACACACCTTGGTGTCAGGCTGATTGCAGCAGCCAAGCTCCTTTTGGATGCCCTCCCCATGCACAAAGGCAGGAGGAGGGTGATGTCTGGGCTGTGGGAGCCTTCTTGATCTCTGCAACTCCCTGAAGGGAGGCTGGAGCCAGGTGGGGGTTGGGCTCTTCTACCAGGCAGGCACCTAGCCCCAGAACAAGAGGACACAGTCTCAAGCTGTGCCAGGGGAGGTTTGGGCTGGATGTTAGGAAGAAATTCTGCACACAGAGAGAGAGATTTGCCATTGGAATGTGCTGCCCAGGGAGGTGGTGGAGTCCCCATCCCTGGAGGTGTTCACAATGAGGATTGGATGTGGCACTTGGAGCCATGATTTGGTTGTCAGGAGGTGTTAGGTATTAGGTCATAGGTTGGACTTGCTGATCTCTGAGGCCTTTTCCAACCTGGCTGATTCTGTGATTCTGCAATGCTATGAGCTGGAATTACTGAGTGCAGAAAAGGGAGCTGGTGGGCTGCAGCCCCATCCCTGCACCATCTAGAAGGTGCAGGTTGGGGATGTGTTTGCAGAAAGATTTCACAGGATCAGAGGATGTCAGGGGTTGGAAGGGACCCAAAGAGATCATCCAGTCCAACTCCCCCCTGCCAGAGCAGGAGCAGAGAATCCAGCACAGGTCACACAGGAACACATCCAGATGGGGCTGGAAAGGCTCCAGAGAAGGAGACTCCACAGCCTCTCTGGGCAGCCTGCTCCAGGCCTCTGGGACCCTCACAGTCAACAAGTTCCTCCTCATGGTGAGATGGAACCTCCTGGGCTGGAGTTTATATCCACTGCCCCTTGTCCTATCCCAGGGTGCAGCTGAGCAGAGCCTGTCCCTGTCCCCTCCCTCCTGACCCCCAGCCCTCAGCTCTTGATAGACACTGATCAAATCCCCTCTCAGTCTTCTCCTCTCCACACTAAGCCCCCCAGGGCTCTCAGCCTCTCCTCCCCAGGCAGTGCTGCAGTCCCTTCAGCAGCCTTGGAGCCTCCCTTGGACTCTCTGCAGCAGATCCCTGTCCCTCCTGAGCTGGGCAGCCCAGAGCTGGCTGCAACATTCCAGCTGTGGCCTCAGCAGGGCAGAGCAGAGGGGAGGAGACCCTCCCTGGCTCTGCTGGCCACACTCCTCTGGGTGCCCCCAGGATCCCATTGGCCTTCCTGGCCCCCAGGGCACCTTGCTGAAGTAAATGCTTGGGCCAAGGCATCTGCTGCACCGAGGTGGGTGGCTGTGGCTATCCCAGGCTTGGCCAAGTTTGCTTATGGAAGTCACCAATCAGCAGGAGATGATCTAAGCACCACCAAAGGATTGGCATGGGGAGGTGGGGGGGCTGCAGCTTCCCATTGCCGTGCTAAGGGCCTGAAATGCAGTGCCAGGTGCTGCCAGGGCAACCTCCCTGGCTCTGCTGGCCACACTCCTCGGGATGCCCCACCTGGGGGTGCTCAGGAAACCCGTGGCCAGGGCACTCTGGGGCACAGCTCCTCGGCCGTGCTGGTGTTGGCTTGGCGGTTGGACTCGACGACCTTGGAGGTGCTTTCCAACTCAAATTGCCCTGGGAAGAGGGAGAGAAAGCCCTGTGGAGATGCTGTGGTTAAGAGCCACCCCCTCCTGCACCTCCACAATCCAGGGGGTGAGGGAAACCTGCTCCGGACTCTGCCCTTGGCCGCCGGCGCTTCTGCCGCCAGCTTTGTTTAATCACTCTGTTGATCCGAGCTGGGGGAGAGGCGGGGGGGGGGGGAGGGGGGCAGGAGGGGAGATCTAATCTCTGCTGGAGGCTCCCAGGGCTGGTTGATGAACAAGGCAGAGCTCTGCTGCACGCGTGGAGCCTCCGTGCCCGGCGCGGCTCCCTTCCCCTCCCCTCGCTCCGCTGGGCAGCCGCCGGCGCGCCGCGGAGCCTTCGCTCAGCCCTCGCTCAGCCCTCTCCCTCCTGCCTCTCCCTTCTGCCTCCCCCGCCTGTTGCTCATCTTGCTTCTGGAAATGTCAGAAGCAAAGCAAGGGGAATTGGGGCAGCTGCTGGGAGACCTTGCCTGACCTTCCTCCCATCCCCCCTCCTCCCCCTCCTCCTCCTCCTCCTCCGCCCCTCTTGCCCGCGGCTGCCTCTCTGCAGCTGCGGAGCCCTGCGGGTCGGAGGGGCCGTGGCGGTGTTGGCAGCCGCCAGGCTTTAATCCCTGCTTTAGCCCTGTGACAATAAACCCCTGGCAGCCCAGCAGGGAGGCTGGGAAGGAGCTGGTCCTGAATGAGCGTGGCTGGTGGGGAGGATTTGGGTCACCAGCTGCGGAGAGAGAAGCACAGAATCAGAGGATTGTTTGGGTTGGGAAAGGCTTCGGCGATCATGGACAGTGGCACTGAGTGCAGCCTCAGCAGGTTTGCTGATGGCACCGAGCTGTGTGGGGCAGCAGACAGCTGGAGGGAAGGGATCCATCCAGAGAGACCTGGACAGGCTGCAGAGGTGGGCACAAGCCAACCTCAGGAACTTCAACAAGACCAAGGGCAGGCTCCTGCAGCTGGGTGGAGGCAATGCCAGGCACAAATGCAGGCTGGGCAGGGACTGGCTGGAGAGCAGCCCTGAGGAGAGAGACTTGGGGGTGCTGGGGGAGGAGAAGCTCAACAGGAGCTCTCAGGGTGCACTTGCAGCCCGGAAAGCCAATCAGAGCCTGGGCTGCAGCAGGAGAAGTGTGGCCAGCAGGGCAAGGGAGGGGATTCTCCCCCTCTGCTCAGCCCTGGGGAGACCCCACCTGGAGTGCTGCCTCCAGGTCTGGAGCCCCTATGACAAGAGGGATCTGGAGGTGCTGGAAGGTGTCCAGAGCAGGGCCACGAGGAGGAGCAGAGGGCTGGAGCTGCTCTGCTGTGAGGACAGACTGAAGGAGTTGGGGCTGTTCAGGCTGGAGAAGAGAAGGCTCCCAGGTGACCTCATTGTGGCCTTCCAGGATCTGAAGGGGGCTGCAAGAAGCCTGGGGAGGGACTGCTCAGGCTCTCAGGTAGGGATAGGACTAGGGGGAATGGACTGAAGCTGGAGGTGGGGAGATTCAGGCTGGAGGTGAGGAGGAAGTTCTTCCCCAGGAGAGTGGTGAAGCCCTGGAATGGGTTGTGCAGGGAGGTGGTTGAGGCCCCGTCCCTGGAGGTGTTTAAGGCCAGGCTGGATGAGGCTCTGGGCAGCCTGATCTAGTGTGGGGTGTCCCTGCCCATGGCAGAGGGGTTGGAACTAGATGATCCTTGTGGTCCCTTCCAACCCTGACTGATGCTGTGATACTACTGTGATCACCGAGGCCAAGCAGCAACCCAACCCCACCGTGGCCACTAAACCATGGCCCCAACAGGCTTCTTGAACACCTCCCAGGGATGGGGACTCCACCACCTCCCTGGGCAGCCTGTGCCAACCCCTGACCACTCCTGCAGCAAAGAAATTCTTCCTCATGTCCAACCTGAACCTCCCCCTGGCACAATTTCAGGCTATTTCGTCCCCTTCCATCACCAAGGAGAAGAGACCAACCCCAACCTGGCTCCAACCTCCTTTCAGGAAGTAGGAGAGGGCAATGAGGTCTCCCCCTCAGCCCCCTCTTCTCCAGAATAAACAATCCTAGTTCCATCAGATAGACTAGACTAGACTAGACTAGGATAGGGATCAGTGCTGGGCCCCATGCTCTTCAACATCTTTATTGATGATCTGGAGGAGGGGATTGAGTCCATCAGCAGTAAATCTGCAGATGACACCAAGCTGGGGGCAGGAGTTGATCTGCTGGAGGGCAGAGAGGCTTTGCAGAGGGACCTTGCCAGGCTGGACAGATGGGCAGAGGCCAAGGGCAGGAGATTGAACACATCCAAGTGCCAGGTGCTGCACACTGGCCACAACAACCCCATGCAGTGCTACAGGCTGGGGGCAGAGTGGCTGAGAGCAGCCAGGCAGAGAGGGACCTGGGGGGAGTGGTTGATGGTAGGCTGAACAGGAGCCTGCAGTGTGCCCAGGGGGCCAAGAAGACCAATGACATCCTGGCCTGCATCAGGAAGAGTGTGGCCAGCAGGAGCAGGGAGGTCATTGTGCCCTGTGCTCAGCACTGCTCAGGCCACACCTTGAGTCCTGTGTCCAGTTCTGGGCTCCTCAGCTTAGGAAAGATGTTGAGCTGCTGGAAGGTGTCCAGAGAAGGGCAAGAAAGCTGGGGAGGGGTCTGGAGCACAGCCCTGGGAGGAGAGGCTGAGGGAGCTGGGGTTGCTTAGCCTGGAGAAGAGGAGGCTCAGGGGAGACCTTCTTGCTCTCTGCAACTCCCTGAAGGGAGGTTGGAGCCAGGTGGGGGTTGGTCTCTTCTCCCAGGCAGGCACCCAGCAGCAGAACAAGAGGACACAGCCTCAGGCTGTGCCAGGGGACGTTTAGGCTGGAGGTGAGGAAGAAGTTCTACACAGAGAGAGTGATTGCCCATTGGGATGTGCTGCCCAGGCAGGTGGTGGAGTCACCATCATTGGAGGTGTTCAGGAGGAGACTTGATGAGGCCCTTGGTGCCAGGGTTGTGTTGATCAGATGGTGTTGGGTGACAGCTTGGACTTGATGACCTTTGAGGGCTTTTCCAACCTTATTGATTCTCCTCTATGAAAACTGGACCCAACCCTCGAGGTGTGGCCTCCCCAGAGCTGAGTCCCAGGGGTCAGTCACCTCCCTGCTGCTGCTCTTCACATCACTTCTCTTTCCCCAGCTACACACCTTGGTGTCAGGCTGATTGCAGCAGCCAAGCTCCTTTTGGATGCCCTCCCCATGCACAAAGGCAGGAGGAGGGTGATGTCTGGGCTGTGGGAGCCCCATGCTCAATATTCCAGGCCAGGCTGCTGTGCTGCTGCAGCAGCCACGTGTGTGAGCCTGAGCTCCCAGAGGTCAGGGCTGAGCCTTGTTCCATAAACACCAACAACTTGTTCTACAAGAGCTCTCAGCCTCTAAGCACTGCCTGTGGGACTGGCTGCAGAGCTGGGCAGAGGAACCTCAGGAAGTTCAGCAAGGGCCAGGGGAAGAGTCCTGCCCCTAAAGGAGGAACAACCTCCTGCAGCAGGACAGGGCAGGGGCGGGGACAGCATCTTCACCAACGACCTGGAGGAAGGGACAGAGTGAAGCCTCAGGGAGTTTGCTGAGGGAGTGAAACTGGGAGGAGTGGCTGAGACATCTTCAACATCAGCAGCACTCTGAGCTGGGTGAGGAACTGGCTGGAGGCTGAGCCCAGAGAGTGGTGGTGAATGGTGCCACAGCCAGCTGGCAGCCAGGCACCAGTGGTGTGCCCCAGGGATCAGTGCTGGGCCCCAGCCTGTTCAATATCTTTCTTGATGATCTGGAGGAGGGGATTGAGTCCATCAGCAGTGAATTTGTGGACAACACCAAGCTGTGGGCACGAGTTGAGCTGTTAGAGGGTAGGAGAGCTCTACAGAGGGACCTTGCCAGGCTGGACAGATGGGCAGAGGCCAACAGGATGGCATTGAACAAGTCCAAGTGCCAGGTGCTGCACTTTGGCCACACCAGCCCCAGGCAGAGCTACAGGCTGGGGACAGAGTGGCTGAGAGCAGCCAGGCAGAAAGGGACCTTGGGGGAGTGGTTCAGAGCAGCTGAACATGAGCCTGCAGTGTGCCCAGGCAGCCAAGAAGGCCAATGGCATCCTGGCCTGCAGCAGGAAGAGTGTGGCCAGCAGGAGCAGGGAAGTCATTGTGCCCTGTGCTCAGCACTGCTGAGGCCACACCTTGAGTCCTGTGTCCAGTTCTGGGCTCCTCAGTTTAAGAAGGACAGTGAGAGACTTGAAGGTGTCCAGAGAATGTGTCTGCAGCCCCATTCCCAGGCATCTTGGTGCCTGCAGCCCCATTCCCAGGCATCTTGGTGTCTGCTGCCCCATTCCCAGGCATCTTGGTGCCTACAGCCCCATTCCCAGGCATCTTGGTGTCTGCAGCCCCATTCCCAGGCATCTTGGTGCCTACAGCCCCATTCCCAGGCATCTTGGTGTCTGCAGCCCCATTCCCAGGCACCTTGGTGTCTGCAGCCCCATTCCCAGGCATCTTGGTGCCTACAGCCCCATTCCCAGGCATCTTGGTGTCTGCAGCCCCATTCCCAGGCATCTTGGTGCCTACAGCCCCATTCCCAGGCATCTTGGTGCCAGCAGCCCCATTCCCAGGCATCTTGGTGTCTGCAGCCCCATTCCCAGGCATCTTGGTGCCTGCTGCCCCATTCCCAGGCATCTTGGTGCCTGCTGCCCCATTCCCAGGCATCTTGGTGTCTGCTGCCCCATTCCCAGGCATCCTGGTGCCTGCAGCCCCATTCCCAGGCATCCTGGTGTCTGCTGCCCCATTCCCAGGCATCTTGGTGTCTGCTGCCCCATTCCCAGGCATCTTGGTGCCTGCTGCCCCATTCCCAGGCATCTTGGTGTCTGCAGCCCCATTCCCAGGCATCCTGGTGTCTGCAGCCCCATTCCCAGGCATCTTGGTGCCTGCTGCCCCATTCCCAGGCATCCTGGTGCCTGCTGCCCCATTCCCAGGCATCCTGGTGTCTGCAGCCCCATTCCCAGGCATCTTGGTGTCTGCAGCCCCATTCCCAGGCATCTTGGTGCCTGCAGCACCATTCCCAGGCATCCTGGTGCCTGCTGCCCCATTCCCAGACATCTTGGTGCCTGAGCCCCATTCCCAGGCATCTTGGTGCCTGCAGCCCCATTCCCAGGCATCTTGGTGCCTGCAGCCCCATTCCCAGGCATCCTGGTGCCTGCTGCCCCATTCCCAGGCATCCTGGTGCCTGCTGCCCCATTCCCAGGCATCTTGGTGCCTGCTGCCCCATTCCCAGGCATCTTGGTGCCTGCTGCCCCATTCCCAGGCATCTTGGTGCCTGCTGCCCCATTCCCAGGCATCTTGGTGCCTGCAGCCCCATTCCCAGGCATCTTGGTGTCTGCAGCCCCATTCCCAGGCATCTTGGTGTTTGCTGCCCCATTCCCAGGCATCTTGGTGCCTGCAGCCCCATTCCCAGGCATCTTGGTGCCTGCTGCCCCATTCCCAGGCATCTTGGTGCCTGCTGCCCCATTCCCAGGCATCCTGGTGTCTGCAGCCCCATTCCCAGGCATCTTGGTGTCTGCTGCCCCATTCCCAGGCATCTTGGTGCCTGCTGCCCCATTCCCAGGCATCTTGGTGTCTGCAGCCCCATTCCCAGGCATCCTGGTGTCTGCAGCCCCATTCCCAGGCATCTTGGTGCCTGCTGCCCCATTCCCAGGCATCCTGGTGTCTGCAGCCCCATTCCCAGGCACCTTGGTGCCTGCTGCCCCATTCCCAGGCATCTTGGTGCCTGCTGCCCCATTCCCAGGCATCTTGGTGTCTGCAGCCCCATTCCCAGGCATCTTGGTGCCTGCAGCCCCATTCCCAGGCATCCTGGTGCCTGCTGCCCCATTCCCAGACATCTTGGTGCCTGCTGCCCCATTCCCAGACATCTTGGTGCCTGCTGCCCCATTCCCAGGCATCTTGGTGCCTGCAGCCCCATTCCCAGGCATCTTGGTGCCTGCAGCCCCATTCCCAGGCATCCTGGTGCCTGCTGCCCCATTCCCAGGCATCCTGGTGCCTGCTGCCCCATTCCCAGGCACCTTGGTGCCTGCAGCCCCATTCCCAGGCATCCTGGTGCCTGCTGCCCCATTCCCAGGCATCCTGGTGCCTGCTGCCCCATTCCCAGGCACCTTGGTGTCTGCTGCCCCATTCCCAGGCATCTTGGTGCCTGCTGCCCCATTCCCAGGCATCCTGGTGCCTGCAGCCCCATTCCCAGGCATCCTGGTGCCTGCTGCCCCATTCCCAGGCACCTTGGTGCCTGCTGCCCCATTCCCAGGCACCTTGGTGCCTGCTGCCCCATTCCCAGGCATCTTGGTGCCTGCTGCCCCATTCCCAGGCATCTTGGTGCCTGCAGCCCCATTCCCAGGCATCTTGGTGTCTGCAGCCCCATTCCCAGGCATCTTGGTGTCTGCTGCCCCATTCCCAGGCACCTTGGTGTCTGCAGCCCCATTCCCAGGCATCTTGGTGTCTGCAGCCCCATTCCCAGGCACCATTGGTGGTGCCTGCAGCCCCATTCCCAGGCATCTCCCAGGCCTTGGACCTGCTGAGCTCTTAGCCTGGCCCCTTCCAGCAGCTGGAGGAAACAGAGGGCAATAAACTGGAGATCAATTTGCCTGCCCTCCTGCCCTTGCCTGCTCCCTGCTCCTGCCAGAGTTTGGCAGCAGACGGAGGAGAACCAGGGAGGAAGGAGCCAGAATGAGCCTCCCCTGCCCTGATTTCCCTTCTGCTGCTAGGGCCAGACCCTGCAGCCAGCTCTGGAGGAGCTGGGGAAGCAGCAGGCTGCCAGCCAAGGCTGGGCTGTGAAAACCCCAGCACATCCTCTGATTAATTTGTTGGACCTCTTCCCATCAGAAAGGAGGAAGTTTAGAGGGTTTGGAAGGAGGCCACAAGGTGGAAGAGATTGGTCTGCAGTGGGAAGAGAACCAACATGGGGCAGGGGATGGTGGAGGAAAAGGTCAAGGCTGGATTCTTCCCTGGAAAGAATGGACTTGGGTATGCAGGTGGGGAAGGGGCTTGGTGGGATCAGGGCTTTGGACATGGACCAAGGTGAGCCTCAAAAGCTGCAGCCCTGGGGGAAACTTGGAGGGGAGAGTTGGAGTGGACCAAGATGAGCCTCAAAAGCTGCAGCCCTGGGGGAAACTTGGGGGAGAGGGATGGAGTGGACCAAGATGAGCCTCAAAAGCTGCAGCCCTGGGGGAAACTTGAGAGGGGAGGATTGGAGTGGACCAAGATGAGCCTCAAAAGCTGCAGCCCTGGGGGAATCTTGTGAGGGGAGGGTTGGGATGGACCAAGATGAGCCTCAAAAAAGCTGTAATCTTGTGGGGGAAACTTGGATGGACCAAGAGGTTGGCAATGGACCAAGGGGAAACTGGGGAAGAGAGGGGGAAAATGGACCAAGATGAGCTGGAGGTTGGAAACAAAGCTGGGGCTGGGGTGGGGGGAGAAGCAGTGAACTGGTTGCTCCTGGTGTGTTGGTGCCAGGAGCTGGTAGAGGTCAGGAAGGATTTTACCCATAGAATGGTTCTGGTTGGAGAAGACCTTTACATCAAGTCCAAGCACCAGCCTGAGACCACCATGGCCATGAAACCATGTCCCCAAGTGCCATGTCAGCCCCTGGCTTGGGCAGCAGCACTCTGAGCTGGGTTAGGAACTGGCTGGAGGCTGAGCCCAGAGAGTGGTGGTGAATGGTGCCACAGCCAGCTGGCAGCCAGGCACCAGTGGTGGCCCCTGGGGATCAGTGCTGGGCCCCAGCCTGTTCAATATCTTTATTGATGACCTGGAGGAGGGCATTGAGTCCATCAGCAGTGAATTTGCAGATGACAGCAAGCTGGGGGCAGGAGTTGATCTGTTAGAGGGTAGGAGAGCTCTGCAGAGGGACCTTGCCAGGCTGGACAGAAGGGCAGAGGCCAACAGGATGGCATTCAACAAGTCCAAGTGCCTGGGGCTGCACATTGGCCACAGCAACCCCAGGCAGAGCTACAGGCTGGGGGCAGAGTGGCTGAGAGCAGCCAGGCAGAGAGGGACCTGGGGGAGTGGTTGATGGTAGGCTGAACAGGAGCCTGCAGTGTGCCCAGGGGGCCAAGAAGGCCAATGGCATCCTGGCCTGCATCAGGAAGAGTGTGGCCAGCAGGAGCAGGGAGGTCATTGTGCCCTGTGCTCAGCACTGCTGAGGCCACACCTTGAGTCCTGTGTCCAGTTCTGGGCTCCTCAGGTTAGGAAAGATGTTGAGCTGCTGGAAGGTGTCCAGAGAAGGGCAATGAGGCTGGGGAGGGGTCTGGAGCACAGCCCTGGGAGGAGAGGCTGAGGGAGCTGGGGTTGCTTAGCCTGGAGAAGAGGAGGCTCAGGGGAGACCTCATTGCTCTCTACAGCTCCCTGAAGGGAGGTTGTAGCCAGGTGGGGGTTGGTCTCCTCTCTCTAGCAACCAGCCCCAGAACAAGAGGACACAGTCTCAAGCTGTGCCAGGGGAGGTTTAGGCTGGAGGTGAGGAGAAAGTTCTTCATGGAGAGAGTCGTTCATCATTAGGATGTGCTGCCCAGGGAGGTGGTGGAGTCCCCATCCCTGGAGGTGTTCAAGAGGGGATTGGATGTAGCACTTGGAGCCATGGTCTGGTCATGAGGTCTGTGGTGCCAGGTTGGACTTGGTGATCTTTGAGGTCTCTTCCAACCTTGGTGATTCTGTGATGCTGTGATCTGGGGTTGCTTAGCCTGGAGAAGAGGAGGCTCAGGGGAGACCTTCTTGCTGTCTGCAACTCCCTGAAGGGAGGTTGGAGCCAGGTGGGGGTTGGGCTCCTCTTCCTCTGCAGAGCTCTCCTTCTCTCTCAATTGTGTGTCTCTGGCCCATCCTTCCCTGGCAGCTCACATCCCCTTCTGTTTTCTCTCCTGTCCCCCTGGGTCCCTTGCAGCCTACCTGACGGTCAGCATCGAGCCGCTGCCGCCCGTGGTGGTGGGGGACGCCGTGACCCTGAAATGCAACTTCAAGACGGATGGGAAGATGAGGGAGATCGTCTGGTACAGGGTAAGGCACCCCTGAGGCACTGCTGGCCCTGGTCCTGTGCAGCATCTTCAGCAGGGGCACCGATGAGGGGACAGACAGACGGACAGATGGAGCCTGCTCAGAGAGTTTGCTGACGAGAGACAAGCACAGTCCTGGCAGGAGAGGCTGAGGGAGCTGGGGGGGGGTCAGCATGGAGAAGAGGAGGCTCAGGGGAGACCTTCTTGCTCCCTCCAACTACCTGAAGGGAGGTTGTAGCCAGGTGGGGGTTGGTCTCTTCTCCCAGTGGCTGAGAGCAGCCAAACAGAAAGGGACCTGGGAGTAGTGGTTGATAATAGGCTGAACATGAGCCAGCAGTGTGCCCAGGGGGCCAAGAAGGCCAAGGGCAGCCTGGCCTGCAGCAGGAAGAGTGTGGCCAGCAGGAGCAGGGAAGTCCTTGTGCCCTGTGCTCAGCACTGGTTAGATCAAACCTTGAGTCCTGTGTCCAGTTCTGGGCTCCTCAGGTTAAGAAGGACATTGAGAGACTTGAAGGTGTCCAGAGAAGGGCAAGAAAGCTGGGGAGGGGTCTGGAGCACAGCCCTGTGAGGAGAGGCTGAGGGAGCTGGGGTTGCTTAGCCTGGAGAAGAGGAGGCTCAGGGGAGACCTTCTTGCTCTCTCCAACTCCCTGCAGGGAGGTTGTAGCCAGGTGGGGGTTGGTCTCTTCTCCCAGGCAGGCACCCAGCCCCAGAACAAGAGGACACAGTCTCAAGCTGTGCCAGGGGAGGTTCAGGCTGGATGTTAGGAAGAAGTTCTTCATAGAAAGAGAGATTGGCCCTTGGGATGTGCTGCCCAGGGAGGTGGTGGAGTCACCATCCCTGGAGGTGTTTAGGAAGAGCCTGGATGCCATGGTTTAGTTGATCAGATGGTGTTGGGTGAGAGGTTGGACTGGATGATCTCTGGGGTCTTTTCCAAGCTGGTTAATTTATTCTATTCTATTCCATTCCATTCCATTCCATTCCATTCCATTCCATTCCATTCCATTCCATTCCATTCCTATTCTATTCCACTCCATTCCATTCCGTTCCATTCCATTCCATTCCACTCCATTCCTATTCTATTCCACTCCATTCCATCCCATTGCATTGCATTGCATTGCATTGCATTCCATTCCATTCCATTCCATTCCATCCCATTCCATTCCATTCCATTCCATTCCATCCCATTCCATTCCACTCCATTCCATTCCACTCCATTCCTATTCTATTCCACTCCATTCCATCCCATTGCATTGCATTGCATTGCATTGCATTCCATTCCATTCCATTCCATTCCATTCCATTCCATTTCCATTCCATTCCATTCCATTCCATTCCATTCCACTCCATTCCATTCCACTCCATTCCATTCCATTCCATTCCATTCCATTCCATTCCATCCCATTCCATCCCATTCCATTCCATTCCATTCCATCCCATCCCATTCCATCCCATTCCATTCCATTCCATTCCATTCCATTCCATTCCATTCCATTCCATTCCATTCCATTCCATTCCATTCCATTCCATTCCATTCCATTCCATTCCATTCCATTCCATTCCATTCCATTCCACTCCATTCCATTCCATTCCATTCCATTCCATTCCATTCCATTCCATTCCATACCACATCTGGAGGATTGTGTCCAGGCCTGGGCACAGTTTAGCTGATCAGATGGTGCTGGGGGATAGGTTGGACTTGGTGGTCTCTGAGGTCTTTCCCCACCTGGTTAATTGTGGGGCTTGGGGCTGGGGGCTCTGTGTGAGGGTTGGTGCAGTTGGGAGCTGGGGGGCTCAGGACAGAGCTGCTGTGCAAAGAGGTTTTGCAGGTTGGGTGTGGAATGATTTGGGGGAGGGGGAAAGGAGGGAGAGGTTGTCAGGCTACATGGGAAGTGATGGCAAACTGAGGGTGGTTGGGGCTTGGGAGCCCCCAGAGCCCTCCCCAAACCCCACAACCTCACCAGGCAGAAACCTGCTTCTTATCCCCAGATCTCTCCAAATTAAGGTATTATCCAACCCAACCTCCTTGCTTTAGGCACGGAGGAATGCCCAGGGCTGGCTTTAGGGGGCTGTAATTATCCCATTACTGTTGCTCATAATGATCAGAAATCCACAGCAGTGCCTAATCTGAGGGTGAAAAAGCCAAAGGCTTCGTTTTGAGTGGAGGCCCTCAGGGGTGTGCCCTGGGAGCAGTCTTGCCTAACATCTTTGCTGGTGCCCTGGAGAGTGGCAGTGAGAGCACCCTCAGCAGGCTTGCTGGGGACACCAAGCTGTGTGGTGCAGCTGACAGCTGGAGGGAAGGATCCATCCAGAGGCACCTTGGCAGGCTGCAGAGCTGAGCCCAGGACAAGCTCATGAGGTTCAACAAGGGCAAGGGCAAGGGCCTGCAGCTGGGGCAGGGCAATCCCAGGCACTGCTAGAGGCTGGGCAGGGACTGGCTGGAGAGCAGCCCTGAGGAAAAGGCCTTGGGGGTGCTGGGGGAGGAGAAGCTCAGCAGGAGCCATCAGGGAGCACTTGCAGCCCAGAGAGCCAAGCAGAGCCTGGGCTGCAGCAAGAGAAGTGTGGCCAGCAGGGCCAGGGAGGGGATTCTGCCCCTCTGCTCCACTCTGCTGAGACCACAGCTGCAGCTCTGGGTCCAGTTCTGGAGCCTCTGTGCCAGGAAGGGTCTGGAGGGGCTGGAAGGTGTCCAGAGAAGGGCCACGAGGAGGAGCAGAGGGCTGGAGCTGCTCTGCTGTGAGGGCAGACTGAGGGAGTTGGGGTTGTGCAGGCTGGAGAGGAGAAGGCTCCCAGGAGACCTCATTGTGGCCTTCCAGGATCTGAAGAGGGCTCCAAGCAAGCTGGGGAGGGACTTTTGAGGGTGCCAGGGAGGGATAGGACTGGGGGGGATGGAGCAAAACTAGAAGTGGGGAGACTGAGTTTGGCTGTGAGGAAGAAGTTGTTCCCCAGGAGGGTGGTGAGAGCCTGGCACAGGCTGCCCAGGGAGGTGGTGGAAGCCTCCTGGCTGGAGGTGTTTGCAGCCAGGCTGGAGGTGGCTGTGAGCAACCTGCTGGGGTGTGAGGTGTCCCTGCCCATGGCAGGGGGGTTGGAGCTGGCTGAGCCTTGAGCTCCCTTCCAAGCCTGCCGGTTCTGTGCTTCTAAGCCGTGCTGAAGCTCTTCACGTTGGGCTGCCCCCTGAAAACCTTTCCCCTTCCCTTCCCTGCCCCCCAGACCCCTCAGGGACGTGGGCTGGCTGGATTTGAGGGGAGGCAATTTGGAGGCTTGTAGCTTTCCCTGCTAGCAGCACCATTCCCGTCTGGATCAGACCTCAGCTCTAACGAGGCAGAGCAGGTTTGGATTTGGTTTTGAGGGGGGGGGGGAAGGGGGGAGGACTTCTCTGAGGACTTCAGGACAAGCTGCCAACAACCAACAGAAAACCTCTCAGATCAGGGAGAAGATTCAAAGCTTTTTCCAGCTGGATATTAACCCCTCCCCAAACCTCAGGCCTTTGCTTGCAGTTTTGCTTGCTGGAGGAGTGACAGCAAGAGCTAATTGGGCTGCTGGCTTTGGGATGAAGCAGCTGCCCTTTGCCAGGGGATATTTTCTCTCCCCTCTTGGATCTTCACCACCTCGTTTCTACCTCCCCCAAAGAGGAGCAGCAGCTCTGCCTGGAAGCCTTTCCTCATATCCAGGCAGGTTATGAACAGGAAAATGTGCTCCCTGCCTTGATGAAGATTCAAATGCTGCAGCACAGGAGCATGGCCATGGAGGAGTTCTGGCTGTCAATAAGGGTGGTTGGGTGTGGAGGGGATGCAAAGAGAGAAGCAGCAAAGTAGGCAATGAAAAGAGGGAGAGGAGAGGGAGAGGAGAGGGAGAGGAGAGGGAGAGGGAGGGAGAGGAGAGGAGAGGAGAGAGGAGAGGAGAGGAGAGGAGAGGAGAGGAGAGGAGAGGAGAGAGGAGAGGAGAGGAGAGGAGAGAGAGGAGAGGGAGAGGAGAGGGAGAGAGAGGAGGAGAGGAGAGGGAGAGGAGAGGAGAGAGGAGAGAGGAGAGGGAGAGAGAGAGAGGAGAGGAGAGAGAGGAGAGGAGAGGAGAGGAGAGAGGAGAGGAGAGGAGAGGAGAGGAGAGGAGAGGAGAGGAGAGGAGAGGAGAGGAGAGGAGAGGAGAGGAGAGGAGAGGAGAGGAGAGGAGAGGAGAGAGGAGAGGAGAGGAGAGAGAGAGGAGAGGAGAGGAGAGGAGAGGAGAGGAGAGGAGAGGAGAGGAGGAGAGGAGAGAGGAGAGGAGAGGAGGGAGGAGAGGAGAGGAGAGGAGAGGAGAGGAGAGAGAGAGGAGAGAGGAGAGGATGGAATAGAATTAACCAGGTTGGAAGAGAACTTAGAGATCATCAAGTCCAACCTATCACCCAACACCATCTGATCAACTAAACCATGGCACCAAGGGCCTCATCCAGTCTCCTCCTGAACACCTCCAGTGATGGTGACTCCACCACCTCCCTGGGCAGCACATTCCAATGGCCAATCTCTCTCTCTATGTAGAATTTCTTCCTCACCTCCAGTCTAAACCTCCCCTGGCACAGCTTGAGACTGTGTCCTCTTGTTCTGGTGCTGGGTGCCTGGGAGAAGGGACCAACCCCCACCTGGCTCCAACCTCCCTTCAGGGAGTTGCAGAGAGCAAGAAGGTCTCCCCTGAGCCTCCTCTTCTCCAGGCTAAGCAACCCCAGCTCCCTCAGCCTCTCCTCCCAGGGTTGTGCTCCAGACCCCTCCCCAGCTTTCTTGCCCTTCTCTGGACACCTTCCAGCAGCTCAACATCTTTCCTAACCTGAGGAGCCCAGAACTGGACACAGGACTCAAGGTGTGGCCTAACCAGTGCTGAGCACAAGGCACAAGGACTTCCCTGCTCCTGCTGGCCACACTCTTCCTGATGCAGGCCAGGATGCCCTTGGCCTTCTTGGCTGCCTGGGCACACTGCAGGCTCCTGTTCAGCCTACCATCAACCACTCCCCCCAGGTCCCTCTCTGCCTGGCAGCTCTCAGCCACTCTGCCCCCAGCCTGTAGCTCTGCCTGGGGTTGCTGTGGCCAAAGTGCAGCCCCTGGCACTTGGATGTGTTCAATCTCCTGCCCTTGGCCTCTGCCCATCTGTCCAGCCTGGCAAGGTCCCTCTGCAGAGCTCTCCAACCCTCTAACAGCTCAACTCCTGCCCACAGCTTGGTGTCCTCTGCACATTCACTGCTGATGGACTCAATCCCCTCCTCTAGATCATCAGTAAAGATATTGAACAGGCTGGGGCCCAGCACTGATCCCTGGGGCACACCACTGGTGCCTGGCTGCCAGCTGGCTGTGGCACCATTCACCACCACTCTCTGGGCTCAGCCTCCAGCCAGTTCCTCACCCAGCTCAGAGTGCTGCTGCCCAAGCCAGGGGCTGACAGCTTGGCCAGGAATCTGCTGGGGTGGGGGTTGCTGGGGTGGGGGTTGGTCTCTTCTCCTTGGGATCAAGTGAGAGAAGGAGAAGAAATGGCCTGAAATTGCCCATGTTGAAGCCAGAGGTTAATGAGGGCTTGGACCTGGTGCTGAGCATCACTCTGCCTCCTTCCAGCCTGCTCCAATTACAGCTGGAAGGGCAAAGAAAGAAGCTCATGGGAGAGGAGAAAGCTCTTCAAAGCTGGGGAGACCTCACTGCTCCCTGCAAACCCCTGGAAGGAGGTTGGAGCCAGGTGGGGGTTTGTCTCTTCTCCCAAGGAACAAGTGATGGGATGAGAGGAAAAGGCCTGAAGTGGCACCAGGGGAGGGTTAGGTTGGACATGAGGAGCAATTTGTGTCCTGCAGTCAGGGACTGGCACAGGCTGCCCAGGGAGGTGGTGGAGTCCCCAGCCCTGGAGGTGTTGGAGAAACCTGTGGCCATGGCACCTGGGGCCAGGGTTTGGTGGCCAGGGTGGGGTTGGGCTGCAGGTTGGACTCTTAGAGGTCTTTCCCAACTCAATTCCAACTCTCCCCAACCCTGAACTGCAGCTGCAATTGGGCTTTGTCTTTTGTCTTTGTCCTTTCTGTTGGGGGGTGTGTGTGTGTGGAGATTTTCCTGCTGCTGCTGCCACCTCAGGCAGGTTTTTCCCTTCCCTTTCCCACTCAGTAATATTGGATTAACCTACATTCTGCCTAGCTGGGGCTGGATTGGCATAATCCCACTCCCCCTCCCCTGCACAGAGGCCTGCTGCAGCCCCTCAGCAAAAGGCTGCCACTCTGGGGCAGCCCAGCAGGTCCTGCTCTGAGAAACCCCAGAGAGAGTAGGCTGGACAGATGGGCAGAGGCCAAGGGCAGGAGATTGAACACATCCAAGTGCCAGGTGCTGCACATTGGCCACAGCAACCCCAGGCAGAGCTACAGGCTGGGGGCAGAGTGGCTGAGAGCAGCCAGGCAGAAAGGGACCTGGGAGTACTGATTGACAGCAGCTGAACAGGAGCCAGCAGTGTGCCCAGGGGACAAGAAGGCCAAGGGCATCCTGGCCTGCATCAGGAAGAGTGTGGCCAGCAGGAGCAGGGGAGTCATTGTGCCCCGTGCTCAGCACTGCTGAGGCCACACCTTGAGTCCTGTGTCCAGTTCTGGGCTCCTCAGGTTAGGAAAGATGTTGAGCTGCTGGAAGGTGTCCAGAGAAGGGCAAGAAAGCTGGGGAGGGGTCTGGAGCACAGCCCTGGGAGGAGAGGCTGAGGGAGCTGGGGTTGCTTAGCCTGGAGAAGAGGAGGCTCAGGGGAGACCTTCTTGCTCTCTACAGCTACTAAAGTAGGTTGTAGCCAGGTGGGGGTTGGGCTCTTCTGCCAGGCAGGCACCCAGCTCCAGAACAAGAGGACACAGTCTCAAGCTGTGCCAGGGGGGTTTAGGCTGGAGGTGAGGAAGAAATTCTACATAGAGAGAGAGATTGGCCATTGGGATGTGCTGCCCAGGGAGGTGGTGGAGTCACCATCACTGGAGGTGTTCAGGAGGAGACTGGATGAGGCCCTTGGTGCCATGGGTTAGTTGATCAGATGGTGTTGGGTGATAGGTTGGACTTGATGATCTCTAAGGTCTCTTCCAACCTGGTTAATGCTATTCTATTCTATTCTATTCTATTCCATTCCATTCCATTCCATTCTATGGGGGGAGGGGGGTGAACCCTGACAGTTCTGTGATTCTTGTGAGGGGTGGCTGAGGGGTTGTTCAGTCTGGAGGAAGGGAGGCTGAGGGGAGGCTTCTTTGCTCTCTACAGCTCCCTGAAAGGAGGTTGGAGCCAGGTAGGGCTTGGTCTCTCCTCCTCAGTGTCAGATGATAGACCAAGAGGAAAGATAGACCAAGCAAGCTGGGGAGGGACTTCTGAGGATGTCAGGGAGGGAGAGGACTGGGGGGATGGAGCAGAACTAGAAGTGGGGAGATTGAGGTTGGATGTGAGGAAGAAGTTGTTGCCCAGGAGGGTGGTGAGAGCCTGGCACAGGCTGCCCAGGGAGGTGGTGGAAGCCTCCTGGCTGGAGGTGTTTGCAGCCAGGCTGGAGGTGGCTGTGAGCAACCTGCTGGGGTGTGAGGTGTCCCTGCCCGTGGCAGGGGGTTGGAGCTGGCTGAGCCTTGAGCTCCCTTCCAGCTCTAGGATTCTAAGGTTCTGTGATCCTCAGCTGCTGAAGCCTCGGGGAGACCCGGGCTGAGCAAAGAGGCTTTTCCCACAGCACAACCAGCACCGGGCACCGTCCGCAGAGGTGCTAATTAACATCCCACCAGCTTCCTCCCTGCTGAATTCATCTCCAGCAGGTGCCATTTGCCCGGGGCCCCGGGGCAGGAAGCCCTCGCAGCTCGGGGCCAGCGCTCCAAGCCTCTTCGCAGGAGCTGGGGAGGGCGGGCGGCGGCATCGTTGCAGACGAGCTTGTAATGAGCCGGGGAAGCCACGAAGCTGTCAAGCTGCTCGCTGGCTCCCATCACCGACGTCTCGGGGGTGGCACTCAGAGCCCTGATTAGTATGGTCACCGCCGCGCTGCAGCGAGGGCTGGGGAAGGGGAGGGGGTGGGCTGGGGAAGGGGGCGGGGGAGGGGCGGGAGATGATTTTCTGCAGCAGTGCAGAGCTCTTAAAAATATATACATTGAAGGGAAAAAAAAAAAACAAACCACCCGAAAATAATAGAGAAGGAAGAAGGGGGAGGGGGGAACATCCTGGGGGAGCCTTGGGCTGGCTCTGCGCAGGCAGCTGGCAGCGGCGGAGGGCGCCGGCAGCCGGCAGCCTGTGCACACAGCCAGGGGCTCAGGCTGTGGCAACTGCAAAGAAAAACCCACACAAGCCAACCTCAGGAGCTTCAACAAGACCAAGGGCAGGGTCCTGCAGCTGGGTGGAGGCAAGCCCAGGCACAAATCCAGGCTGGGCAGGGACTGGCTGGAGAGCAGCGCTGAGGAGAGAGACTTGGGGGTGCTGGGGGAGGAGAAGCTCAACAGGAGCTCTCAGGGTGCACTTGCAGCCCGGAAAGCCAATCAGAGCCTGGGCTGCAGCAGGAGAAGTGTGGCCAGCAGGGCAAGGGAGGGGATTCTCCCCCTCTGCTCAGCCCTGGGGAGACCCCACCTGGAGTACTGCCTCCAGGTCTGGAGCCCCTATGACAAGAGGGATCTGGAGGTGCTGGAAGGTGTCCAGAGCAGGGCCACGAGGAGGAGCAGAGGGCTGGAGCTGCTCTGCTGTGAGGACAGACTGAAGGAGTTGGGGCTGTTCAGGCTGGAGAAGAGAAGGCTCTGAGGTGACCTCATTGTGGCCTTCCAGGATCTGCAGGGGGCTCCAAGAAGGCTGGGGAGGGACTGCTCAGGCTCTCAGGTAGGGATAGGACTAGGGGGAATGGACTGAAGCTGGAGGTGGGGAGATTCAGGCTGGAGGTGAGGAGGAAGTTCTTCCCCAGGAGAGTGGTGAAGCCCTGGAATGGGTTGTGCAGGGAGGTGGTTGAGGCCCCGTCCCTGGAGGTGTTTAAGGCCAGGCTGGATGAGGCTCTGGGCAGCCTGATGTAGTGTGGGGTGTCCCTGCCCATGGCAGGGGGTTGGAACTGGATGATCCTTGTGGTCCCTTCCAGCCCTGACTGATACTCTGATACTCTGATACTGTGATAACCCCCCCCAAAACATACCGTCTGGCAGCTTTCTGGCGCCAGGGAGGGGCTGGGAGGCTCCCCCCGGGGCAGGGCAGAGCTCCCACGGCTCGTTGCCCCGCCGGGGACCCCAGGGCACGGCCTGGGGGTGTGTGAACAAGGGAGGGCTGGGGATGGAGGGGCGCCTGAGGGCCCAGGGAGAGTTGTTCTGCCTCAGTTAATTAGTGTTTGGCATTTAGTCTAATTAGCAAGATGGAGAGTGACTCGGAGCTGGGGCTGCCGTCGCTCTCTGCCGAGCTCTCGAGCAGGTATCGCCCTCTGCAGCACTCGTGCTCTGGGGGCACTGCTCTCCATGGCACACATGGTCCATGGGCCCTGCTCTCCATGGCACACATGGTCCATGGGCACTGCTCTCCATGGCACACATGGTCCATGGGCACTGCTCTCCATGGCACACATGGCCCATGGGCACTGCTCTCCGTAGCACCTGTGGCCCGTGGGCACTGCTCTCCATGGCACCTGTGGCCCATGGGCACTGCTCTCCATGGCACACATGGCCCATGGGCACTGCTCTCCATGGCACCTGTGGCCCGTGGGCACTGCTCTCCATGGCACACATGGTCCATGGGCACTGCTCTCCATGGCACATATGGCCCATGGGCACTGCTCTCCATGGCACCTGTGTCTGTGGGCACTGCTCTCCATGGCACCCGTGGCCCATGGGCACTGCTCTCCATGGCACCTGTGTCTGTGGGCACTGCTCTCTGTAGCACCTGTGGGCCATGGGCACTGCTCTCCATGGCACACATGGCCCATGGGTACTGCTCACCGTAGCACCTGTGGCCCGTGGGCACTGCTCTCCATGGCACATGTGGCCTGTGAGCACTGCTCTCCATGGGACCCATGGCCCATGGGCACTGCTCTCCATGGCACCTGTGTCTGTGGGCACTGATCTCCATGGCACCCGTGGCCCGTGGGCACTGCTCTCCATGGCACCTGTGTCTGTGGGCACTGCTCTCTGTAGCACCTGTGGGCCATGGGCACTGCTCTCCATGGCACACATGGCCCATGGGTACTGCTCACCGTAGCACCTGTGGCCCGTGGGCACTGCTCTCCATGGCACATGTGGCCTGTGAGCACTGCTCTCCATGGGACCCATGGCCCATGGGCACTGCTCTCCATGGCACCTGTGTCTGTGGGCACTGCTCTCCATGGCACCCGTGGCCCGTGGGCACTGCTCTCCATGGCACCTGTGTCTGTGGGCACTGCTCTCTGTAGCACCTGTGGGCCATGGGCACTGCTCTCCATGGCACACATGGCCCATGGGTACTGCTCACTGTAGCACCTGTGGCCCGTGGGCACTGCTCTCCATGGCACATGTGGCCTGTGAGCACTGCTCTCCATGGGACCCATGGCCCATGGGCACTGCTCTCCATGGCACCTGTGTCTGTGGGCACTGCTCTCCATGGCACCCGTGGCCCATGGGCACTGCTCTCCATGGCACCTGTGTCTGTGGGCACTGCTCTCTGTAGCACCTGTGGGCCATGGGCACTGCTCTCCATGGCACACATGGCCCATGGGTACTGCTCACTGTAGCACCTGTGGCCCGTGGGCACTGCTCTCCATGGCACATGTGGCCTGTGAGCACTGCTCTCCATGGGACCCATGGCCCATGGGCACTGCTCTCCATGGCACCTGTGTCTGTGGGCACTGCTCTCCATGGCACCCGTGGCCCGTGGGCACTGCTCTCCATGGCACATGTGGCCTGTGGGCATCGCCCTCCACGGCACCCATGGTGCATGGGCATCGCCCTCCACGGCACCCATGGTGCATGGGCATCGCCCTCCACGGCACCCATGGTGCATGGGCATCGCCCTCCACGGCACCCATGGTGCATGATCACTGCTCTGCCCAGCACCCCCACACACGAGTGTTTCTCTCCATGGCACCCACTAACGTCCCCTTTGCAGCCCGGGGGATGTGCCCCCTGCCTGCACGGGACCCCCACTCACCCCTCTGCACCCCACTGCCCCCAGCCCCCACCCCACAGCTCTGCCTTCGGCCCTCCACAGCTGGAAGCGTGGGGCCTAAAGCTGCAGAGGTGTGGTGCTGAGGGCCATGGGCTCCCCCGGCTTTGCTGGGGCCAGGGAGCTGTCCGGCTGGATGCTCCTGAAGGCCTTTCCCAGCCCCAGCGGCTCTGTGGGTGGACGAGCCCTGAGCCTTTTTTCTCCAGCCAGGGCTTTCTTTGGCTGCTCCCTGCCTGGGGGACACCCCCAGGCTCCAAACCCCTCGGCCAGGCCAGGCGGGGGCTGATGCATTACCGATGTTGGCAGCGCAGCTCGGCGCTGCCTGATGGATGGTGACCAAGTGTGGTGTGTGTGTCCCCCCCGGGGGCTTCCTCTGCCACTGCCCATTAGGAGCAGGGAGATGTTCCCGGGCGCGGCCGGCAGCTCCCAGGGCGGCTGCGGGCAGGGCAGCGCTGCTGCTGACGGTGACAAAGTCGCTGCTCAGGGCGGCAGCAGCTGCAGGGCTGGATCCTGGCAGCACAGAAGGGGTTTGGGCTGGGAGGGCTCTTCAAGCTCAGCCAGCTCCAACCCCCAGCCACGGGCAGGGACACCTCCCACTAGCCCAGGCTGCTCAAGGCCTCATCCAGCCTCCAGGCAGGGCGCAGCCACAGCCTCCCTGGGCAACCTGCTCCTGTCTCTCCCCAGCCTCACCCCAAAGAATTTCTCCTTCGTCTCCAGTCTCAACCTCCCCTCTCCCAGCTCAAAGCCCTTGTCCCTCGGCCTGGCACTCCCAGCCCCTGTCCAAAGTCCCTCCCCAGCTCTCCTGGAGCCCCTTCAGGGACTGGAAGGCTGCTCTGAGGTCTCTCTGGAGCTTTCTCTTCTCCAGGCTGAACAGCCCCGACTCTCTCAGCCTGTCCTCACAGGGGAGGTTCTGCAGCCCTCTCATCGTCTCTGTGGCCTCCTCTGGAGCCTGTCAAACAGTTCCAAGCCCTTCTTGTGCTGGGGGCCCCAGAGCTGGAGGCAGTGCTGCAGGTGGGGGCTGAGCAGGGCAGAGCAGAGGGCAGAATCCCCTCCCCGTGCTGCTGCTCTCCCTGCTCTGGCAGCAGCTCAGCACTCAGCTGCCTGCTGGGCTGCCAGGGACCACTGCTGGCTCCTGGGGAGTTTGCCAGCACCTGACCCCCCCATTTTCAGCCTGCATCTGCCCTTCTCACACTTAAACCCATCACCCCCTTGCCCTATCACTGCAAGTCCTCATAAAGAGTCCTTCCCCAGCGTCCTTGCAGGCTCCCTCGGGGTGGAGGAACCAAGTGAAGGACACTCAATGTGCTGAGCCTGGTGTAAGCCCTTCCTGCACCCTATGATGCTGCTGGGAAAGATCAGAGCCTGGCAAACTGGGGGATGCTGGTTTTGGGGGTACTCAGGAGGAGTCAGGATACTCAGGAGGAGCCAAGGTACTCAGGAGGAGCTAAAGTACTCAGGAGGAGCCAAGGTACTCAGGAGGAGCCAAGGTACACAGGAGGAGTCAGGATACTCAGGAGGAGCTAAGGTACTCAGGAGGAGCCAAGGTACTCAGGAGGAGCCAAGGTACTCAGGAGGAGCTAAAGTACTCAGGAGGAGCCAAGGTACTCAGGAGGAGTCAGGATACTCAGGAGGAGCTAAGGTACTCAGGAGGAGCCAAGGTACTCAGGAGGAGCCAAGGTACTCAGGAGGAGCTAAAGTACTCAGGAGGAGCCAAGGTACTCAGGAGGAGTCAGGATACTCAGGAGGAGCTAAGGTACTCAGGAGGAGCCAAGGTACTCAGGAGGAGCCAAGGTACTCAGGAGGAGCTAAAGTACTCAGGAGGAGCCAAGGTACTCAGGAGGAGCCAAGGTACTCAGGAGGAGCTAAAGTACTCAGGAGGAGCCAAGGTACTCAGGAGGAGCCAAGGTACTCAGGAGGAGTCAGGATACTCAGGAGGAGCCAAGGTACTCAGGAGGAGCCAAGGTACTCAGGAGGAGCTAAAGTACTCAGGAGGAGCCAAGGTACTCAGGAGGAGCTAAGGTACTCAGGAGGAGCCAAGGTACTCAGGAGGAGCTAAAGTACTCAGGAGGAGCCAAGGTACTCAGGAGGAGCTAAGGTACTCAGGAGGAGCCAAGGTACTCAGGAGGAGCCAAGGTACTCAGGAGGAGCCAAGGTACTCAGGAGGAGCTAAGGTACTCAGGAGGAGCCAAGGTACTCAGGAGGAGCTAAAGTACTCAGGAGGAGCTAAGGGACTCAGGAGGAGCCAAGGTACTCAGGAGGAGTCAGGATACTCAGGAGGAGCTAAGGTACTCAGGAGGAGCCAAGGTACTCAGGAGGAGTCAGGATACTCAGGAGGAGCTAAGGTACTCAGGAGGAGCCAAGGTACTCAGGAGGAGCCAAGGTACTCAGGAGGAGCTAAAGTACTCAGGAGGAGCCAAGGTACTCAGGAGGAGCCAAGGTACTCAGGAGGAGCCAAGGTACTCAGGAGGAGCCAAGGTACTCAGGAGGAGCTAAAGTACTCAGGAGGAGCCAAGGTACTCAGGAGGAGCTAAGGTACTCAGGAGGAGCCAAGGTACTCAGGAGGAGCCAAGGTACTCAGGAGGAGCTAAGGTACTCAGGAGGAGCCAAGGTACTCAGGAGGGAGCTCAGGAAGTACTCAGGAGGAGCTAAGGTACTCAGGAGGAGCTAAAGTACTCAGGAGGAGCTAAGGTACTCAGGAGGAGCAAGGTCAGGAGGAGCCAAGGTACTCAGGAGGAGCCAAGGTACTCAGGAGGAGCTAAAGTACTCAGGAGGACTCAGGAGGAGCAAGGTACTCAGGAGGAGCTAAAGTACTCAGGAGGAGCCAAGGTACTCAGGAGGAGCTCAGGAGGAAAGGTACTCAGGAGGAGCCAAGGTACTCAGGAGGAGCTAAAGTACTCAGGAGGAGCCAAGGTACTCAGGAGGAGCCAAGGTACTCAGGAGGAGCTAAGGTACTCAGGAGGAGCCAAGGTACTCAGGAGGAGCCAAGGTACTCAGGAGGAGCTAAGGTACTCAGGAGGAGCCAAGGTACTCAGGAGGAGCTAAAGTACTCAGGAGGAGCCAAGGTACTCAGGAGGAGCCAAGGTACTCAGGAGGAGCTAAGGTACTCAAGGTACTCAGGAGGAGCCAAGGTCAGGAGGAGCTACTCAGGAGGACAAGGTACTCAGGAGGAGCCAAGGTACTCAGGAGGAGCCAAGGTACTCAGGAGGAGCCAAGGTACTCAGGAGGCTAAGGTACTCAGGAGGAGCCAAGGTACTCAGGAGGAGCCAAGGTACTCAGGAGGAGCCAGGAAAGTACTCAGGAGGAGCCAAGGTACTCAGGAGGAGCCAAGGTACTCAGGAGGAGCTAAGGTACTCAGGAGGAGCCAAGGTACTCAGGAGGAGGTACTCAGGAGAGAGCCAAGGATACTCAGGAGGAGCTAAGGTACTCAGGAGGAGCTAAAGCTAAAGTACTCAGGAGGAGCCAAGGTACTCAGGAGGAGCTAGGAAGTACTCAGGAGGAGCCAAGGTACTCAGGAGGAGCTAAAGTACTCAGGAGGAGCCAAGGTACTCAGGAGGAGCCAAGCTAAAGTACTCAGGAGGAGCCAAGGGACTCAGGAGGAGCCAAGGTACTCAGGAGGAGCTAAAGTACTCAGGAGGAGCCAAGGTACTCAGGAGGAGCCAAGGTACTCAGGAGGAGCCAAGGTACTCAGGAGGAGCTAAGGTACTCAGGAGGAGTCAGGATACTCAGGAGGAGCTAAGGTACTCAGGAGGAGCCAAGGTACTCAGGAGGAGCCAAGGTACTCAGGAGGAGCTAAAGTACTCAGGAGGAGCCAAGGTACTCAGGAGGAGCCAAGGTACTCAGGAGGAGCCAAGGTACTCAGGAGGAGCCAAGGTACTCAGGAGGAGTCAGGATACTCAGGAGGAGCTAAGGTACTCAGGAGGAGCCAAGGTACTCAGGAGGAGCCAAGGTACTCAGGAGGAGCTAAGGGACTCAGGAGGAGCCAAGGTACTCAGGAGGAGTCAGGATACTCAGGAGGAGCTAAGGTACTCAGGAGGAGCCAAGCTGGAGGCACTGGGCTGCTGCTTTTTTACCTCCTGCTCCTAGAAAGCATCTCCCAGTCGGCCCCAAGCCCCCTCCAGATTTTCAAGGCATCTGCAGATGAAGCTGGTCCACTTGGAGAGGGGGAGAGAAAACACACCCCCCCACACCAAATCTGGAGCTTTAGCAGTGGAGAAGTTCTGTCTAATGGGAGAGCAGCTGCTGATGGAGAGCTCTTGGCCCAGCGACCACGAGAGGTCTGACTTGTGCCATCCATCTCCAGCCTGCCTGGGTCCCTGCTGTGCCTGGGAGGTGATCATTCAAATGGCAGTGTGGGGAACTCTTTCCATTCCTCATGCTGAGGAGGGGACAGAAGGTCACAGAGCAGCAGCAGCAGCAGCAGAGCTCATTGAGCTTCTCTGCTGCTGCTGCTGCTGCTGCTGGCTGAGAGCATCCCTCCAGCTCCAGGGCTGCACCTCCCATACCTGCACAGCCCTCTGGCAGGGCCTTTGGTGTGTCTCACCTGGATGAGGACCTTGAGGGTGGCTGAGAGCATCCCTCCAGCTCCAGGGCTGCACCTCCCAAACCTGCACAGCCCTCTGGCAGGGCCTTTGGTGTGTCTCACCTGGATGAGGACCTTGAGGGTGGCTGAGAGCATCCCTCCAGCTCCAGGGCTGCACCTCCCAAACCTGCACAGCCCTCTGGCAGGGCCTTTGGTGTGTCTCACCTGGATGGGGACCTTGAGGGTGACTGAGGGTTGGGGCTTTGAGAGCCCTCCAGGGATGGGGACTCCAGCACTGCCCTGGGCAAGCCTGGGCCAGGACTTGACAACCCTCAAGAGGAAGAAATTGTTCCTCATGGCCAACCTAAACCTCCCCTGAGGCAACTTTGAGGCTCTTTCCTCTTGTCCTATCTCTTGTTCCTTGGGAGAAGAGACCAACATCCACCTGGCTCCAACCTCCATTCAGGGAGCTGCAGAGAGCAATGAGGTCTCCCCTCAGCCTCCTTTTCTCCAGGCTCAACTCCCCCAGCTCCTCAGCTGCTCCTCCCCAGCTCTGTTCTCCAGACTCCAGCTTTGTTTTCCTTCTCTGGACCTGCTCCAGCCTCTCAGTGTCCTCCTTGGAGTGAGAGGCCAGAAGCCAGCATGCCCTGACCCACAGGCTGCCTTCCCACCTACACATGAGAAGGGACTTTGAGGGTGGCAGAGCCCTGGAGCAGGCTGCCCAGAGCAGTGGCAGAGTCTCACTCTCTGGAGAACTTCAGGGCTCTCTGCAGCTCCCTGACAGGAGGTTGGAGCCAGGTGGGGGTTGGGCTCTTCTTCCAAGGGACAAGAGATAGGACAAGAGGAAAGAGCCTCAAAGTTGCTTCAGGGGAGGAGGAGAGGAGAGGAGAGGAGAGAGAGAGAGAGGAGAGGAGAGGAGAGGAGAGGGAGAGGAGAGGAGAGGAGAGAGAGAGGAGAGGAGAGGAGAGGAGAGGAGAGGAGAGGAGAGGAGAGGAGAGGAGAGGAGAGGAGAGAGAGGAGAGGAGAGGAGAGGAGAGGAGAGGAGAGGAGAGGAGGAGAGGAGAGGAGAGAGAGAGAGGAGAGGAGAGGAGAGGAGAGGAGAGGAGAGGAGAGGAGAGGAGAGGAGAGGAGAGGAGAGGAGAGGAGAGGAGAGGAGAGGAGAGGAGAGGAGAGGAGAGGAGAGGAGAGGAGAGGAGAGGAGAGGAGAGGAGAGGAGAGGAGAGGAGAGGAGAGGAGAGGAGAGGAGAGGAGAGGAGAGGAGAGGAGAGGAGAGGAGAGGAGAGGAGAGGAGAGGAGAGGAGAGGAGAGGAGAGGAGAGGAGAGGAGGGGAGGGGAGAGGAGGGGAGAGGAGAGGATTAACCAAGTTGGAAGAGACCTTTGAGATCCTCCAGTCCAACCTCTCACCCAGCACCATCTGATCAACTAAACCATGGCACCAAGGGCCTCATCCAGGCTCTTCCAGGGATGGGGACTCCACCACCCCCTGAGCAGCACATCCCAAGGGCCAATCTCTCTTGCTGGGAAGAATTTCTTCCTCACCTCCAGCCTAAACCTCCCCTGGGGCAGCTTGAGACTGTGTCCTCTTGTTCTGGGGCTGGGTGCCTGGGAGAAGAGCCCAACCCCCACCTGGCTCCAACCTCCCTTCAGGGAGTTGCAGAGGACAAGAAGGTCTCCCCTGAGCCTCCTCTTCTGCAGGCTAAGCAACCCCAGCTCCCTCAGCCTCTCCTCCCAGGGCTGTGCTCCAGACCCCTCCCCAGCTTTCTTGCCCTTCTCTGGACACCTTCCAACACCTCAACATCTTTCCTGAACTGAGGAGCCCACGTGAGGAACAACTTCTTCCCCTTGAGGGCTGTCCAGGCCTGGCCCAGGCTGCCCAGGGCAGTGGTGCAGTCCCCAGCCCTGGAGGGCTTTCAGAGCCCTGGAGATGTGGTGCTGAGGGACCTGGTTTGGTGGTGCCCTGAGCAGGGCTGGGTTGAGGCTTGGACTGGGTGACTGTTAAGGCCTCTTCCAACCAGACTGAGTCTGTGATTCCCCTCACTCTGTGATTCCATGGCTTACAACTCGCTTTGCCCACCCCCAAGCCCCTCCCCACCCCTCCCTTGGGCCCCCATCCATCACTCCTCCAGGCTCATCAGGCACCCTGGCAGGAGGCTGAGGCACTCTTAATGGTGGCAGCAGATTTGGGGGACAGCAAAGCACCAGGTCCCCGGTGAGGTGACAGCTGTGGAAGGAAGGGGGAGGCAGGGGGAGCTGCTTCTGTGACAGCAGGGAGGAGCAGGAGGTTAATGTCTCCCTGCACAGAGGCAATTGCTGAGTTCCTGTCAGGAGTAAGCCTTTCCCTGGGCTTTATAAACGCTGCAGCAGGCACCCAGCTGCCCGAGCTCAGCTCTGCTGCTTCCTCCTCTCCCTCCTCCCCTTTTTCTGCCATCCATTGCTGTGGGGCACACAGCATCATGGAACCATGGAAAGCATTGGGTTGGAAGGGAGCCTCCAAGGGCATCCTGTCCAAGCCCCCCTGCGGGCAGCAGGGACACCTCCACCGAGATCAGGCTGCCCAGGGCCACAGCAAGGCTGATCTGGAATGCCTCCCCAGCCGCCTCCCTGGGCAGCCTGTTCCAGGGTCTCACCACCCTCAGCTGTGCAGAACTTCCTCCTGAGGTCCAACCTAAACCTCCCCTGCTCCAGTTTCAAGCCACTGCCCTTCATTCTGTCCCCACAGCCCCTTCTGAGCAGTCCCTCCCCAGCCTGCCTGCAGCTCCCCTTCAGATACTGAAATGCAGCTCTGAGGTCTCCCTGGAGCCTTCTCCTCTCCAGGCTGAACAGCCCCAGCTCCCCCAGCCTGTCCCCAGAGGGGAGGTTTTCCAGCCCTCTCCTCATCTTTGTGGCCTCCTCTGGAGCTGCTCCAGCAGCTCTGTGTCCTTCTTGCTTTGGTGGTCCCAGAGCTGGACCCAGCCCTGCAGGTGAGGGCTCCCCAGAGCAGAGCAGAGCAGAGGGGCAGGATCCCCTCTCTCCAGCTCTGGCAATGGGCACTGGCAGCAATGCCCAGCAAGAGCTAAAGGAGCTGCGAGGGGCAAGAGGCTGGGGCCAGACTCTGCTCAGTGGTGCCCAGGGACAGGCCAAGGGGCAGAGGGCACAAGCTGGCATCCAGGAGGTTCCACCTGAAGATGAACAGGCAGCTGAAGAGCAGCCCCAGAGGGGAGCTGAGCAATGCTCAGCAAGAGCTAAAGGAGCTGTGAGGGGCAAGAGGCTGGGGCCAGACTCTGCTCAGTGGTGCCCAGGGACAGCACAAGGGGCAATGGGCACTAATTGGCACCCAGGGGGTTCTGCCTGAAGATGAAGAGCAACTGAAGAGCAGCCCCAGAGGGGAGCTGAGCAATGCTCAGCAAGAGCTAAAGGAGCTGTGAGGGGCAAGAGGCTGGGGCCAGACTCTGCTCAGTGGTGCCCAGGGACAGCACAAGGGGCAATGGGCACAAACTGGCATCCAGGAGGTTCCACCTGAAGATGAAGAGCAGCCCCAGAGGGCAGCTGAGCAATGCTCAGCAAGAGCTAAAGGAGATGTGAGGGGCAAGAGGCTGGGGCCAGACTGCTCAGTGGTGCCCAGGGACAGGCTAAGGGGCAATGGGCACTAATTGGCACCCAGGGGGTTCTGCCTGAAGATGAAGAGCAACTGAAGAGCAGCCCCAGAGGGGAGCTGAGCAATGCTCAGCAAGAGCTAAAGGAGATGTGAGGGGCAAGAGGCTGGGGCCAGACTCTGCTCAGTGGTGCCCAGGGACAGGCCAAGGGGCACTGGGCACAAACTGGAAGCCAGGAGGAGAAAGTTGTTTGGTGTGAGGGTGCTGAGCCCTGGGGCAGGTTGCCCAGAGAGGTTGTGGAGTCTCCTTGGTGTGGAGAGCTTCCAACCCCCCTGGGCATTGTGCTGCTGGGCAGGGTGCTGTGGGTGCCCTGCTGGAGCAGGGGGTTGGACTGGCTGAGCTCCAGAGGTCCCTTCTCAAGCTCCACCATTCCCTGGCTCTACCATGCAGGCAGGCCTAGCTCCAAGGCTGCTCCCCAAGACCTGCTAGGGGCAGCAAGAAAAGTCAGGCACAATCAGATGTGTCCTTGAAACCTTCCCCTCGCTCCCAAGGCCCCAAGATTTACAGCTCAGCTAATCCTTCCTGGGGCTCTTTATCCCCTGGCTGTGCCCCTCTGTATTTTCCTGGGCAGTAAAAGCTTCAGGCTGGGTGGATAAATCTGAAGAGGTGGTTTTGGTGACAGCTTGGCTTTGTATGGCTCTTACTGCTATGAAGATGATGGAAAGGGAAGGGAAGGGAAGGGAAGGGAAGGGAAGGGAAGGGAAGGGAAGGGAAGGGAAGGGAAGGGAAGGGAAGGGAAGGGAAGGGAAGGGAAGGGAAGGGAAGGGAAGGGAAGGAAGGGAAGGGAAGGGAAGGGAAGGGGAAGGGAAGGGAAGGGAAGGGAAGGGAAGGGAAGGGAAGGGAAGGGAAGGGAAGGGAAGGGAAGGGAAGGGAAGGGAAGGGAGGGGAGGGAAGGGGAGGGAAGGGGGAGGGAAGGGGAGGGAAGGGGAGGGAAGGGGAGGGAAGGGAAGGGAAGGGAAGGGAAGGGAAGGAAGGGAAGGGAAGGGAAGGGAAGGAAGGGAAGGGAAGGGAAGGGAAGGGAAGGGAAGGAAGGGAAGGGAAGGGAAGGGAAGGGAAGGAAGGGAAGGAAGGGAAGGGAAGGGGGAAGGGAAGGGAAGGAAGGGAAGGGAAGGGAAGGGAAGGGAAGGGAAGGGAAGGGAAGGGAAGGGAAGGGAAGGGAAGGGAAGGGAAGGGAAGGGAAGGGAAGGGAAGGGAAGGGAAGGGAAGGGAAGGGAAGGGAACATTTAGAATCACACAGAATCACAAAATCCCAGTGTGGTGAGGGGTGGAAGGGACCTCTGGAGATCATCCAGTCCAACCCCCCCTGCTCCAGCAGGGCACCCACAGCACCCTGCCCAGCAGCACAATGCCCAGGGAGGGTTTGGAAGCTCTCCACACAAGGAGACTCCACAACCTCTCTGGGCAGTGTCTCAATGTCCTTCTTAACCTGAGGAGCCCAGAACTAGACACAGGACTCCAGGTGTGGCCTAAGCAGTGCTGAGCACAGGGCACAAGGACTTCCCTGCTCCTGCTGGCCACACTTCTTCCTGCTGCAGGCCAGGATGCCATTGGCCTTCTTGGCCCCCTGGGCACACTGCTGGCTCCTGTTCAGCTGCTGTCAACCACTCCCCCCAGGTCCCTCTCTGCCTGGCTGCTCTCAGCCACTCTGCCCCCAGCCTGTAGCTCTGCCTGGGGTTGCTGTGGCCAAAGTGCAGCCCCTGGCACTTGGAGTTGCTGAATGCCATCCTGTTGGCCTCTGCCCTTCTGTCCAGCCTGGCAAGGTCCCTCTGCAGAGCTCTCCTACGCTCTAACAGCTCAACTCCTGCCCCCAGCTTGGTGTCATCTGCAAATTCACTGCTGATGGACTCAATCCCCTCCTCCAGGTCATCAATAAAGATATTGAACAGGCTGGGGCCCAGCACTGATCCCTGGGGGCCATGGCAGGGGGATTGGAATTAGATGATCCTTGTGATCCCTTCCAACCCTGACTGATACTATGATATATCCTCCTCTGGACACCTTCCAGCCCCTCCACCTCCAGATCCACACTGCAGCAGGTTGCTCACAGCCACCTCCAGCCTGGCTGCAGACCCCTCCAGGGCTGAGGCTTCCTCCAGCTCCCTGGGCAACCTGTGCCTGGCTGCAAACCCCTCCAGGGCTGAGGCTTCCTCCAGCTCCCTGGGCAGCCTGTGCCTGGCTGCAGACCCCTCCAGGGCTGAGGCTTCCTCCAGCTCCCTGGGCAGCCTGTGCCTGGCTGCAGACCCCTCCAGGGCTGAGGCTTCCTCCAGCTCCCTGGGCAGCCTGTGCCTGGCTGCAGACCCCTCCAGGGCTGAGGCTTCCTTCAGCTCCCTGGGCAGCCTGTGCCTGGCTGCAGACCCCTCCAGGGCTGAGGCTTCCTCCCTGGGCAGCCTGTGCCTGGCTGCAGACCCCTCCAGGGCTGAGGCTTCCTCCAGCTCCCTGGGCAGCCTGTGCCTGGCTGCAGACCCCTCCAGGGCTGAGGCTTCCTCCAGCTCCCTGGGCAGCCTGTGCCTGGCTGCAGACCCCTCCAGGGCTGAGGCTTCCTTCAGCTCCCTGGGCAGCCTGTGCCTGGCTGCAGACCCCTCCAGGGCTGAGGCTTCCTCCCTGGGCAGCCTGTGCCTGGCTGCAGACCCCTCCAGGGCTGAGGCTTCCTCCAGCTCCCTGGGCAGCCTGTGCCTGGCTGCAGACCCCTCCAGGGCTGAGGCTTCCTTCAGCTCCCTGGGCAGCCTGTGCCTGGCTGCAGACCCCTCCAGGGCTGAGGCTTCCTCCCTGGGCAGCCTGTGCCTGGCTGCAGACCCCTCCAGGGCTGAGGCTTCCTCCAGCTCCCTGGGCAGCCTGTGCCTGGCTGCAGACCCCTCCAGGGCTGAGGCTTCCTCCAGCTCCCTGGGCAGCCTGTGCCTGGCTGCAGACCCCTCCAGGGCTGAGGCTTCCTCCAGCTCCCTGGGCAGCCTGTGCCTGGCTGCAGACCCCTCCAGGGCTGAGGCTTCCTCCCTGGGCAGCCTGTGCCTGGCTGCAGACCCCTCCAGGGCTGAGGCTTCCTCCCTGGGCAGCCTGTGCCTGGCTGCAGACCCCTCCAGGGCTGAGGCTTCCTCCAGCTCCCTGGGCAGCCTGTGCCTGGCTGCAGACCCTCCAGGGCCCCTCCAGGGCTGAGGCTTCCTCCAGCTCCCTGGGCAGCCTGTGCCTGGCTGCAGACCCCTCCAGGGCTGAGGCTTCCTCCAGCTCCCTGGGCAGCCTGTGCCTGGCTGCAGACCCCTCCAGGGCTGAGGCTTCCTCCCTGGGCAGCCTGTGCCTGGCTGCAGACCCCTCCAGGGCTGAGGCTTCCTCCAGCTCCCTGGGCAGCCTGTGCCTGGCTGCAGACCCCTCCAGGGCTGAGGCTTCCTCCAGCTCCCTGGGCAGCCTGTGCCTGGCTGCAATCCCCTCCAGGGCTGAGGCTTCCTCCAGCTGCCTGGGCAGCCTGTGCCTGGCTGCAGACCCCTCCAGGGCTGAGGCTTCCTCCCTGGGCAGCCTGTGCCTGGCTGCAAACCCCTCCAGGGCTGAGGCTTCCTCCCTGGGCAGCCTGTGCCTGGCTGCAATCCCCTCCAGGGCTGAGGCTTCCTCCAGCTCCCTGGGCAGCCTGTGCCTGGCTGCAGACCCCTCCAGGGCTGAGGTTTCCTCCCTGGGCAGCCTGTGCCTGGCTGCAATCCCCTCCAGGGCTGAGGCTTCCTCCAGCTGCCTGGGCAGCCTGTGCCTGGCTGCAGACCCCTCCAGGGCTGAGGTTTCCTCCCTGGGCAGCCTGTGCCTGGCTGCAGACCCCTCCAGGGCTGAGGCTTCCTTCAGCTCCCTGGGCAGCCTGTGCCTGGCTGCAAACCCCTCCAGGGCTGAGGCTTCCTCCAGCTCCCTGGGCAGCCTGTGCCTGGCTGCAGACCCCTCCAGGGCTGAGGCTTCCTCCAGCTCCCTGGGCAGCCTGTGCCTGGCTGCAGACCCCTCCAGGGCTGAGGCTTCCTCCAGCTCCCTGGGCAGCCTGTGCCTGGCTGCAAACCCCTCCAGGGCTGAGGCTTCCTCCAGCTCCCTGGGCAGCCTGTGCCTGGCTGCAGACCCCTCCAGGGCTGAGGCTTCCTCCAGCTCCCTGGGCAGCCTGTGCCTGGCTGCAGACCCCTCCAGGGCTGAGGCTTCCTTCCTCCCTGGGCAGCCTGTGCCTGGCTGCAAACCCCTCCAGGGCTGAGGCTTCCTTCAGCTCCCTGGGCAACCTGTGCCTGGCTGCAAACCCCTCCAGGGCTGAGGCTTCCTCCCTCCCTGGGCAGCCTGTGCCTGGCTGCAGACCCCTCCAGGGCTGAGGCTTCCTCCCTGGGCAGCCTGTGCCTGGCTGCAGACCCCTCCAGGGCTGAGGCTTCCTCCAGCTCCCTGGGCAGCCTGTGCCTGGCTGCAGACCCCTCCAGGGCTGAGGCTTCCTCCCTGGGCAGCCTGTGCCTGGCTGCAGACCCCTCCAGGGCTGAGGCTTCCTCCAGCTCCCTGGGCAGCCTGTGCCTGGCTGCAGACCCCTCCAGGGCTGAGGTTTCCTCCCTGGGCAGCCTGTGCCTGGCTGCAGACCCTCCAGGGCTGAGGCTTCCTCCAGCTCCCTGGGCAGCCTGTGCCTGGCTGCAGACCCCTCCAGGGCTGAGGTTTCCTCCCTGGGCAGCCTGTGCCTGGCTGCAGACCCCTCCAGGGCTGAGGTTTCCAGCTCCCTGGGCAGCCTGTGCCTGGCTGCAGACCCCTCCAGGGCTGAGGCTTCCTCCCTGGGCAGCCTGTGCCTGGCTGCAGACCCCTCCAGGGCTGAGGCTTCCTCCAGCTCCCTGGGCAGCCTGTGCCTGGCTGCAGACCCCTCCAGGGCTGAGGCTTCCTCCAGCTCCCTGGGCAGCCTGTGCCCTTCAATAGCCAAAGGGAACCCAGCCAGGAGGCAAGGTGCTGGTGCCCCTGCAGAGCTGGCCAGCAGCTCCTCATGTGTGGGGTGGGGGTTGGGGTGGGGGTTTCTTTGCTTGCTGCAGGTGACTGATGGTGGCACCATCAAGCAGAAGATCTTCACCTTTGATGCTATGTTCTCCACCAACTTCTCCCACATGGAGAACTATCGGAAGAGGGAGGATCTGGTCTACCAGTCCACCGTGCGGTGAGTCCCTCCCACATCACCTCCTCGGGGAGGCTTTCAGTGCCTGCCTGGAGGAATTGGGCTCCACCTTGGGGGCTTTGAGGGTCTGCTGGTGGTGCTTGATGTGTCCCCTCGGGTCGTTCATGGTCGGGGGGAGGGCTTGTGGCTTCGCTGTGCAACGATCAGCAGTTCTGCTCCATCCCCACAAGGGAGCTCAAGGCTCAGCCAGCTCCAACCCCTGCCACGGGCAGGGACACCTCACACCGCAGCAGGTTGCTCACAGCCACCTCCAGCCTGGCTGCAAACACCTCCAGGCAGGAGGCTGCCACCACCTCCCTGGGCACCCTGTGCCAGGCTCTCACCACCCTCCTGGGCAACAACTTCTTCCTCACAGCCAATCTCAATCTCCCCACTTCTGGTTTTGCTCCATCCTCCCCCCAGTCCTATCCCTCCCTGACACCCTCACAAGTCCCTCCCCAGCTTGCTTGGAGCCCCCTGCAGATCCTGGAAGGCCACAATGAGGTCTCCTGGGAGCCTTCTCCTCTCCAGACTGAATATCCAAGTCAGCAGCCTGCCTTGGATCAGCAGTAGTGTGGGCAGCAGGACCCTGAGCATCCCCTGAGGCTTCAGAGCAACCCCTGAGCATCCCCTGAGCCTCCTGAGCACCCCTGAGCATCTCCTGATGCTTCTGAGCAATGTCTGAGCATTCCTTGTGCCTCCTAAGCATCCTCTGAGCATCTCCTAATGCTTCTGAGCACCCCTGAGCATCCCCTGATGCTTCTGAGCAACCCCTGAGCATCCCCTGAGCCTCCTGAGCATCCTCTGAGCATCCCCTGATGCTTCTGAGCAACCCCTGAGCATCCCCTGATGCTTCAGAGCAACCCCTGAGCATCCCCTGATGCTTCAGAGCAACCCCTGAGCATCCCCTGAGCCTCCTGAGCATCCTCTGAGCATCCCCTGATGCTTCTGAGCAACCCCTGAGCATCCCCTGAGCCTCCTGAGCATCCTCTGAGCATCTCCTGATGCTTCTGAGCAACCCCTGAGCCTCCTGAGCATCCTCTGAGCAACCCTTGAACATCTCCTGGCCCTCCTGAGCACCACAAACATCCCCTGAGCATCCCCTTACCCTCCTGAGCATCCTCTGAGCAACCCCTGAGCATCTCCTGACGCTTCTCAGCAACCCCTGAACATCCTCTGACCCTCCTAGGCATCACAAACATCTCCTGGGCATCCCCTTACCCTCCTGAGCATCTTCTGAGCACCCCCTGAGCATCTCCTGATGCTTCTGAGCAATGCCTGAGCATTCCTTGTGCCTCCTATGCATCCTCTGAGCATCTCCTGATGCTTCTGAGCACCCCTGAGCATCTCATGATGCTTCTGAACAATGCCTGAGCATTCCTTGTGCCTCCTAAGCATCCTCTGAGCATCTCCCCTGAGCATCACCTGAGCAACCCCTGAACATCCCCTGAGCCTCCAGCATCCCCTGAGCATCTCCTGATGCTTCTGAGCACCCCCTGAGCACCTCCTGATGCTTCTGAGCACCCCCTGAGCATCTTCTGATGCTTCTGAACAATGCCTGAGCATTCCTTGTGCCTCCTAAGCATCCTCTGAGCATCTCCTGATGCTTCTGAACACCCCTGAGCATCCCCTGATGCTTCTGAGCAACCCCTGAGCATCCCCTGATGCTTCTGAGCAACCCCTGAACATCCCCTGAGCCTCCTGAGCATCCTCTGAGCATCCCCTGATGCTTCTGAGCAACCCCTGAGCATCCCCTGAGCCTCCTGAGCATCCTCTGAGCATCTCCTGATGCTTCTGAGCAACCCCTGAGCCTCCTGAGCATCCTCTGAGCATCTCCTGATGCTTCTGAGCAACCCCTGAGCCTCCTGAGCATCCTCTGAGCAACCCTTGAACATCTCCTGGCCCTCCTGAGCACCACAAACATTCCCTGAGCATCCCCTTACCCTCCTGAGCATCCTCTGAGCAACCCCTGAGCATCTCCTGATGCTTCTCAGCAACCCCTGAACATCCTCTGACCCTCCTAGGCATCACAAACATCTCCTGGGCATCCCCTTACCCTCCTGAGCATCCTCTGAGCACCCCCTGAGCATCTCCTGATGCTTCTCAGCAACCCCTGAACATCCTCTGACCCTCCTAGGCATCACAAACATCTCCTGGGCATCCCCTTACCCTCCTGAGCATCTTCTGAGCACCCCCTGAGCATCTCCTGATGCTTCTGAGCAATGCCTGAGCATTCCCTGAGCCTCCTAAGCATCCTCTGAGCATCTCCTGATGCTTCTGAGCACCCCCTGAGCATCTCCTGATGCTTCTGAGCACCCCCTGAGCATCACCTGATGCTTCTGAGCACCCCCTGAGCATCTCCTGATGCCTCTGAGCAATGCCTGAGCATTCCCTGAGCCTCCTAAGCATCCTCTGAGCATCTCCTGATGCTTCTGAGCACCCCCTGAGCACCTCCTGATGCTTCTGAGCACTCCCTGAGCATCTTCTGATGCTTCTGAACAATGCCTGAGCATTCCTTGTGCCTCCTAAGCATCCTCTGAGCATCTCCTGATGCTTCTGAACACCCCCTGAGCATCCCCTGATGCTTCTGAGCAACCCCTGAGCATCCCCTGATGCTTCTGAGCACCCCTGAGCATTTCCTGATGCTTCTGAGCACCCCTGAGCATCCCCTGATGCCTCTGAGCAATGCCTGAGCATTCCTTGTGCCTCCTGAGCATCTTCTGAGCATCTCCTGATGCTTCTGAGCAACCCCTGAGCATCCCCTGATGCTTCTGAGCAATGCCTGAGCATTCCCTGAGCCTCCTGAGCATCTTCTGAGCAATGCCTGAATATCTCCTGATGCTTCTGAGCACCCCCTGAGCACCTCCTGATGCTTCTGAGCAACCCCTGAGCATCTTCTGATGCTCCTGAGCACCCCTGAGCATCCCCTGATGCTTCTGAGCACCCCTGAGCATCCCCTGATGCTTCTGAGAAATACCTGAGCATTCCCTGACCCTCCTGAGCATCTTCTGAGCAATGCCTGAATATCTCCTGATGCTTCTGAGCAAACCCTGAGCATCTCCTGATGTTTTCGAGCAACCCCTGAGCACCTCCTGATGCTTCTGAGCACTCCCTGAGCATCTCCTGATGCCTCTGAGCAATGCCTGAGCATTCCCTGAGCCTCCTAAGCATCCTCTGAGCATCTCCTGATGCTTCTGAGCAATGCCTGAGCATTTCCTGAGCCTCCTAAGCATCCTCTGAGCATCTCCTGATGCTTCTGAGCACCCCCTGAGCATCTTCTGATGCTTCTGAACAATGCCTGAGCATTCCTTGTGCCTCCTAAGCACCCCCTGAGCATCACCTGATGCTTCTGAGCACCCCCTGAGCATCTCCTGATGCTTCTGAGCACCCCCTGAGCATTCCTTGTACCTCCTAAGCATCCTCTGAGCATCTCCTGATGCTTCTGAGCACCCCCTGAGCATCACCTGATGCTTCTGAGCACCCTCTGAGCATCTCCTGATGCTTCTGAGCAACCATTGAGCATCTCCTGATGCCTCTGAGCAATGCCTGAGCATCTCCTGATGCCTCTGAGCAATGCCTGAGCATTCCCTGAGCCTCCTAAGCATCCTCTGAGCATCTCCTGATGCTTCTGAGCAACCCCTGAGCACCTCCTGATGCTTCTGAGCAACCCCTGAGCACCTCCTGATGCTCCTGAGCACCCCTGAGCATCCCCTGATGCTTCTGAGAAATGCCTGAGCATTCCCTGACCCTCCTGAGCATCTCCTGAGCAATGCCTGAATATCTCCTGATGCTTCTGAGCAAACCCTGAGCATCTCCTGATGTTTTTGAGCAACCCCTGAGCACCTCCTGATGCTTCTGAGCACTCCCTGAGCATCTCCTGATGCCTCTGAGCAATGCCTGAGCATTCCCTGAGCCTCCTAAGCATCCTCTGAGCATCTCCTGATGCTTCTGAGCACCCCTGAGCATCTCCTGATGCTTCTGAGCAATGCCTGAGCATTTCCTGAGCCTCCTAAGCATCCTCTGAGCATCTCCTGATGCTTCTGAGCACCCCCTGAGCATCTTCTGATGCTTCTGAGCAATGCCTGAGCATTCCCTGAGCCTCCTAAGCACCCCTGAGCATCACCTGATGCTTCTGAGCACCCCCTGAGCATCTCCTGATGCTTCTGAGCACCCCCTGAGCATTCCTTGTGCCTCCTAAGCATCCTCTGAGCATCTCCTGATGCTTCTGAGCACCCCCTGAGCATCACCTGATGCTTCTGAGCACCCTCTGAGCATCTCCTGATGCTTCTGAGCACCCCTGAGCATTCCTTGTACCTCCTAAGCATCCTCTGAGCATCTCCTGATGCTTCTTGAGCAACGCCTGAGCATCTCCTGGCCCTCCTGAGCATCACAACCCCCCCCTGAGCATCCTCTGAGCAGGGTGGAAGCCTGTCTCTGCCTCTCCTTCTCTCCCAAGTGTGAAATCACTTGCTGGGGTGTCAGGTTTATTACTAATTACACACTTGTTTTACTGCTGGTGTTGTAAAAACAAACCCAGAGCCTGAAAAAGAGATCAGAGGAGCTTTAAATTCCCAGCAAAGAGGCTTGGGGGGTGAAGGATTTATCTGTCACCATTTTTCTCCCCCTCCTTTGGCTCTTTGTGTCCTTCTTAAATTGGAAGTTGCTGAGCAGCTCCACACGCCCCCACCCCCCACCCCCAGCCTGAGGGATCAAACTGCTGTGAGTGGTGAGGAAAATGCCATCAGAGCCTCAACTTCTGTACCTGCAAACATCCCTGGGTGGGTTGCAAAGGGCTCAGCAGGGTTGGTCCCTTGAGTCCTGTGTCCAGTTCTGGGCCCCTCAGGTTAGGGAAGAGGTTGAGCTGCTGGAAGGTGTCCAGAGAAGGGCAACAAGGCTGGGGAGGGGTCTGGAGCACAGCCCTGGGAGGAGAGGCTGAGGGAGCTGGGGTTGCTTAGCCTGGAGAAGAGGAGGCTCAGGGGAGACCTCATTGCTCTCTGCAACTCCCTGAAGGGAGGTTGGAGCCAGGTGGGGGTTGGTCTCTTCACCCAGGCAGGCACCCAGCCCCAGAACAAGAGGACACAGTCTCAAGTTGTGCCAGGGGAGGTTCAGGCTGGAGGTGAGGAGAAAGTTCTTCCTAGCAAGAGAGACTGGCCCTTGGGATGTGCTGCCCAGGGAGGTGGTGGAGTCCCCATCCCTGGAGGTGTTGAAGAGGGGATTGGATGTGGCCCTTGGAGCCATGGGTTAGTTGTCAGGAGGTGCTGGGTGCCAGGTTGGACTTGCTGAGCTCTGAGGCCTTTTCCAACCTTATTGGTTCTGTGATTCTGTGATCAGGTCAATAAGGGCAGGTGTAGGGTTTTGCACCTGGGGAGGAACAACCTCCTGGAGCAGCACAGGGGAGGGGGACCTGCTGGGAAGCAGCTTCCACAGAGAAGGACCTCAAGTCCAGGTAGACAGTTGAGTCATCCGTGGGGCAGCAAGGTGCCCTTGTGGCCAAGAAGGCCAATGGAGTCCTGGGGTGTATGAAGAAGAGTGTGGACAGTGGATTGAGGAAGGTTATTCTCTCCCTCTCTCCTCTGCCCTACTGAGGTTGCAGCTGGAATATTGGGTCCACTTCTGAACTTCCCAGTTCAAGAGAGACAGGGAACTACTGGAGAGAGTCCAACAGGGACTACAAAGCTGCTGAGGGGCCTGAAGCATCTCTGTGTCTGGCAGGAGGTGTCCCAGCCTGTGGAAGGGGGTTGGAACTGGATGATCTTTAAGGTCCCTTGCAAGCCAAACCATTCCCTGACCTCCCAAGGAGGTGGTACATCCAAGCCCTCAGCCCTTTGGGGTGTTAGGGGGAGAGGCACAAAACCAGAGATGCCCTGATGAGGCCACAGCTGGAGGACTGGGTCCAGTTCTGGGCTCCCCAGTTCCAGAGAGACAGGAACCAGCTGGAGAGAGTCCAGGGGAGGCTGTGAAGCTGCTGAGGGGCCTGGAGCAGCTCTGTGAGGAGCAAAGGCTGAGAGCCCTGGGGCTGAGAGCCTGGAGAAGAGCAGCCCCAGAGGGCAGCTGAGCAGTGCTCAGTGAGAGCTAAAGGCTGGGGAGCAAGAGGCTGAGGGCAGACTCTTGACAGAGGTGCCCAAGGGACAAGGGGCAGAGGGCACAAACTGGAGCCCAGGAGGTTCCACCTGAAGATGAGGAGCACCTTGGTTGGTGTGAGGGTGCTGGAGGCCTGGAGCAGGCTGCCCAGAGAGGTTGTGGAGCCTCCTTGTGTGGAGAGCTTTCAAACCACCACCCCCACCCCGAGCATTGTGCTGCTGGGCAAGCTGCTGTGGGTGCCCTGCTGGAGCAGGGTGGGCTTGGACTGGCTGATCCCTTCCCACCTTCACCACGCCGGGAGTCTAGGAGAGGGCAGTCCCTTCCCAGCTATTTCCAACTCCTTTTTCTCCCTCCTTTTCATTTCACCCTTCTGTAGTTCCCTCATTTTTTAACGTATATATATAGGAGGGGTGGGGAGGGGGAGGGGGAGAGGAGAGCTTAGTGCTGGCACAGTCACAGCGGTGCCATCCCACTGAGCCTCATCCCGGGCGGCGCAGCTCTTATCTGCGCGGCGCAGAGGGCTGCTGGGGCTGCCTCCCCTCGCTGCGGCTTGGAAGGCTGCCTGCTCAGACGTGAAGAGCGAAGGCAGGAGGTATCCAGCCCCGGGTGTGGGGAGCTTGGGGGGTGTGGGGAGTTATTTCCTCCCTTCCTCCAATCAAACCCCCCTCGGTGAGCAGGGCCCTGCTCTATGAGTCACCTCCGGGATGCTTTGGGCTTTCTTTGCCTCCCCTCGCTCCCTGCGTGCTTAGAGGACGCAGAGGACAGCAGGAGCAGCAGTCGGGCTTTGCAGGGCTGGAGGGTCATTTCTGCCCCCTCTGCTCACCTCAGGGGAGCAGGACCATTTCAAAACACTCAGGAACTGACACACTCAGGACCATTTCATACCCACACTCCCACACTCAGGACCATTTCATGCCCACACTCAGGACCATTTCATGCCCACCCTTAGGACTCAGGACCATTTCATGCCCACACTCAGGACCATTTCATGCCCACACTCAGGACCATTTCATGCCCACCCCACACTCAGGACCATTTCATTCACACTCAGGCCCACACTCAGGACCATTTCAGGACCATTTCATACCCACACTCAGGCCCACACTCAGGACCATTTCATGACCATTTCATGCCCACACCAGGACCATTTTCATCAGGACCATTTCATTCCAACACTCAGGACCATTTTCATAGGACCATTTCCCACACTCAGGACCATTTCATGCCCACACTCAGGACCATTTCATGCCCACACTCAGGACCATTTCATTCCAACACATTCAGGACCATTTCATGCCCACACTCAGGACCATTTCATGCCCACCCTTAGGACCATTTCATTCAGGACCCCACACTCAGGACCATTTGCCCATCATGCCCACACTCAGGCCCACACTCAGGACCATTTCATTCCAGGACACTTAGGACCATTTCATGCCCACACTCAGGACCATTTTGCCCATACCCACACTCAGGACCCATGCCCACACTCAGGACCATTTCATGCCCACTCAGGACCATTTCATGCCCACACTCAGGACCATTTCATACCCACACTCAGGACCATTTCATGCCCACACTCAGGACCATTTCATTCCAACACTCAGGACCATTTCATACCCACACTCAGGACCATTTCATGCCCACACTCAGGAGACCATTTCATACCCACACTCATGACAGGACCATTTCATATCCACACTCAGGACCATTTCATGCCCACACTCAGGACCATTTCATGCCCACACTCAGGACCATTTCATGCCCACACTCAGGACCATTTCATTCCAACACTCAGGACCATTTCATACCCACACTCAGGACCATTTCATGCCCACACTCAGGAGACCATTTCATACCCACACTCATGACCATTTCATATCCACACTCAGGACCATTTCATACCCACCCTTAGGACCATTTCATACCCAAGGCTGCTGGGGCTGCCTCTTTCCATTGCAGCTTTGAAGGCTGCCTGCTCAGACGTGAAGAGCAAAGGCAGGAGGTATCCAACCCTAGGTTTGGGGAGCTTGGTGGGTGTGGGGGTTATTTCCTCACTTCTTCTAATTAAACCCCCACCCTCCTTGAGCAGGGCCCTGCTCTATGAATCCCTCTGGGATGCTTTGGGCTTTCTTTGCCTCCCCTCACTCCCTGCGTGCTTAGAGGACGCAGAGGACAGCAGGAGCAGCAGTTGGGCTTTGCAGGGCTGGAGGGTCCCTCTCTCTGCTCCCTAGGAAAGATGTTGAGCTGCTGGAAGGTGTCCAGAGAAGGGCACGAAAGCTGGGGAGGGGTCTGGAGCACAGCCCTGGGAGGAGAGGCTGAGGGAGCTGGGGTTGCTTAGCCTGGAGAAGAGGAGGCTCAGGGGAGACCTTCTTGCTCTCTCCAACTCCCTGCAGGGAGGTTGGAGCCAGGTGGGGGTTGGTCTCTTCTGCCAGGCAGGCACCCAGCCCCAGAACAAGAGGACACAGTCTCAAGCTGTGCCAGGGGAGGTTTAGGCTGGAGGTGAGGAGAAAGTTCTTCCCAGAGAGAGTTGTTAGCCATTGGAATGTGCTGCCCAGGGAGGTGGTGGAGTCCCCATCCCTGGAGGTGTTGAAGAGGGGATTGGATGTGGTACTTGGAGCCATGGCTTAGCTGTCAGGAGGTGTTGGGTGACAGGTTGGACTTGTTGATCTCTGAGGTCTTTTCCAACCTGGTTGACACCATGATTCTATGATCTCAAAGGTCTTTTCCAACCAAACCCAGCTCTGTGTTTGAGGGCCCAAGCCTCTCCTGCCTGCAGCTAACCAAGGGAGCTGAGGACCCTGCGCCGTGCACGGGCAGCCGGCGGCTGGAGCAGATGGCAGACGCTCAGCTGAGAGCTCTGTGGCCATCAGAAGGAGCTGCCAAGAGACTCTTGGCTTCCATGGGGCTTGTTTGTGCTGGCAGGCTCTGGCATGGGGGGGCAGGAGGAGGAGGAGGAGGAGGAGGTGTGGGAAGGCAGCCAGGGGCAGCCAGAAAGGATGCGGCAAACCGGCGCCAGGTTTCCTCCCTGGCTGGGGACACCCCGCCTGCAAGAGAAGGGAGCTGGGGCTGGGGAGGTCTTGCTGGGGGCTCCAGGTGGGAATTGCCCCCATCCTGATGGGGTGATGATGGTGGTGAGGTGGGGTGGTGCCAGAGGGTGAGGTGGGGTGGTGCTGCTGGCTGGCAAAGCGGGGTGATGCCAGCAGGGGAGTGGGATGAAGCTGGACAGCAAGGGGGAGGATGCTGGGCAGTGAAATGGAATGGTGCTGGACAGTGAGGTGGAATGGTGCTGGATAGTGAGGAGGGATGGTGCTGGACAGTGAAGAGGGATGGTGCTGGACAGTGAGGTGGAATGGTGCTGGATAGTGAGGAGGGATGGTGCTGGACAGTGAAGAGGGATGGTGCTGGACAGTGAGGTGGAATGGTGCTGGATAGTGAGGAGGGATGGTGCTGGACAGTGAAGAGGGATGGTGCTGGACAGTGAGGTGGAATGGTGCTGGATAGTGAGGAGGGATGGTGCTGGACAGTGAAGAGGGATGGTGCTGGACAGTGAGGTGGAATGGTGCTGGATAGTGAGGAGGGATGGTGCTGGACAGTGAAGAGGGATGGTGCTGGACAGTGAGGTGGAATGGTGCTGGATAGTGAGGAAGGATGGTGCTAGGTAGTGAGGAGGGATGGTGCTGGACAGTGAGGAGAGATGGTGCTGGACAGTGAGGAGGGATGGTGCTGGACAGTGAAGAGTGATGGTGCTGGATAGTGAGGAAGGATGGTGCTGGGCAGCGAGGCAGGTTGCTCTGGGCAACCTGATCTAGCTGAGGATGTCCCTGCTGACTGGAGGGGGAGGTTGGACTGGATGACCCTTGGAGGTCCCTCCCAACCCAGACCAGTTTGTGATACTGGACAGTGAGCTGGGATGCAGCCAGGCAGCAAGGTGGGATGCTGCTGGGTGCTGAGGTGGGATGTGGGATGCTGCTGGGTGCTGAGGTGGGATGTGGGGTGCTGCTGGGTGCTGAGGAGGGATGTGGGGTGCTGCTGGGTGCTGAGGTGGGATGTGGGGTGCTGCTGGGTGCTGAGGAGGGATGTGGGATGATGCTGGGTGCTGAGGTGAGATGTGGGGTGCTGCTGGGTGCTGAGGGATGTGGGGTGCTGCTGGGTGCTGAGGGATGTGGGGTGCTGCTGGGTGCTGAGGAGGGATGTGGGATGATGCTGGGTGCTGAGGTGAGATGTGGGGTGCTGCTGGGTGCTGAGGGATGTGGGGTGCTGCTGGGTGCTGAGGAGGGATGTGGGATGCTGCTGGGTGCTGAGGAGGGATGTGGGGTGCTGCTGGGTGCTGAGGAGGGATATGGGGTGCTGCTGGGTGCTGAGGGATGTGGGGTGCTGCTGGGTGCTGAGGAGGGATGTGGGGTGCTGCTGGGTGCTGAGGAGGGATGTGGGGTGCTGCTGGGTGCTGAGGAGAGATGTGGGGTGCTGCTGGGTGCTGAGGGATGTGGGATGCTGCTGGGTGCTGAGGTGGGATGTGGGATGCTGCTGGGTGCTGAGGAGGGATATGGGGTGCTGCTGGGTGCTGAGGAGGGATATGGGGTGCTGCTGGGTGCTGAGGGATGTGGGGTGCTGCTGGGTGCTGAGGAGGGATGTGGGGTGCTGCTGGGTGCTGAGGGATGTGGGGTGCTGCTGGGTGCTGAGGAGGGATGTGGGGTGCTGCTGGGTGCTGAGGGATGTGGGATGCTGCTGGGTGCTGAGGTGGGATGTGGGATGCTGCTGGGTGCTGAGGAGGGATGTGGGATGCTGCTGGGTGCTGAGGTGGGATGTGGGATGCTGCTGGGTGCTGAGGAGGGATGTGGGGTGCTGCTGGGTGCTGAGGGATGTGGGGTGCTGCTGGGTGCTGAGGTGGGATGTGGGGTGCTGCTGGGTGCTGAGGTGGGATGTGGGGTGCTGCTGGGTGCTGAGGGATGTGGGATGCTGCTGGGTGCTGAGGTGGGATGTGGGGTGCTGCTGGGTGCTGAGGTGGGATGTGGGGTGCTGCTGGGTGCTGAGGAGGGATGTGGGGTGCTGCTGGGTGCTGAGGAGGGATGTGGGGTGCTGCTGGGTGCTGAGGGATGTGGGGTGCTGCTGGGTGCTGAGGGATGTGGGGTGCTGCTGGGTGCTGAGGTGGGATGTGGGGTGCTGCTGGGTGCTGAGGGATGTGGGGTGCTGCTGGGTGCTGAGGTGGGATGTGGGATGCTGCTGGGTGCTGAGGAGGGATATGGGGTGCTGCTGGGTGCTGAGGGATGTGGGGTGCTGCTGGGTGCTGAGGGATGTGGGGTGCTGCTGGGTGCTGAGGAGGGATGTGGGGTGCTGCTGGGTGCTGAGGGATGTGGGGTGCTGCTGGGTGCTGAGGAGGGATGTGGGATGATGCTGGGTGCTGAGGTGAGATGTGGGGTGCTGCTGGGTGCTGAGGGATGTGGGGTGCTGCTGGGTGCTGAGGAGGGATGTGGGATGCTGCTGGGTGCTGAGGAGGGATGTGGGGTGCTGCTGGGTGCTGAGGAGGGATATGGGGTGCTGCTGGGTGCTGAGGGATGTGGGGTGCTGCTGGGTGCTGAGGAGGGATGTGGGGTGCTGCTGGGTGCTGAGGAGGGATGTGGGGTGCTGCTGGGTGCTGAGGGATGTGGGATGCTGCTGGGTGCTGAGGTGGGATGTGGGATGCTGCTGGGTGCTGAGGAGGGATATGGGGTGCTGCTGGGTGCTGAGGGATGTGGGGTGCTGCTGGGTGCTGAGGGATGTGGGGTGCTGCTGGGTGCTGAGGAGGGATGTGGGGTGCTGCTGGGTGCTGAGGGATGTGGGGTGCTGCTGGGTGCTGAGGGATGTGGGGTGCTGCTGGGTGCTGAGGAGGGATGTGGGGTGCTGCTGGGTGCTGAGGGATGTGGGATGCTGCTGGGTGCTGAGGTGGGATGTGGGATGCTGCTGGGTGCTGAGGAGGGATGTGGGATGCTGCTGGGTGCTGAGGTGGGATGTGGGATGCTGCTGGGTGCTGAGGAGGGATGTGGGGTGCTGCTGGGTGCTGAGGGATGTGGGGTGCTGCTGGGTGCTGAGGTGGGATGTGGGGTGCTGCTGGGTGCTGAGGGATGTGGGGTGCTGCTGGGTGCTGAGGAGGGATGTGGGGTGCTGCTGGGTGCTGAGGAGGGATGTGGGGTGCTGCTGGGTGCTGAGGGATGTGGGGTGCTGCTGGGTGCTGAGGAGGGATGTGGGATGCTGCTGGGTGCTGAGGAGGGATGTGGGGTGCTGCTGGGTGCTGAGGAGGGATGTGGGATGCTGCTGGGTGCTGAGGAGGGATGTGGGATGCTGCTGGGTGCTGAGGAGGGATGTGGGGTGCTGCTGGGTGGCGAAGCAGGAAGCTGCTGGTCAGTTCAGCGACTCCTTTCCAGCTGGCACAAGTGTTCCCATCTCGGGCAGCACAGGAGGGAAAGGCCTCAGGCTGCCGCTGGGTAGGTTTAGAGTGGACAGCAGGAACAAGAGTGGTCAGGGAGTGGGATGTGCTGCCCAGGGAGGTGGTGGAGTCCCTGAGCCTGGCTGTGCTTCAGGGTGGTTTGGATGTGGTGCTTGGGGCTGTGCTTTAGGGGTGACCCTTGTGGAGTAGGGTTCTGGGCTGCACTTGGTGATGCTGAGGGTCTGTTCCAACCTGAATGTTTCAGTGACTCTGTGACCCCCTTCCTCTCCTGCAGGGAGCAGGGATAATGGGTGGGTTGTCTTGCCCCAGCTTTACTCAGGGGTTAGGTTTCTGATGCTTTGTTCTCCACCACACCTTGCTGCAGCCGTTCCAAGAGCTCTGTGACGGCCGGCCCTGAGCCTCTGCCACCAGGCAGTTGGGGCTCTTCAGGCTGGAGAGGAGAAGGCTCCCAGGAGACCTCATTGTGGCCTTCCAGCATCTGCAGGGGGCTCCAAGAAAGCTGGGGAGGGACTTTTGAGGGTGTCAGGGAGGGATAGGACTGGGGGGGATGGAGCAAAACTAGAAGTGGGGAGATTGAGATTGGCTGTGAGGAAGAAGTTGTTGCCCAGGAGGGTGGTGAGAGCCTGGCACAGGCTGCCCAGGGAGGTGGTGGAAGCCTCCTGCCTGGAGGTGTTTGCAGCCAGGCTGGAGGTGGCTGTGAGCAACCTGCTGTGGTGTGAGGTGTCCCTGCCCGTGGCAGGGGGTTGGAGCTGGCTGAGCCTTGAGCTCCCTTCCAGCCCTGACAATTCTCTGACTCTATGAGCAGTCTTCCGTGGGTGCTTGACACTTGGTGGGATTTTGCTCCTGGTGGAACCTTTCCCTCCTCTAGGCTGGAATTATTCCCCCTCCCCAGGAGCTGCCAGCACTGCTGAGCTCCAGCTGCTAAAGCTCCCAGCTCCTCCCACAGCCTTCGCAGCTGCTAATAGTTTATTGATCCCTGCCGCTGCCGGCAAGCAGCCCCAAGCCGTGCCCTGAGATCCAGGTGCTGACTGCCGCATCCCGTGGGAAAAGGGGGTTGGAAGGGCTCTGCAGAGGGACCTTGCCAGGCTGGAGAGAAGGGCAGAGTCCAGCAGGATGGCATTCAACAAGTCCAAGTGCCAGGGGCTGCACTTTGGCCACAGCAACCCCAGGCAGAGCTACAGGCTGGGAGCAGAGTGGCTGAGAGCAGCCAGGCAGAGAGGGACCTGGGGGTGCTGATTGGCACCAGCTGAACTGGAGCCAGCAGTGTGCCCAGGTGGCCAAGAAGGCCAAGGGCATCCTGGCCCGCAGCAGGAGCAGTGTGGCCAGCAGGAGCAGGGAAGTCCTTGTGCCCTGTGCTCAGTGCTGCTTAGGCCACACCTTGAGTCCTGGTCCAGTTCTGGGCTCCTCAGGTTAAGAAGGACATTGAGACACTTGAAGGTGTCCAGAGAAGGGCAAGAAAGCTGGGGAGGGGTCTGGAGCACAGCCCTGGGAGGAGAGGCTGAGGGAGCTGGGGTTGCTTAGCCTGCAGAGGAGGAGGCTCAGGGGAGACCTTCTTGCTCTCTGCAACTCCCTGAAGGGAGGTTGGAGCCAGGTGGGGGTTGGGCTCTTCTGCCAGGCAGGCACCCAGCAGCAGAACAAGAGGACACAGTCTCAAGCTGTGCCAGGGGAGGTTTAGACTGGAGGTGAAGAGAAAGTTCTTCCCAGAAGGAGGAATTGGCCATTGGGATGTGCTGCCCAGGGAGGTGATGGAGTCCCCATCCCTGGAGGTGTTCCAGAGGGGCTTGGATGTGGCCCTTGGAGCCATGGTTGAGTTGTCAGGAGGTGTTGGGTGATAGGCAATAGGTTGAACTTGCTGGTCTCTGAGGTCTTCTCCAGCCTGGTGGGTTCTGGGGGCTGGGAGCAAGAGGTGAGTGCTGTGTCTCCTCCCCAGCCTGCCCGAGGTCCGGATCTCGGACAACGGTCCCTACGAGTGCCACGTGGGCATCTACGACCGAGCCACCAGGGAGAAGGTGGTGCTGGCCTCGGGCAATGTTTTCCTCAACGTGATGGGTGAGCACCCCCCCTGCCCGGGGGGGGGCCCAAGGGGACTGCTGAGGGGGGGCTCAGGGTGGAGGGGCAGCAGGGATTTGGGTCGTTTTCCTGTCCTCGGGGATGGGCGTGGGATAGGGGTGGGGGTGGGAAAGGGGATGGAGATGAGCACAGGGATGGGGACAGCAGTGGGGATGAGGGTGGGGATAGGGGTGAGGAAGGAATGGGGATGGGGATGGGGATGGAGATGGGGATGGGGATGGGGATGGGGATGGAGATGGGGATGGGGACAACAATGGGGATGAGGGTGGGAATAGGGGTGAGGAAGGAAAGGGGATGGGGATGGGGATGGGGATGGGGATGGGGATGGGGATGGGGATGGAGATGGGGATGGGGATGGGGATGGAGATGGGGATGGGGATGGGGACAACAATGGGGATGAGGGTGGGAATAGGGGTGAGGAAGGAAAGGGGATGGGGATGGGGATGGGGATGGGGATGGGGATGGGGATGGGGATGGGGATGGAGATGGGGATGGGGATGGGGACAACAATGGGGATGAGGGTGGGAATAGGGGTGAGGAAGGAAAGGGGATGGGGATGGGGATGGGGATGGGGATGGGGATGGGGATGGGGATGGGGATGGAGATGGGGATGGGGATGGGGACAACAATGGGGCTGAGGGTGGGAATAGGGGTGAGGAAGGAAAGGGGATGGGGATGGGGATGGGGATGGGGATGGGGATGGGGATGGGGATGGGGATGGGGATGGGGATGGGGATGGGGATGGAGATGGGGATGGGGATGGGGACAACAATGGGGATGAGGGTGGGAATAGGGGTGAGGAAGGAAAGGGGATGGGGATGGGGATGGGGATGAGGTTGGGAATAGGGGTGAGGAAGGAAAGGGGATGGGGAGGGGAGAGGGGATGGAGATGAGGATAGGGATGGGGATGAGGGTGGGAATAGGGGTGAGGAAGGAAAGGGGATGGGGAGGGGAGAGGGGATGGAGATGGGGACAATGATGGGGATGAGGGTGGGGGTAGGGGTGAGGAAGGAAAGGGGATGGGGGTGGGAGAGGGGATGGAGATGAGGATAGGGATGGGGATGAGGATGGGGATGGGGTGAGGAAGGAGAGGGGATGGATATGGGGACAACAATGGGGATGAGGGTGGGGGTAGGGGTGAGGAAGGAAAGGGGATGGGGGTGGGAATGGGAATGGGAGAGGGCATGGAGATTAGGATAGGGATGGGGACAACAATGAGGATGAGGGTGGGGATGGGAATGGGAGAGGGGATGGAGGTGAGGATAGGGATGGGGACAACAATGGGGATGAGGGTGGGGATGGGGGTGGGGACGAGGATGGGGATGGGAATGGGGATGGGAGAGGGGAGGATGGAGATGAGGACAGGAATGGGGACAACAATGGGGATGAGAGTGGGGAAGGAAAGGAGATGGGGATGGGATGGGGGTGGAGGTGGGGATGGGGGTGGGGAAGGGAAATGGCATGGAGTTGAGGACAGGGATGGAGACAATGTAGATGAGGGTGGGCATGGGGGTGGGAGAGCAGATGGAGATGAGGATGGAGATGGAGAGGTGGATGGAAATGGGGACAGGAATGAGGATGGGGACAGGAAAGGAGATGGAAATGAAGATGGGGGTGGAAATGAGGATGGGGCTGAAGATGAAGACAGGCAGAGAAGGGGATGAAAATGGAGATGAAGATGGGTGTGGGGACATGGACAAGGACAGGGATGGGGATTAGGATGGGGATGGGCATGGGCATGAAAATGACATGGGGATGGGGATGGGGATGAGGAAGAGGATGGGTGGATGGATGGGTGGATGGGGGGATGGGTGGGTGGATGGATGGGGGGATGGGTGGATGGGTGGATGGATGGATGGATGGATGGATGGATGGATGGATGGATGGATGGATGGGTAGGTGGATGGGTGGATGGATGGATGGGTACATGGGTGCATGGATGGATGGGTGGGTGGGTGGATGGATGGGTGGATGGGTGGGTGGATGGGTGCATGGGTGCATGGATGGGTGGGTGGATGGGTGGATGGATGGATGGGTACATGGGTGGATGGATGGATGGATGGATGGATGGATGGATGGATGGATGGATGGATGGGTGGATGGGTAGGTGGATGGGTGCATGGATGGGTGGGTGGATGGGTGGATGGATGGATGGGTACATGGGTGCATGGATGGATGGATGGATGGGTGGGTGGATGGATGGGTGGGTGGGTGGATGGATGGATGGGTACATGGGTGCATGGATGGATGGATGGGTGGGTGGATGGATGGGTGGGTGGGTGGATGGATGGGTGGATGGGTAGGTGGATGGGTGCATGGGTGCATGGATGGGTGGGTGGATGGGTGGATGGGTACCTGGGTGCATGGATGGATGGGTGGATGGGTGGATGGATGGGCATCAAGGCCACCATGCTAACACCCCACCTCTGCTCCCCTGCAGCTCCTCCAACATCCATCTCAGTGCTTGCTGCTGACACCCCAGCACCCTTCAGCCGCTACCAGGCACAGAACTTCACCCTGGTGTGTGTAGTCTCTGGTGGCAAGCCTGCCCCGCTGGTGAGCCCCCGGGGGACACCTCTCGGGTCTAGATTGGAAGCAAATACAAAGCTATGGATAGATGAAATGGGTAACAGAGATCTGCTGCTTCCAGAGGCAAAAGGAGGCAAACAGGGGCCTGCTCCCCTCGTCTTGCCCTGCACTCTTTCTGTGGGGACCTCGGGAAGGAGGGGACTGGGAAGGAGGGGACCTTGGGAAGGAGGAAACCTTGGGAAGGAGAGGACTGGGAAGGAGAGGACCTTGGGAAGGAGGGAACCTTGGAAAGGAGAGGACCTTGGGAAGGAGGGAACCTTGGGAAGGAGGGTACTTTGGGAAGAGTGGGACCTTGGTTAGAGGGGAACCTTGGGAAGGAGGGGATTTTGGGAAGGAGGGGACTGGGAAGGAGGAGACCTTGGGAAGGGGAGGACTTTGGCAAGGAGGGGACCTTGGGAAGAGGGGGACCTTGGGAAGGAGGGGACCTTGGGAAGGAAGGGACCTTGGAAAGGAGGGGACCCTGGGAAGGAAGGGACCTTGGGAAGGAAAGGACCCTGGGAAGGAGGGGACCTTGGGAAGGAGGGGACCTTGGGAAGGAGGGGACCTTGGGAAGGAAGGGACCCTGGGAAGGAAGGGACCTTGGGAAGGAAGGGACCTTGGGAAGGAGGGGATTTTGGGAAGGAGGGGATTTTGGGAAGGAGGGGATTTTGGGAAGGAGGGGATTTTGGGAAGGAGGAGACCTTGGGAAGGAGTGGACCCTGGGAAGGAAGGGACCTTGGGAAGGAGGGGATTTTGGGAAGGAGGGGATTTTGGGAAGGAGGGGATTGGGAAGGAGGAGACCTTGGGAAGGAGGGGATTTTGGCAAGGAGGGGACCTCGGGAAGAGGGGGACCTTGGGAAGGAGTGGACCCTGGGAAGGAGGGGACCCTGGGAAGGAGGGGACCCTGGGAAGGAGGGGACCCTGGGAAGGAAGGGACCTTGGGAAGGAGGGGACCTTGGGAAGGAAGGGACCTTGGGAAGGAAGGGACCTTGGGAAGGAGGGGACCCTGGGAAGGAAGGGACCTTGGGAAGGAGGGGATTTTGGGAAGGAGGGGATTTTGGGAAGGAGGGGATTGGGAAGGAGGAGACCTTGGGAAGGAGGGGATTTTGGCAAGGAGGGGACCTCGGGAAGAGGGGGACCTCGGGAAGAGGGGGACCTCGGGAAGGAGTGGACCCTGGGAAGGAGTGGACCCTGGGAAGGAGTGGACCCTGGGAAGGAAGGGACCTTGGGAAGGAGGGGACCCTGGGAAGGAGGGGACCCTGGGAAGGAAGGGACCTTGGGAAGGAGGGGACCTTGGGAAGGAAGGGACCTTGGGAAGGAAAGGACCCTGGGAAGGAGGGGACCCTGGGAAGGAAGGGACCCTGGGAAGGGAGGGACCCTGGGAAGGAGTGGACCCTGGGAAGGAGTGGACCCTGGGAAGGAAGGGACCTTGGGAAGGAGGGGACCCTGGGAAGGAGGGGACCCTGGGAAGGAAGGGACCTTGGGAAGGAGGGGACCTTGGGAAGGAAGGGACCTTGGGAAGGAAAGGACCCTGGGAAGGAGGGGACCCTGGGAAGGAAGGGACCCTGGGAAGGGAGGGACCTTGGGAAGGAGGGGACCTTGGGAAGGAAAGGACCCTGGGAAGGAGGGGACCCTGGGAAGGAGGGGACCCTGGGAAGGAAGGGACCTTGGGAAGGAAAGGACCTTGGGAAGGAGGGGACCTTGGGAAGGAAGGGACCTTGGGAAGGAGGCGACCCTGGGAAGGAGCTCCAATCGCCCAACTGACAGGATGCTGGGATGACCAGGCTGGTGGGGACAGCCTTTAGGGCACGGCCACCAGCCAAGGCCATCACCCTCTCCGTTCCCCTCCCTCCCCCAGGTGTACTTCAAGCGGGACGGGGAACCCATCGAGGCCACCCCGCTGCCGGAGCCGCCGGCCGGCGCCGGGAGCTGGGAACCTCGCAACCTCCTTCACCGCGACCTGGACGACACCAAGGTGCCCAAATCCTTGGCGGCCGGCGGGGAGGCCGGCGGCCGGCGGCCCTCGGCCACCTCGGAGCCGCCCCGGGGGCTGGCGGCCGAGAGAGGGCCGGCGACGGAGGTCATCCCCGAGACGGTGGTGAGCCGCGAGTTCCCGCGCTGGGTGCACGTGGCGGAGCCCATCTACTACTTCCGGCACACGCAGGCGCCGGTGAGCGACGGCACGGTGGAGGCTCGAGCCACCCTCACCTGGACCCTCAACCCCCAGATCGACAACGAGGCCCTCTTCAGCTGCGAGGTCAAGCACCCGGCGCTCTCCATGCCCATGCAGGCCGAGGTGACGCTCGGTAAGCGCCCGCCGGGCCGGGCAGGGGCCCAGGGGCTGGGGATGGGATTGGGGCTTGGGAGTGGGGGTCGGGTTTGGAATTGGGATTGCTGATGGGGATTGGATTTAGAATTGGAATTGGATCAGGAATTGGATTCGGAATTGGAAGTGGAATTGGATTTGGAATTGGAATTGGATTTAGAACTGGAATTGGATTTGGATTCAGATTTGGAATTGGAATTGGATTTGGAATTGGAACTGGATTTAGAACTGGAATTGGATTTGGATTCAGATTTGGAATTGGATTTGGATTCAGATTTGGAATTGGAATTGGATTTGGATTTGGATTTGGAATTGGAATTGGATTTAGAACTGGAATTGGATTTGGATTCAGATTTGGAATTGGAATTGGATTTGGAATTGGATTTGGAATTGCATTTGGATTTGGATTCAGATTTGTAATTGGAAGTGGAATTGGAATTGGATTTGGATTTGGATTCAGATTTGGAATTGGAATTGGATCAAGAATTGGATTCGGATTCGGATTTGGATTCGGATTTGGAATTGGAATTAGAACTGGAATTGGATTTGGATTCAGATTTGGAATTGGAATTGGATTTGGAATTGGAACTGGATTTAGAACTGGAATTGGATTTGGATTCAGATTTGGAATTGGATTTGGATTCAGATTTGGAATTGGATTTGGATTTGGAATTGGAATTGGATTTAGAACTGGAATTGGATTTGGATTCAGATTTGGAATTGGAATTGGATTTGGAATTGGATTTGGAATTGGATTTGGATTTGGATTCAGATTTGTAATTGGAAGTGGAATTGGAATTGGAATTGGATTTGGATTTGGATTCAGATTTGGAATTGGAATTGGATCAAGAATTGGATTCGATTCGGATTTGGATTCGGATTTAGAATTGGAATTGGATTTGGATTTGGATTTGGATTCGGATTTGGAATTGGAAGTGGAATTGGAATTGGAATTGGATTCGGATTTGGAATTGGAATTAGAACTGGAATTGGATTTGGATTCAGATTTGGAATTGGAATTGGATTTGGAATTGGAATTGGATTTAGAACTGGAATTGGATTTGGATTCAGATTTGGAATTGGAATTGGAATTGGATTTGGATTCGGATTTGGAATTGGATTTGGAATTGCATTTGGATTTGGATTCAGATTTGTAATTGGAAGTGGAATTGGAATTGGATTTGGATTTGGATTCAGATTTGGAATTGGAATTGGATCAAGAATTGGATTCGGATTCGGATTTGGATTCGGATTTGGAATTGGAATTAGAACTGGAATTGGATTTGGATTCAGATTTGGAATTGGAATTGGATTTGGAATTGGAACTGGATTTAGAACTGGAATTGGATTTGGATTCAGATTTGGAATTGGATTTGGATTCGGATTTGGAATTGGATTTGGATTTGGAATTGGAATTGGATTTAGAACTGGAATTGGATTTGGATTCAGATTTGGAATTGGAATTGGATTTGGAATTGGATTTGGAATTGGATTTGGATTTGGATTCAGATTTGTAATTGGAAGTGGAATTGGAATTGGAATTGGATTTGGATTTGGATTCAGATTTGGAATTGGAATTGGATCAAGAATTGGATTCGGATTCGGATTTGGATTCGATTTAGAATTGGAATTAGAACTGGAATTGGATTTGGATTCAGATTTGGAATTGGAATTGGATTTGGATTTGGATTTGGATTCGGATTTGGAATTGGAAGTGGAATTGGAATTGGAATTGGATTCGGATTTGGAATTGGAATTAGAACTGGAATTGGATTTGGATTCAGATTTGGAATTGGAATTGGATTTGGAATTGGAATTGGATTTAGAACTGGAATTGGATTTGGATTCAGATTTGGAATTGGAATTGGAATTGGATTTGGATTCGGATTTGGAATTGGAATTGGAATTTGATTTGGATTTGGAATTGGAATTGGATTTAGAACTGGAATTGGATTTGGATTCAGATTTGGATTTGGAATTGGATTTGGAATTGGATTTGGATTTGGATTCAGATTTGTAATTGGAAGTGGAATTGGAATTGGATTTGGATTTGGATTCGATTCGATTTGGATTCGGATTTGGAATTGGATTTAGAACTGGAATTGGATTTGGATTCAGATTTGGAATTGGAATTGGATTTGGATTTGGATTCGGATTTGGAATTGGAATTAGAACTGGAATTGGATTTGGATTCAGATTTGGAATTGGAATTGGAATTGGAATTGGATTTGGATTTGGAATTGGATTTGGAATTGGATTTGGATTCAGATTTGGAATTGGAATTGGATCAGGAATTGGATTTGGATTTGGATTTGGATTTGGATTCGGATTTGTAATTGGAATTGGAATTGGATTTGGAATTGGATTTGGATTCAGATTTGGAATTGGAATTGGATTTGGAATTGGATTTGTAATTGGAATTGGAATTGGACTTGGAATTGTAATTGGATTTGGATTTGGATTCAGATTTGGAATTTTAATTGGATCAGGAATTGGATTTGGATTTGGATTCAGATTTGGAATTGGACTTGGAATTGGAATTGGATTCGATTCGAATTGGAATTGGAATTGGAAGTGGAATTGGATTTGGATTCAGATTTGGAATTGGAATTGGATTTGGATTTGAAATTGGAAATGGAATTGGATTTGGATTCGAATTTGGAATTGGATTCAGATTTGGAATTGGATTTGGATTTGGAATTGGAATTGGATTTGGAATTGGATTTGGATTCAAATTTGGAATTGGATTTGGAATTGGAATTGGATCTGCATTGGGATTGGATTTGGATTTGGGTTTGCATTTGCATGGGGGTTGGGATTCAGATTTGGATTTGCATTGGGACTGGGATTGGGATGTGGAGTTGCATTGGGGTTGGGATTTAGATTTGGATTTGGACTGGGATTTGGAATCGGATTGGGATTTGCACTGGGACTGGGATTTGGGTTTGGGGTTTGCATTTGCATGGGGGATTGGGATTTGTGCTGTGCAGAGCTGTTGACAATTCCCTCCCCCGACACAAAACTGCCGGAGCAGCTCAGGGGAGGCGAGGGAAGCTCTGGTTACGAGCGAAACTCCAACCTAGAAACGGAATGAGAGGGATATGTACCAAACATCCAACGTTTGCATATCTTTGCAATTTATCAGCAGCACAAGAATCCCTCCCTGGACAAACCAGGGGGGGTCCCAACAGCTCCCTGCTCCCTTCCCCTCCCTGTCCACACAGGACAAGAGAAAGAGCAGAGAGCTGGTTGTTCATACTCAGCCACAACAAAGCAATGCAGCCAAGGTCAGCACCAAATCGTAGTATCAGTCAGGGTTGGAATCCAACCAGCAGAAGCCTGAGCTGGTATCTGCTAGAGCCAAGGAGGCCAAAAAGAAGAGAGAAAGTTAGGTCAGGTCTAACCTTTCTGTTTGTTGTCTGCCCAATGGAATTGTTTAGCCCTTAGCCTCATTTTCCCTCTCACCCCCAACAGCCATTTAGCTGTCAGCAATTTATTCTATCAGCTTCTGCTCGAGGTCTGGGGGAAATCTTTTCAAGGCCCAGCCTAAAACTCCCACCAGAGTGGACTGGGCTTTGGTCCTGGCCAAGCAGGGCACTTGGCTCGCTGGATGGCCAAGGATGCACCACAGCCTGGGGAGCTTCTCCTCCTTGGCTTGCCACCCATCTTTGGCACAGCCTCTCCCTGCTGCTGCTCCACCCCTTCAGCTCATCAGCCACCTCGGCCAGTGGGAGGTTGGCAGCGAGGAGGAGGTCAACAGGAGGTTGGCAGGCAACAAGGAGGGCAGCAGCTCTCCTGTTAACAGCTGGCCCTCCATTAGCTGGCCCTCCCCGGCAAGCTTTAAAGCTCTCTCCCAGCACACAACCAGCACAACCAAAACCCAACCCGTAACCCAAGTCCTGTGTTTTCACCTCTTCTGCAGCTTAGGTGGCCAACCTCTGGGGCTCCCCACGAGGTCAAGGCCTTGAGGGCTTCCTCCTTCTCCCCAGTAGCTCCATTACCTGCAACAGCAAAGCTCACCCCAACACTGCCCCTCCAAATCCAAAGCCTTCCTCATGCCCTGAGATGCCTCCAGCCCATGGACCTTCCCTGGACATGCCCCCACCGCCCTCCACACCCTCTTTTCCTTGGCCCCCTCACAGCAGATCCCCCATGACCCACCTCCTTATATGGAAGGAGTGTCCACACTCCATCAAAGCCGCTTTGAAACCAGGACAAACCACTTGCTTCAGGACCAGAAGGTTCCTAGGTGCAGCCCCTAGCATCTGCAGCCCTACTCCAAAAGCAGAGGGCCGGATCCTGCCTGGATATTGCAGTCCAGGTGGACCACTGTGGTCTCTGCAGAGCATCCTGGGGCCTGGATGCCCTTTCCAAGGGCTGTCATCCATCACTGCACACTGCTGGGGTTGTCCCTTTGTGCTGTGCCATGTTGATGTCCTGATGTCTCATCAGGAGAGCTGCAGAGGGACATGGAGTGACAGGTCGAGGGGCAATGCCCTAGGGAAGCTTTTCTGAGGTGCCCCTCTCCATGGCTTCAAACCAACCTGACCCCTCTTGACCCCTGCTTCTGAGGAGGGAAGACCTCAATGCACCACCATCCATCCCATCAGAGCCATCTGTCATTCTCACAGCCTCCTCATCCATCCACCTGCAGGGTCCTTGCCTGCCTGTCCATCAGTCACTTGGATGCCTGTCAACCTCTCCATCCATCACCCAGCCCCCAGCCCCACCCCAAGCTGGCACACTCTGTGCCACCCCTTCAGCACCATCATTCATCAAACCATCATTAACCCCAGCCAAGGGCACCCAGGGGCCCCAGGAGCCCCTTGCTCACCTTTCTCCTTTCCTTTCCCTTGCAGTTGCTCCCAAGGGCCCAAAGATCACAATGACCCCGACGAGAGCCCGAGTCGGAGACACCGTGAGGATCCTGGTGCAGGGCTTCCAGGTCAGCATCCCCCATCCATTCCCCGTCCCCCTGGGGCCATGCTGGGCCAACAGAGAGCCTTGAATCCAGCCCAGCACTGCCTGGGGTTGGCTTAGTGACCTTGGGTTGCATCACTGGGGCCAGGCTCCCTGCTGGAGAGCAGTGAAGGGGAAAGGGACCTGGGGGTGCTGGTGGATGGAAGGATGACCATGAGCCAGCAGTGTGCTCTGGTGGCCAGGAAGGCCAAGGCCAGTCTGGGCTGGATTAGAAGGGCTGTGACCAAGAGGTCGAGAGAGGTTCTCCTCCCCCTCCACTCTGCCCTGCTGAGGCCACATCTGGAGTGTTGTGTCCAGTTCTGGGCCCCTCAGGTCAAGGACAGAGAGCTGCTTGAGAGAGTCCAGCACAGAGCCATGGGGATGATGAGGGCAGTGGAACATCTTCTGTACAAGGAGAGCCTGAGGGAGCTGAGGGCTCTGTAGCCTGGAAAAGAGGAGCCTGAGGGTGACCTCATTGCTGTTGCTAAAGCTGTGCAGGGGGGAGTGCCCAGAGGCTGGAGCCAGGCTCTGCTGGGTGGTGCCCAATGCCAGCACCAGGGGCAGTGCTGGAAGCTGAGGCAGAGGAAGTGCCGTGGAAGCAGGAGGAAGAATTATTTCCCTGTGAGGGTGACAGAGGCCTGGAGCAGGCTGCCCAAGGGGGGTGGTGGAGTCTCCCTCTCTGGAGATACTGAAAACCTGCCTGGATGTGTTCCTGTGTGAGCTGCTCTAGGAGATCCTGCTCTGGCAGGGGCTTGGACTGGATGATCTCTGGAGGTCCCTTCCAGCCCCTAACATTCTGTTATTCTGTGCTCATGGCCCCCAAGCTGCACCAGGGGAAGTTTAGGGCTTGAGGTGAGGAGAAAGTTCTTCCCAGAAAGAGTAATTGGAATGTGCTGCCCAGGGAGGTGGTGGAATCACCATCCCTGGAGGGGTTCAAGAGGGGATTGGATGTGGCACTTGGAGCCATGGTTTGGTTGTCAGGAGGTGTTGGGTGTTAGGTCATAAGTTGGACTTGATGAGCTCTGAGGTCTTTTCCAACCTGGCTGATTAGAATCATAGAATCACAGAGCTGTCAGGGTTGGAAGGGAGCTCAAGGCTCAGCCAGCTCCAACCCCCTGCCGTGGCCAGGGACACCTCACACTCCAGCAGGTTGCTCACAGCCACCTCCAGCCTGGCTGCAAACACCTCCAGCCAGGAGGCTTCCACCACCTCCCTGGGCAGCCTGTGCCAGGCTCTCACCACCCTCCTGGGGAACAACTTCTTCCTCACATCCAATCTCAGTCTCCCCACTTCTAGTTTTGTTCCATCCCCCCCCAGTCCTCTCCCTCCCTGACACCCTCAAAAGTCCCTCCCCAGCTTTCTTGCAGCCCCCTGCAGACGTGGAAGGCCACAGGAAGGGATTCAGTGACACTTCGGTGCCCCTTCAGCCGGCCGCAAGTCCTTGCTGCGGGCAGGAGGGGCAGGGTTTGCTCTCCCCTTGTTGGTCTTCATCTCCCCTTCCTCATCTCCCCCCGCCCCCAGAACGAAGTCTTCCCCGAGCCTCTCTTCACCTGGACGCGGGTGGGGAGCCGGCTGCTGGACGGCAGCGCGGAGCACGACGGCAAGGAGCTGGTGCTGGAGCGCGTGCCGGCCCGAGCTCAACGGCTCCATGTACCGCTGCACCGCCCAGAACCCCCTGGGCTCCACCGACACCCACACTCGCCTCATCGTTTTCGGTAGGCTGGCACCACGGCTCAGGCCTAACCTTAACCCCGATCCTAACCCTAAGCCCAAATCCCAACCACAGCCCTCAGCCCTAGCCGTAATTCTACTCCTAACCCCGAAGCCCTAAAACCAAGCCTAATCCTACGCCTAAGTCCTAAGCCTGACCCCTAACCATAACCCTACTCCTGACGCCGAACCCCTCAAACTAAGCCTAACCGTAAAGCCTAAACCTAACCCCAACCTTAACCCTAACTTAACCCCTAACCATAACCCTACTCCTAACACCGCACCCCGACAATTAAGCCTAACACTAACCCCTAAACCTAACCCAAACCCCTAAACCTAACCCCAACCATAACCTTAAACCTAAACCTAACCCTAACCCATAACCCTAACCCTACTCCTAATGCCAACCCCTAAAACTAAACCTAATCCTAAACCTAAACCCTAAACCTAACCATAACCTTAAAACTAAACTTAAATCTAAACCTAACCCCTAACCACAACCCTACTCCTAACACCAAACCCCTAAACCTAAGCCTAACCCTAATCCCTAAAACCTAACCCCAACTATAACCTTAAACCTAAACCTAACCCCTAACCACAACCCTACTCCTAACACCAAACCCCTAAAACCTAAGCCTAACCCTAATCCCTAAAACCTAACCCCAACTATAACCTTAAACCTAAACCTAACCCCTAACCACAACCCTACTCCTAACACCAAACCCCTAAAACCTAAGCCTAACCCTAATCCCTAAAACCTAACCCCAACCATAACCTTAAACCTAAACCTAACCCCTAACCACAACCCTACTCCTAACACCAAACCCCTAAACCTAAGCCTAACCCTAATCCCTAAAACCTAACCCCAACCATAACCTTAAACCTAAACCTAACCCCTAACCACAACCCTACTCCTAACACCAAACCCCTAAACCTAAACCTAACCCTAAAACCTAACCCCAACCATAACCTTAAACCCAAACCTAACCCCTAACCACAACCCTACTCCTAACACCAAACCCCTAAACCTAAGCCTAACCATAAGCCCTAAACCTAACCCTAAATCTAAACCTAAATCTAACCCCTAACCACAACCCTACTCCTAACACCAAACCCCTAAACCTAAGCCTAACCATAACCCCTAAACCTAACCCTAAATCTAAACCTAAATCTAACCCCTAACCACAACCCTACTCCAAACCTCAAAACCTTTAAACTGAGCCTGACCCTAACTCCTCCTAAACCTAACCCAAACACTTACCCTAAGCCTAAACCTAACCCCTAACCATAACCATACTCCTAACCATACTCCCCTAACCCTTAAAACTAAGCCCTAACCCCTAACCTCTAACCCATAACCCTAACCTTAACCCCTAAGCCTAACCCTAACCCCTATCCTAACCCTAACCCCTACCCTTAACCCTAACCCTAACCCTTAAGCCTAACCCACCCCTCCCTTTGCAAATCCTCACTCATCTCTCCTCCTCCTACCCCTTTCCCCCCCACACACACTAAAACTGTCTCTCTGCTGTTTCTTTCCCATTAGAAAACCCAAACATTCCCAGAGGAACAGAGGACTCCAATGGTGAGTGGTGGTGGCACTGGGATCCCAAACTGAACTCCCCCCAGGGAGGGAAGGGGCATGCAGGAAGTATCTCTCCCTTGCACTGCTCCAAACCCAAGACCATCTCCCCTTGGATTGCCCCAAACCCTTGAGCCTCTCTCCTTGCATCCTCTTGACACTCTGCTTGCCCCACCCTAATTCCTTGACACCTCTCTTTCCCCACCCTAAACCCCTGGGCACCTCTCCTTGCCTCACCCCAAACCCTTGGCCATCTCTCTTTGCCTCACCCCAAACCCTTGGCCATCTGTCTGTGCCTCACCCCAAACCTTGGCCATCTCTCCTTGCCTCATCCCAAACCCTTGGCCATCTCTCTGTGCCTCATCCCAAACCCTTGGCCATCTCTCTGTGCCTCATCCCAAACCCTTGGCCATCTCTCTGTGCCTCATCCCAAACCCTTGGCCATCTCTCTGTGCCTCATCCCAAACCCTTGGCCATCTCTCTGTGCCTCATCCCAAACCCTTGGCCATCTCTCTGTGCCTCATCCCAAACCCTTGGCCATCTCTCTGTGCCTCACCCCAAACCCTTGGCCATCTCTCCTTGCCTCACCCCAAACCCTTGGCCATCTCTCCTTGCCTCACCCCAAACCCTTGGCCATCTCTCTGTGCCTCACCCCAAACCCTTGGCCATCTCTCCTTGTATTGCCCCAAGCCCTTAAGCCTCTCTCCTTGCATCATCTCAAGCCCTTGGCACCTGTCCTTGCCCCACCCTGAACCACCTGACACCTCTCCTTGCCCCACCCTAAACCCCTGGCCACCTCTCCTTGTGCCACCCCAAACCCTTGGCCACCTCTCCTTGTGCCACCCCAAACCCTTGGCCACCTCTTTTTGTGCCACTCCAAACCCTTGGCCACCTCTCTTAGTGGCTTGGCCACCTCTCTTTGTGCCACCCCAAACCCTTGGCCACCTCTCTTAGTGCCACCCCAAACCCTTGGCCACCTCTCTTAGTGCCACTCCAAACCCTTGGCCACCTCTCTTAGTGCCACTCCAAACCCTTGGCCACCTCTCTTAGTGCCACCCCAAACCCTTGGCCATCTCTCCTTGCCTTATCCCACACCCTTGGCCATCCCTTCCTTCCTCACCCCAAACCCTTGGCAGCAGGGATGTCCTTGCACCCAGAGAGGCCCCACAGGGGAGCACCCCTGCCCTGTTTTCCACCCCACACAACCTTCCACAGCAAGCTTAGGAGCAGGAGCCCATCCAAGGGCAGGAGATTGAACACATCTGGGTGCTGAGTTCTGCACATTGGCCACAGCAACCCCAGGCAGTGCTACAGGCTGGGGGCAGAGTGGCTGAGAGCAGCCAGGCAGAGAGGGACCTGGGGGGAGTGGTCGATGGTAGGCTGAACAGGAGCCAGCAGTGTGCCCAGGGGGCCAAGAAGGCCAAGGGCATCCTGGCCTGCAGCAGGAAGACTGTGGCCAGCAGGAGCAGGGAGGTCATTGTGCCCTGTGCTCAGCACTGCTGAGGCCACACCTTGAGTCCTGTGTCCAGTTCTGGGCTCCTCAGGTTAGGAAAGCTGTTGAGCTGCTGGAAGGTGTCCAGAGAAGGGCAAGAAAGCTGGGGAGGGGTCTGGAGCACAGCCCTGGGAGGAGAGGCTGAGGGAGCTGGGGTTGCTTAGCCTGCAGAAGAGGAGGCTCAGGGGAGACCTTCTTGCTCTCTGCAACTCCCTGAAGGGAGGTTGGAGCCAGGTGGGGGTTGGTCTCTTCTCCCAGGCAGGCACCCAGCCCCAGAACAAGAGGACACAGTCTCAAGCTGTGCCAGGGGGAGGTTTAGGCTGGAGGTTAGGAAGAAATTCTACACAGAGAGAGAGGTTGGCCCTTGGGATGTGCTGCCTGGGGAGGGGTGGAGTCCCCATCCCTGGAGGTGCTCAGGAGGAGGCTGGATGGGGTGCTTGGTGCCATGGGTTATTGATCAGGAGGCGTTGGCTGATGGGTTGGACGGGATGATCTCGAAGGTCTCTTCCAGCCTGGTTTCTTCTGGGTGTTCTAAATGTTCTTTGCTGCCAAGCCGCAAGCCACAGCTGCCTAACCTCCTCTCCCCCTTTCTCCCCCTGCCCAGGTTCACTGCTCAGCCACTGCAGCTTCAGACTAGTTTTGGCGCTTACCCTAACAGTGATCCTGGAGCTAACGTGAAGCTTCACCTGCCTCTCCCTCCTCCTCCTCCTCCTCTTCCTCCATACAGCTCCAGCCAGCATTGACACCTCTGTCAAGTCGGTTCTCTTGCTCTCTTTAGTTTGATTCTGGGTTGGTTTGGGGTGGTTGGTCTTCTTTTCTATACTGGTTCCGAGTCTTGGTCTCTCTCTGTCTGTGTCTTGGCTTCCTCAGACAACTGAATTAAAAGGAAACAAAAGGAAAGGAAAAGGAGGGTTGGGAAGGGTTGGGGTTGTGGTTCATGGTCTGCCTTGTGCCCGGGCTTGAGGGTTGGGGTTCATGGTCTGCCTTGTGCCTGGGGTGGCCCAGCCCTGCCTTGGGGTATCCCAGAGGGAAGGGAAGGGAAGGAAGGGAAGGAAGGGAAGGGAAGGGAAGGAAGGGAAGGAAGGAAGGAAGGGAAGGAAGGGAAGGAAGGGAAGGGAAGGGAAGGGAAGGAAGGGAAGGAAGGGAAGGGAAGGGAAGGGAAGGGAAGGGAAGGGAAGGGAAGGGAAGGGAAGGGAAGGAAGGGGGAAGGGAAGGGAAGGAAGGAAGGGAAGGAAGGAAGGGAAGGGAAGGGAAGGAAGGGAAGGAAGGGAAGGGAAGGAAGGAAGGAAGGGAAGGGAAGGGAAGGAAGGGAAGGAAGGAAGGAAGGGAAGGGAAGGGAAGGGAAGGGAAGGAAGGGAAGGGAGCAGCACAAGTCCCAGCGGGCATGGAGGCTCCAGACCAGAGCTCTGCACCCTCCTCTGCTCTGTGTCCCCCTTCCTGGCCCTCTTGGCTGGTTGTCACCATGGAAACCCACCATGGCCAGATCCTGGTCATTCCTACTCTGCCCTGTGCCACCCTTCCTGTCCCACTGGCTGATTGTCACCATGGAGACCCACCATGGTCAGATCCTGGTCATTCCTACTGCACCCTGTGCCACTGGAGCCACCCCAGCATGGCATTAACCCCTCTGCAAGCTGGCTCCTTGCAAAACCCAGCTGCTTTTAGCCCAATCCTGCCTGGTGCTGGTGGTTTGCCTGGCTGCTTCCCCTCCTTGTGTCGCCCCAAGAGCCTCTAAGCCTGAAGCAGGATCCCCGGGGAGCAGGTGGAGAGGGAGGGGGAAGGCAGCTGGGAGGCTCCCTCCTCCTTTTCCTTTGGGAGCTCTTAATCCCAGAGGATTAGCCAGCAGCCATGTGGTGCTTCATCCTTCCAGAGCTCCCCAAGAGTGATCAGCATTATGATTATGATTATTATTATTACTATTATGATTAATTATTGTGAAGCAGCTTCAGTCCCTGCCATGCCCCACTGCCAGCCTCGCCTCAGGCACTCTCCCAGCCTCACAAGGAGCTGAACCTCAGGAGCTCCTTCCAGGAGCTAAAAGCTCCTGCCTTAGAAAGTGGGCTGGAGGCAGCACTGGGCTGGGTGGGATGCAGGAGGGACAGCAGCTCTGTCCTGGTGGGCTGGAGGCAGCACTGGGCTGGGTGGGATGCAGGAGAATCAGCAGCTCTGTCCTGGTTGATAATGTGGGCTGGAGGCAGCACTGGGCTGGGTGGGATGCAGGAGGGGCAGCAGCTCTGTCCTGGTTGATAATGTGGGCTGGAGGCAGCACTGGGCTGGGTGGGATGCTGGGTGGGAGCAGATGATTCTCCCCCTCTGCTCAGCCCTGGGGAGACCCCACTTGGAGTACTGCCTCCAGGTCTGGAGCCCCTATGACAAGAGGGATCTGGAGGTGCTGGAAGGTGTCCAGAGCAGGGCCACGAGGAGGAGCAGAGGGCTGGAGCACCTCTCCTGTGAGGACAGACTGAAGGAGTTGGGGCTGTTCAGTCTGGAGAAGAGAAGGCTCCCAGGTGACCTCATTGTGGCCTTCCAGGATCTGCAGGGGGCTCCAAGAAGGCTGGGGAGGGACTGCTCAGGATCTCAGGTAGGGATAGGACTAGGGGGAATGGAATGAAGCTGGAGGTGGGGAGATTCAGGCTGGAGGTGAGGAGGAAGTTCTTCCCCAGGAGAGTGGTGAAGCCCTGGAATGGGTTGTGCAGGGAGGTGGTTGAGGCCCTGTCCCTGGAGGTGTTTAAGGCCAGGCTGGATGAGGCTCTGGCCAGCCTGATGTAGTGTGGGGTGTCCCTGCCCATGGGACATGATGATGATCCTTGTGGTCCCTTCCAACCCTGACTGACACTGTGATACTATGATAACCTTTGCTTTTAAGGGCAATCTTTGCTTTTTAGGGCAACCTTTGCTTTTTAGGAGAACCTTTGGCTCTTAGGAGAACCTTTGGTTTTCAGGACAACCTTTGGCTTTTAGGACAACCTTGCTTTTTTAGGAGAACCTTTGGGTTTCAGGTGAACCTTTGGGTTTCAGGTGAACCTTTGGGTTTTAGGTGAACCTTTGGTTCTTAGGAGACCCTTTGGGTTTTAGGAGACCCTTTGGGTTTTAGGTGAACCCTTTGGTTCTTAGGAGACCCTTTGGTTCTTAGGAGACCCTTTGGTTCTTAGGAGACCCTTTGGTTCTTAGGAGAACCTTTGGGTTTTAGGTGAACTTTGGTTTTGGTTCTTAGGAGAACCTTTGGGTTTTAGGTGAACCTTTGGGTTTTAGGTGAACCTTTGGGTTTTAGGTGAACCTTTGGGTTTTAGGTGAACCTTTGGTTCTTAGGTGACCTTTGGGTTTGGGTTTTAGGTGAACCTTTGGGTTTTAGGTGAACCTTTGGTTCTTAGGAGAACCTTTGGGTTTTAGGTGAACCTTTGGTTCTTAGGTGAATCTTTGGTTCTTAGGAGAACCTTTGGGTTTTAGGTGAACCTTTGGTTCTTTAGGTGAATCTTTGGTTCTTAGGAGAACCTTTGGGTTTTAGGTGAATCTTTGGTTCTTAGGAGAACCTTTGGGTTTTAGGTGAACCTTTGGTTCTTAGGAGAACCTTTGGGTTTTTAGGTGAACCTTTGGTTCTTAGGTGAATCTTTGGTTCTTAGGAGAACCTTTGGGTTTTAGGTGAACCTTTGGGTTTTAGGTGAACCTTTGGTTTTAGGTGAACCTTTGGTTCTTAGGTAAATCTTTGGTTCTTAGGTGAATCTTTGGTTCTTAGGTGAACCTTTGGGTTTTAGGTGAACCTTTGGTTCTTAGGAGAACCTTTGGGTTTTAGGTGAACCTTTGGTTCTTAGGAGAACCTTTGGTTCTTAGGAGACCCTTTGGGTTTTAGGAGAACCTTTGGGTTTTAGGTGAACCTTTGGTTCTTAGGAGACCCTTTGGTTCTTAGGAGAACCTTTGGGTTTTAGGTGAACCTTTGGTTCTTAGGAAAACCTTTGGTTTTAGGTGAACCTTTGGTTTTTAGGTGAACCTTTGGGTTTTAGGTGAACCTTTGGTTCTTAGGTGAACCTTTGGGTTTTAGGTGAACCTTTGGTTTTAGGTGAACCTTTGGTTCTTAGGAGAACCTTTGGGTTTTAGGTGAACCTTTGGTTCTTAGGTGAATCTTTGGTTCTTAGGAGAACCTTTGGGTTTTAGGTGAACCTTTGGTTCTTAGGTGAATCTTTGGTTCTTAGGAGAACCTTTGGGTTTTAGGTGAACCTTTGGTTCTTAGGAGAACCTTTGGGTTTTAGGTGAACCTTTGGGTTTTAGGTGAACCTTTGGTTCTTAGGAGAACCTTTGGGTTTTAGGTGAACCTTTGGTTCTTAGGTGAACCTTTGGGTTTTAGGTGAACCTTTGGTTCTTAGGTGAACCTTTGGGTTTTAGGTGAACCTTTGGGTTTTAGGTGAACCTTTGGTTCTTAGGTGAACCTTTGGGTTTTAGGTGAACCTTTGGGTTTTAGGTGAACCTTTGGTTCTTAGGTGAATCTTTGGTTCTTAGGAGAACCTTTGGGTTTTAGGTGAACCTTTGGGTTTTAGGTGAACCTTTGGTTCTTAGGTGAATCTTTGGTTCTTAGGTGAACCTTTGGGTTTTAGGTGAATCTTTGGTTCTTAGGAGAACCTTTGGGTTTTAGGTGAACCTTTGGGTTTTAGGTGAACCTTTGGTTCTTAGGTAAATCTTTGGTTCTTAGGTGAATCTTTGGTTCTTAGGTGAACCTTTGGGTTTTAGGTGAATCTTTGGTTCTTAGGAGAACCTTTGGGTTTTAGGTGAACCTTTGGGTTTTAGGTGAACCTTTGGTTCTTTGGTTTTAAATCTTTGGTTCTTAGGTGAACCTTTGGTTCTTAGGTAAATCTTTGGTTCTTAGGTGAATCTTTGGTTCTTAGGTGAACCTTTGGGTTTTAGGTGAATCTTTGGTTCTTAGGAGAACCTTTGGGTTTTAGGTGAACCTTTGGTTCTTAGGAGACCCTTTGGTTCTTAGGAGAACCTTTGGGTTTTAGGTGAACCTTTGGTTCTTAGGAGAACCTTTGGGTTTTAGGTGAACCTTTGGTTCTTAGGAGAACCTTTGGGTTTTAGGTGAACCTTTGGTTCTTAGGAGAACCTTTGGATTTTAGGTGAACCTTTGGTTCTTAGGAGAACCTTTGGGTTTTAGGTGAACCTTTGGATCTTAGGAGAACCTTTCTTTTTCAGGACAACCTTTGCTTTTTAGGACAACCTTTCTTTTTAGGAGACCCTTTGATTCTTAGGAGACCCTTTGGTTTTTTAGGACAACCTTTGGTTTTTAGGATGAGCTTTCTTTTTTAGGGGGAACCTTTGCTTTTTAGGGGGAACCTTTGCTTTTTAGGGGGAACCTTTGCTTTTTAGGGGAACCTTTCTTTTTTAGGTGAACCTTTGGGGTTGTCCAGGCAGCCTTTTATTTTTTTTTTTTTTTCAGGCAACCTTTTGCTTTTTAGGAGAACCTTCATTCATTTATTTTTAGGAGAACCTTTCTTTTTGACGAGAACCTTTATTCCTTACCCCGGGAATCAGCATGATTACACACATCCCCCACCCCCCATTACCAAGCAGCCCCACACCACACCACCGCGGCCGCTTCTCAGCCCCGCTCGCTGGCTTGGAGATGCTCCAGGGCCCTCGTCCCAGAGTGATTAAACAACCATTAGAGCCTCTCGCTTCGGGGAAAAAAAAAAAAAAAAAAAAAGAGGATTTACAGCCTCCCAAAGCTCCATTTAAATGCAAATGTGGCGGTTTGCACCCGCAACCATGGAAATGAGGAAGCTTACGGCGGCAGCGCCACCAACCTCTCCGGCTTCGCCTGGTGGCATCGCGGGAGAAACGTGACCCGGTCCAGCAGCTGGGAGAGGACTGCTGGGCTCGGTGGTCCTGCAGCCTAAACCCACCCCTTGGTGTGCGTTCAGGGTGTTTGGCCTGGTAATTGATTAAGCTGTAGGCTGGGAGCGTCTTGGCACCAAAGCAATGAGTGAGGGGATGCGGGAAGCTCCCTGGAGCTGCTCAAGGCCAGGCTGGGTGAGGTGTTGAGCAACCTGAGCTAGTGGAAGGTGTCCCTGTCCATGGCAGACTGGATGTGAGGAAGAAGTTGTTGCCCAGGAGGGTGGTGAGAGCCTGGCACAGGCTGCCCAGGGAGGTGGTGGAAGCCTCCTGCCTGGAGGTGTTTGCAGCCAGGCTGGAGGTGGCTGTGAGCAACCTGCTGGAGTGTGAGGTGTCCCTGCCCGTGGCAGGGGGGTTGGAGCTGGCTGAGCCTTGAGCTCCCTTCCAACCCTGACAATTCTCTGAGTCTTGTTGATTTTCACAGAATCACTGAAACACTCAGGTTGAAGAAGAGCCAAAGGATCACCAAGTCCAACCCAGAACCCTTCTCTACAAGGGTCACCCCTAAAGCATAGCCCCAAGCACCACATCCAAACCACCTTGAAGCACAGCCAGGCTTGGGGACTCCACCACCTCCCTGGGCAGCACATTCCAATCCCTGACCACTCTTTTTCCTCCTGTCCAGCCTAAACCTACCCAGTGGCAGCTTGAGGCCATTCCCTCTTCTTCTGTCACTGATCACCTGCTGTTATTACAGCAGCAACCTCTCCACAATGTCCTTTTCGGGTAGATGTAGACAGCAATGAGGCCTCCCCTCAGCCTCCTCTTTTCCAAACTGAAACTCCAGATGGGACAGAAGTTTAGGGGGAGCTGGAATCTGACCATCCCAAAGCCAAGGTCACTGCCCTGGTTCCTAACAGCCCTGGAAGAAGTCAAAGGGGAACTTCAAAACATCAGTGCTCCCTGGGCAGCACCTTCCAATACTCCACAAGGGTCACCCCTAAAGCACAGCCCCAAGCACCACATCCAAACCACCTTGAAGCACAGCCAGGCTCGGGGACTCCACCACCTCCCTGGGCAGCACATCCCACTCCCTGACCACTCTTTTTCCTCCTGTCCAGCCTAAACCTACCCAGCGGCAGCTTGAGGCCATTCCCTCTTCTTCTGTCACTAACCACATGTGAATCTACGAATTACAAAGGGCAGCAATTAAATCCCTGGGTTCCCCCTCCCCCTCTGAGCTCTCACCACCCCTCAGCTCCCACCACCCCTCAGCTCCCACCACCCCCAGCTCCCACCACCCCCAGCTCCCACCACCCCCCAGCTCCCACCACCCCTCAGCTCCCACCACCCCCCAGCTCCCACCACTCCCCACCCTGATGTTTGAGGCCCCCGGCAGTGAATAATGCAGGAAGCTGGAGGGGTGGAGGGAAGAAGGGAGGGGGATGGAGAAGCCGCTGAGGTTGTTCCATTATTGATGAGAGCTGACAGATCGGTGGCTGACGACCTGCCTGAGCGAGACGATTAGCTGGTGAAAAATTAATCGCCGCTTCGTGACGCCAGCTGCAAACCCGACGGGCCCGAATTTCCGAGGACGCTCTGAGAAGGGTTTGGGTTTGCGTGGGTGGTTTTGGGGTTTGTTTTTTTCCCCTTTCACCCCTCTTTTTTTAAGCAAAACGAAGAGGCAATTAGAGGCGATTAGAGTCACAAGCGCCCCAGACGTCAGCGCTGCTCGCAGGCGCCGCCGCGGCTTGGCCCCGGCCCCGTGAGGATCGACCCGCAGCGGAGCTGCATCTTTGCCGTCACAGAATCAGTAAGGCTGGAAAACACCTCAGAGCTCAGCAAGTCCAACCTGGCACCCAGCACCTCCTGACAGCTAAACCACGGCTCCAAGTGCCACATCCAAGCCCCTCTTGAACACCTCCAGGGATGGGGACTCCACCACCTCCCTGGGCAGCACATCCCAATGGCCAACAACTCTCTCTGGGAAGAAGTTTCTCCTCACCTCCAGCCTGAACTTCCCCTGGCACAGCTTGAGATGATGTGAAATGTCACAATGTCACAGTATCACAGTATCACTAAGGTTGGAAGAGACCTCAAAGATCATCGAGTCCAACCTGTCACCACAGACCCCACGACTAGGCCATGGCTCCAAGTGCCACAGCCAAGGCCCTCTTGAACACCTCCAGGGATGGGGACTCCACCATCTCCCTGGGCAGCACATCCCAATGGTGAATGACTCTCTCAGCCTTCTCAGCCCCAGGATTCTCAGCCTCTCTTCACAGGGGAGATGCTCAAGTCCTCAGATCATCCTCACGGCTCTCCCTTGGACTCTCTCCAACAGGTCTCTGTCTCTCTTGACCTGGGGAGCCCAGAGCTGGACACAGGATTGCAGCTGTGGTCTCAGCAGGGCAGAGCAGAGAGGTAGAAGAACCTTCCCAGCCCTGCTGGCCACACTCCTCTTGCTGCACCCCAGGACACCATTGGCTCTCTTGGCCACCAGGGCACATTGATGTTCCATGCAGCACCTGCTGTCTACCAGCACTCCAAGGTCTTTCTCCTTGGAGCTGCTCTCCAGCAGAGCAGCCTCTAACCTGTCAGAATAGACTAGACTAGGATAGGATAGGATAGGATAGGATAGGATAGAATAGAATAGAATAGAATAGAATAGAATAGAATAGAATAGAATAGAATAGAATAGAATAGAATAGAATAGAATAGAATAGAATAGAATAGAATAGGAATTAACCAGGTTGGAAAAGACCTTTGAGATCATTGAGTCCAACCTATCACCCAACACCATCTAATCAACTAAACCATGGCACCAAGTGCCACATCCAATCCTTTTTTGAACACTTCCAGGGACAGGGACAGTGATTACACTCAAGATGACCTGTTCCATGATCTTGCCTGGCACTGAGCTCAGGCTGACAGGTGTGGAATTCCCTGGCTCATCCAGCTGGCCCTTCTTGTGGACCTGTAACTTTGCAGGTGACACCAAGCTGGGGGCAGGAGTTGATCTGTTAGAGGGCAGAAGGGCTCTGCAGATGGACCTTGCCAGGCTGCACAAATGGGCAGAGTCCAACAGGATGGCATTCAGCAAGTCCAAGTGCCAGGTGCTGCACTTTGGCCACAGCAACCCCAGGCAGAGCTACAGGCTGGGGGCAGAGTGGCTGAGAGCAGGCAGGCAGAAAGGGACCTGGGGGGAGTGGTTGAGAGCAGCTGAACATGAGCCAGCAGTGTGCCCAGGGGCCCAAGAAGGCCAAGGGCATCCTGGCCTGCAGCAGGAAGAGTGTGGCCAGCAGGAGCAGGGAAGTCATTGTGCCCTGTGCTCAGCACTGGTTAGGCCACACCTGGAGTCCTGTGTCCAGTTCTGGGCTCCTCAGTTTAAGAAGGACATTGAGAGACTTGAAGGTGTCCAGAGAAGGGCAACAAGGCTGGGGAGGGGTCTGGAGCACAGCCCTGGGAGGAGAGGCTGAGGGAGCTGGGGTTGCTTAGCCTGCAGAAGAGGAGGCTCAGGGGAGACCTTCTTGCTCTCTGCAACTCCCTGAAGGGAGGTTGTAGCCAGGTGGGGGTTGGGCTCTTCTGCCAGGCAGGCAGCCAGCACCAGAACAAGAGGACACAGTCTCAAGCTGTGCCAGGAGAGGTTTAGGCTGGATGGTAGGAAGAAGTTCTTCATAGAGAGAGAGATTGGCCATTGGGATGTGCTGCCCAGGGAGGTGGTGGAGTCCCCATCCCTGGAGGTGCCTGGGAGGAGACTTGATAGGCTGCTTGGTGCCATGGTTGAGTTGATCAGATGGTGTTGGGTGATAGGTTGGACTTGATGATCTTGAAGGTTTTTTCCAACCTGGTTTATTCCATCCCATCCCATCCCATCCCATCCCATCCCATCCCATCCCATCCCATCCCATCCCATCCCATCCCATCCCATCCCATCCCATCCCATCCCATTCCATTCCATCCCATCCCATCCCACTCTGTTCAGCATTGGCTGGGAGGACATCTCAGCACTCACAGAATGCAGCTGAGGGTGGGAAATGTACCCCCCAAGAAGGTTCAGGTGCTCATCCAAAGCACCAAAGGCATTTCCTGAGCTCATGCAAGGGCTGCTGAGCACCAGCAGATGCTTTGGCTGGCTGCAGACACCAGGCAGGAGCTCCACCACCCACCCATGGCAAGACCACCTCCTACCACAACCACCCAGAGCCCAGGCCGCTGGGACTCATCACTGACATTATACAAGGAGATGTTTGAGCAGCTCCTGAGTTGATTTGGCAAATCCCAGCAGACTGGGAACAAGTTAGCAGGGAGCATTTCCCTGCATACAAAGAGGAGCAGCCCACCCCCACCCCCAGTTGGGCTGCTGCTGTGCAGCCTCTCAGGGCCTCATTTCTTCCCGCAGCTCTCAGTGTGAGAGATGTTCCCCTCGGGGGAGAAGGGAATTAATTTGCTCCCTTTGAATTCAGCTCGCTCAGAAGCGGCTGCAGAGGGCTGCCGGTCCCCAGGCCCCCTCCTCTCCCCCAGCACCGCCCCCCACCGCGGGCCCGGCGTGGGGACTGCCTGCCTCGGGGGCAATGGGGACGGCAGCTCCCCTGCATCTTTGAAATGCAGATCAGGTTGAGCCACAGAAGCAGAGAACCGCAGAATTGTCAGGGTAAGAAGGGAGCTCAAGGCTCAGCCAGCTCCAACCCCTGCCACGGGCAGGGACACCTCACACCGCAGCAGGTTGCTCACAGCCATCTCCAGCCTGGCTGCAAACACCTCCAGGCAGGAGGCTTCCACCACCTCCCTGGGCAGCCTGTGCCAGGCTCTCACCACCCTCCTGGGGAACAACTTCTTCCTCACAGCCAATCTCAATCTCCCCACTTCTAGTTCTGCTCCATCCCCCCCAGTCCTATCCCTCCCTGGCACCCTCAAAAGTCCCTCCCCAGCTTGCTTGAAGCCCCCTGCAGATCCTGGAAGGCCACAATGAGGTCTCCCTGGAGCCTTCTCCTCTCCAGACTGCACAACCCCAACTCTCTCAATCTGTCCTCACAGAAGCTCATCCTTGCTCATCCTTGTGGCCCTTCTCTGGACACCTTCCAGCCCCTCCAGACCCTTCCTGGCACAGAGGCTTCAGAACTGGACCCAGAGCTGCAGCTGTGGTCTCAGCAGAGTGGAGCAGAGGGGCAGAATCCCCTCCCTGGCCCTGCTGGCCACACTTCTCTTGCTGCAGCCCAGGCTCTGCTTGGCTCTCTGGGCTGCAAGTGCTCCCTGCTGGCTCCTGCTGAGCTTCTCCTCCCCAGCACTCCCAAGTCCTTTTCTTCAGGGCTGCTCTCAAACCAGTCCCTGCCCAGCCTGGATCAGTGCCTGGGATTGCCCTGCCCCAGCTGCAGGACCTTGCCCTTGGCCTTGTTGAACCTCATGAGGTTGTCTCTCCAACCTGGTTTGGGTCAGAAGAGACCTTCAAGATCATCCAGTTCCAACCCCCCTGCCATGGGCAGGGACACCTCCCACCAGCCCAGGTTCCTCAAGGCCTCATCCAACCTAGGCTTGAACACCTCCAGGGAGGGGGCAGCCACAACCTCCCTGGGCAGCCTGTGCCAGTGTCATCACTGACACCTCCCCAGGAGGAGAAAGAAAGAAGTGACTCCATCTGGCATTCTCCATGTCTCAGTTTCCCCAGATGACTCCAACCCCTGCACTCAAGGTTCTGTGGCCATGGTGGTGCTGGGTTGACAGCTGGACTTGATCATCTTAGAGCTCTTTTCTCTCCTTTGTGATTCTATGACATCCCACACACAGAGGAGCAGCTGAGGGAGCTGGGGTGGTTTAGTCTGGAGAAAAGGAGGCTGAGGGGAGACCTTCTGTCTCTCTATAGCTCCTTGAAAGGAGGCTGGAGCCAGGTGGGGGTTGGTCTCTTCTCCCTAGTATCAGGTGATAGAAGGAGAGGAAATGGCCTGAAGCTGTGCCAGGGAAGGGTTAGGTTAGACACAAGGAACAATTTCTGTCCTGCAAGAGTGGTCAGGCATTGGCACAGGCTGCCCAGGGAGGTGGTGGAGTCCCCACCCCTCCAAGGTGGTCAAGAAACCTATGGCCATGGCACTTGGGGCCAGGGTTTGCTGTCCACAGTGGGGTTAGGTAGCTGGCTGGACACGATTTTAGAGGTCTTTTCCCACCAAACAACTCTCTGATCACTCCAAAACAACCACTCACAGCTTTCCCATCCCTTCCCATCCCAAATTTCTTCCTGGTCCCAGGTGGGTTTGTCGCCTTTCCTTAGCTCACCCTCTCCCTGCGCACGCAGATGCAGATCTCCATCAGCTGCGAGAGTTTCACTCCTGCCAACACTCTTCACTGCTGGATTGCTACCACACCCCCCTCCTCCCAAAGCCCTCAGCTGCTTTTCCACCGGGCTCTTAATCTCCCTGCCACTTGCAAGCTGGCCTCAGAGAGACCCCAGAAGCTCTCAGGCTGTTTCCTGTCACCCTTCGTTAGCTGCCGTGCCACAACCCAGAGCCGCCCAATTAGTCACCCGCCCGCCCGCCCCGGGGAGCAGCTGCTCAGCCTCAGACCAAAGGTCTGCCCGGCACCAGGCTGCTTCTCCCTCCCTTCCCCAAGCCTCCCCCTCGTGGGAGGTGAGAGACCTTTCCTGGGAAACCCAATTCCCTTTCCTTTCCTCCGCTCCAGGATCTTTTAAACAGCAAAAGAATCAGAGAATCAATGAGGTTGGAAAAGACCTCAGAGGTCAGCAAGTTCAACCTATTGCCAAACACCCAACACCTCCTGGCAACCAAACCATGGCTCCAAGGGCCACATCCAAGCCCCTCTTGAACACCTCCAGGCATGGGGACTCCACCACCTCCCTGGGCAGCACATTCCAATGGCCAATTCCTCTTGCTGGGAAGAACTTTCTCCTCACCTCCAGCCTAAACTTCCCCTGGCACAGCTTGAGGCTGTGTCCTCTTGTTCTGGGGCTGGTTGCCTGCCTGGGAGAAGAGACCAACCCCCACCTGGCTACAACCTCCCTTCAGGGAGTTGGAGAGAGCAAGAAGGTCTCCCTGAGCCTCCTCTTCTGCAGGCTAAGCAACCCCAGCTCCCTCAGCCTCTCCTCCCAGGGCTGTGCTCCAGACCCCTCCCCAGCCTCGTTGCCCTTCTCTGCACACGCTCAAGTCTCTCAATGTCCTTCTTAAATCGAGGAGCCCAGAACTGGATTAGAAGCCAACCATGCCTTGGGTTGCATCAGAGGACCCATGGGCAGTAAATGGAGAAAAATGATTCTGCCCCTCTGTTCTGCTCTGGTGGGAGCTCACCTGGAGCCCTGTGTCCAGTTATGGGGCCTCAAACACAAGGATGTGGAACTGTTAGAGCAGGTCCAGAGGAGGCCATGAAGATGATCAAGCATTTCACCTATGGGTGCAGCCTGCAGGAGTTGGGGCTGCTCAGCCTGGAGAAGAAAAGGCTCCAAGGAGACCTTAGAGCAGCCTTCCAGTATTTGAAGGGGGCTACAAGAAAGCTGGGGAGGGACTTTATGCAAGGGCTTGGGGTGACAGGATGAGGGCCAATGGCTTTGAGCTGGAAGAGGGGAGACTGAGGCTGAAGATGGGGAAGAAATTCTTTGGAGTGAGGGTGGGGAGGCACTGGCACGGGTTGCCCAGGGGGGTTGTGGATGCCCCTTCCCTGCAGGTGTTCAAGGTCAGGTTGGATAAAGGCTTTGAGCAACCTGAACTAGTGGGAAGAGTCCCTGCCCAGGGCAGGGGGTAGGAACTGGATGACCTTTGAGGTCCCTTCCAGCCCAAACCATTCTAGGAATCTCTGATTCCGATCTCTAACTGTTCTGAGGGTGAAGCATTTTCCTTCTGGAGTCCAACCGGAATCTCCTCAGCGGTAACTTGTACCCATTCCCCCTCATCTTCCCCTCCCAACAAGGGAGTCTCCATCTCCTTGGCAGCCACCCTTTCTGCCCTGGGAGATAAAGGATCCCTTTCCTCCCGCCGCGCTCCCTTCCGCCTTGCTCCGAGCGTCTCTGTTTACCAGGCTAATAAAGCCAGCTCTGTGCTGCCAGCTCCAGGGCTGCACCTTTCTGTCCCCTGGAGCCCAGCCCATGCAAAAAGAAAAACACCAACCAAACTTGGCTCTGCAAACCTCCTCCCAGCTCTCTCACCCTCTCAAAGTCACCTTGCCCCCGAAAACCCTTCCAGCTCGGCGCTCCGGCTTCGCTCGGCAATCATTAATCGGCTTCTCCGCATGCCCGGCTATGGCAAAATGCCCCAGCAGGTAACCCTGCCCTGGCACTCCGACATGCAGCTGGCCAGCAAGCTGGTCCTCTCTGCCGCAGCTCTGCTCCTCCTGACCCTGGCATACAGGTTCTATAGGTCCCGCTCGCTCGCCGGGGGCAGGACCCCGCCCGCGGAGGTGGGAGAGGAGAGGGAAAGCGCTTCCCGGCACGGCCGCGGGGATGGGGACGGGGAGGTCGCTCTGCGGCGGAGGAGGGGGCTTGGTGAGGAGGTGAGGAGGGCTGGTGGGCATGGAGAGGTGGGTGGGGAGCAAGGAAGCGGTCTTGGGCGGTCGTGGGACGTGGTGTGTGGCAACCTGTGGGGAGAGAAGGCTGCTGAGGGGGGATGGAGGAGGAAGGAGAGGAGATGGAGGAGGAAGGAGAGGAGATGGAGGAGGAAGGAGAGGAGATGGTGTGTGAGCTGGGGTTGAGGGATGGGAGAGCAGGGGTGGCCGGGAGGGAAAGTGGGCTAAGTGAGCAGGGGAGCAACCAGGGAAGGGAGATGGGAAGTGAGTTGGGAAGCCAGCTGGGAAGTGAGTTGGGAAGCCAGCTGGGAAGGGAGATGGGAAGTGAGTTGGGAAGCCAGCCAGGAATGGATCTGGAAGTTGGTCTGGGAAGTGAATTAGGAAGCAAGCCAGGAAGTGAGCTGGCAAGCAAGAGAGGACACAAGCTAGGAAGGGAGATGGGAAGTAAGTTGGGAAGCCAGCCAGGAATGGATCTGGAAGTTGGTCTGGGAAGTGAGTTAGGAAGCAAGCCAGGAAGTGAACTGGCAAGCAAGAGGGAACACAAGCTAGGAAGGGAGATGGGAAGTAAGTTGGGAAGACAGCCAGGAATGGATATAGAAGTTGGTCTGGGAAGTGAGCTGGGAAGCAATTCTGGAAGTGAGCTGGCAAGCAAGAGAGAACACAAGTTAGGCAGAGAGACGGGAAGCAAGTTGGGAAGCCAGCTAGGAAGGGAGATGGGAAGTAAGTTGGGAAGCCAGCCAGGAATGGATCTGGAATATGGTCTGGGGAGTGAGTTAGGAAGCAAGACTGGAAGTGAGGAGGAAAGTAAGTTGAGAAGTGAGCAGGGAAGTAAGCCAGGAAGAGAACTGGCAAGCAAGAGAGGACACAAGCTGGGAAGTGAGCTGGAAAGTAAGGTGGCAAGCAAGCCAGGAAGGAAGTCAGGAAGTAAGCCAGCAATTGAGCTGGGAAGAAAGGAAGGAAGTGAGCTAGGAAGCAAGTTGGGAAGGGAGCTAGCAAGTGAACAAGGAAGTGAGCTAAGAAGTGAGTTGGGAAAGGAGCCAGGAATTAACCTGAGAAGTTATCTGAGGAGTGAGCTAGGAAGCAAACCAGGAAGCGGACTGGGGAAAGAGTCAGGAAGCAAGTTGGGAAGTGAGCTGGCAAGCAAGCCAGGAAGTGATCTAGGAAATGAACCAGGAAGCAAGGTAGGAAGCCAGCCAGGAAGGGAGCCAAGCTCTCCTGACTCGAGGGGCACAGCCAAAAGCCCAAGCACCTCGAGGCAGGAGGCCTCACTTTCCCCAAGCTCCGAGCCTCCCCCTGCGACTGCTGATGCCCAGATGAGAGGTGATGGACTCACCCAAAGCACGGAGCAGGATGTGGCCATCAGAGGCATGAGCCAGGAAGCCAAGGGGTGCAGGGAGCTGATCCAGACCCTCAGCATCACCTCAGGCTTGGGGCTAACGATGACGGCGAGCAGTGCAGGGTCAGATGCCTCCTACTCTTTCTCCTCGGTGGCAAAGATCCAGGTGGAGGAGAACTACATCACGGAGCGGAGGGTGAAGGCTGGAGCTGGGCAGGCAGTCCCTGGCCTCAGAGGCAAAGTCTATGACTACTTTGTTCAGTCCATCTCCCAGTCCGTGGTGAAGAAGAGGTCTTCCCTCTACACCCCCCAGGAACCTCCCAGGGCCGCAGCTCAGAGCGGGTCACTGAGGAGCTGAAGAGGAGATCTGCAAGTCAGGAATCAGACCCAGCTCCTGCCACCCAGGAACCAGCCACACCCAGGAACCAGACCCAGCTCCTGCCACCCAGGAACCAGACCCAGCTCCTGCCACCCAGGAACCAGACCCAGCTCCTCAGCCACCCAGGAACCAGACCCAGCTCCTGCCACCCAGGAATCAGACCCAGCTCCTGCCCCCCAGGAATCAGACCCAGCTCCTGGAACCAGACCCAGCTCCTGCCCCCAGAGAATCAGACCCAGCTCCTGCCCCCGAGAATCAGACCCAGCTCCAGGAATCAGACCCAGCTCCTGCCACCCGAGAATCAGACCCAGCTCCTCCGAGAATCAGACCCAGCTCCAGCCACCCAGGAATCAGACCCAGCTCCTGCCACCCGAGAATCAGAATCAGACCCAGCTCCTGCCAGCCCGCCCCCCAGGAATCAGACCCAGCTCCTGCCCCCAGGAATCAGACCCAGCTGCACCACTCCAGCCACCCAGGAATCAGACCCAGCTTTCAGACCCACCATCTGCACCACTAGAGGATTTCCATAGCTCCACCACCCACGGGGAGGTTGGAGGTGCCCTCCGAACCGCCATCTCCCGGCCGCAAGGTCAGCATCCTCCAGATTGCCGACAGCCCCCACCTCCAGCTGCCCATGGAGGGGTTTGGGGTCACAGCAGAGGCCACCACGCCCCCTGCAAGCCCCAGGCGGGGCTGGGGCACGACGCTGACTTCTTCCAGACGTGGCCAGCCGCTCGTTTGGACCTGGGGAACTGCTACGAGGTCCTGTGCGCGGCCAAGGCGCGGAAGCTCGGCGAGCTGCAGGAGGCTGCCTACCAGGTGATGAGCGACAACTACCTGCAGGTGCTGCGGACGCCTGCCATCTACGGCCGCCTCAACGCCGCCGAGCGGGGAGCTCATCCTGCGCCGCCGGATGAAGGGCAAGAGGTGCGTGGCCGTGGCGGACGTCAGCCCGCAGGAGCCCGGCGACCCCGTGCCGGCCGCCTCTGCTACTACGACGAGGCGGGGGACAGCTGGCACCACCTCTGCCACCTGCCCCCCGAGGCGGTGTCCCGGGGCTGCGCCGTGTGCAGTATGTTCAACTACCTCTTCGTGGCGGCCGGCTGCGAGGGGGCGGGCCGGGCGAGGAGACCCTCCAACCGCGTCTTCTGCTACGACCCTTTGGCCAACCTCTGGAGGGAGATCTGCCCCTTGAACCAAGCCCGGCCCCGCTGCAAGCTGGTGGCGCTGGACGGCCACCTCTACGCCATCGGGGGCGAGTGCCTGTGCACGGTGGAGCGCTACGACCCCCGGCGGGACCGCTGGAGCTTCGCCGCCCCCTGCCCCGCGACACCTTCGCCGTGGCCCACGCGGCCGCCGCCTGCCAGGGGGAGATCTACGTGACGGGGGGGGACCCTGCGCTCCCTGCTGCTGCGCTACGCCGCCCGCACGGACAGCTGGAGCCTGGGCCTGGCCGGCGGCGGCAAGGAGAGGACGGTCGAGATGGTGAGCACCGACGGCTTCCTCTACCGCTTCGACCTCCACCCTAGCGCGGGCATCGGCGTCTACCGCTGCGGTGCCAAGGCCAAGCTGTGGTACCAGTGTGCCGCCTACCCCCTGCCCGACCTGCCCGGCTTCCAGTGCGCCGTGCTGGGCAGCTTGGTCCACTGCGTCGGTCGCCGCTTCCATCTGCGCTTCTTGGCTGACCACGTCTCGCCCCGCTTCGGGGCCAAGGAGCTGCAGCCCTTCCCGGAGCCCCGCGGCAGCCTCTTCCCGGCCGTCCTGGTGCTGCCAGAGGGAGGGAGGGTGCAGACAGAGGTCTGAGGGCTCCGTGCTGGGGTCTTGCGCGGCGGTGGTGGGGACTCAGTGGTGTGATGGCAAAAGCTGGGAGGAGGACGCTGACAGAACACTGGAACGGGGTGGAGATACTCAAGACCCACCTGGATGTGTTCCTGGGTGAGCTGCTCTAGGTGATCCTGCTCTGGCAGGGGGGTTGGAGTGGATGAGCTTTTCAGGTCCCTTCCAGCCCTCAACATTCTGTGATTCTTTACTGAGAGGGTGATGGGGCCCTGAAGCAGTCTGCACAGAGAGGTTGTGGAGTCTCCTTCTCTGGAGGTATTCAAGACCCACCTGGATGTGTTCCTGGGTGAGCTGCTCTTGGTGACCCTGCTCTGGACTGAGTGGAGTGTCCTTCTCTGGAGATATCCAAGACCCACCTGGATGTGTTCCTGGGTGAGCTGCTCCTGGTGACCCTGCTCTGGACTGTGTGGAGTCTCCTTCTCTGAAGATATTCAAGACCCACCTGGATGTGTTCCTGGGTGAGCTGCTCCTGGTGACCCTGCTCTGGACTGTGTGGAGTCTCCTTCTCTGGAGGCATTCAAGACCCACCTGGATGTGTTCCTGGGTGAGCTGCTCTAAGTGACCCTGCTCTGGACTGTGTGGAGTGTCCTTCTCTGGAGATATCCAAGACCCACCTGGATGTGTTCCTGGGTGAGATGCTCCTGGTGACCCTGCTCTGGACTGTGTGGAGTCTCCTTCTCTGGAGGCATTCAAGACCCGCCTGGATGTGTTCCTGGGTGAGCTGCTCTAAGTGACCCTGCTCTGGACTGAGTGGAGTGTCCTTCTCTGGAGATATCCAAGACCCACCTGGATGTGTTCCTGGGTGAGATGCTCCTGGTGACCCTGCTCTGGACTGTGTGGAGTCTCCTTCTCTGGAGATATCCAAGACCCACCTGGATGTGTTCCTGGGTGAGCTGCTCCTGGTGACCCTGCTCTGGACTGTGTGGAGTCTCCTTCTCTGAAGATATTCAAGACCCACCTGGATGTGTTCCTGGGTGAGCTGCTCCTGGTGACCCTGCTCTGGACTGTGTGGAGTCTCCTTCTCTGGAGGCATTCAAGACCCGCCTGGATGTGTTCCTGGGTGAGCTGCTCTAAGTGACCCTGCTCTGGACTGAGTGGAGTGTCCTTCTCTGGAGATATCCAAGACCCACCTGGATGTGTTCCTGGGTGAGATGCTCCTGGTGACCCTGCTCTGGACTGTGTGGAGTCTCCTTCTCTGGAGGCATTCAAGACCCGCCTGGATGTGTTCCTGGGTGAGCTGCTCTAAGTGACCCTGCTCTGGACTGAGTGGAGTGTCCTTCTCTGGAGATATCCAAGACCCACCTGGATGTGTTCCTGGGTGAGATGAGCCCTGGTGACCCTGCTCTGGACTGTGTGGAGTCTCCTTCTCTGGAGATATCCAAGACCCACCTGGATGTGTTCCTGGGTGAGCTGCTCTAGGTGATCCTGCTCTGGCAGGGGGGTTGGAGTGGATGAGCTTTTCAGGTCCCTTCCAGCCCTCAACATTCTGTGATTCTTTACTGAGAGGGTGATGGAGCCCTGGAGCAGGCTGCCCAGAGAGGTTGTGGAGTCTCCTTCTCTGGAGGCATTCAAGACCCGCCTGGATGTGTTCCTGGGTGAGCTGCTCTAAGCGATCCTGCTCTGGACTGTGTGCAGTCTCCTTCCCTGGAGATATTCAAGACCCACCTGGATGTGTTCCTGGGTGAGCTGCTCTAGGTGACCCTTCTCTGGCAGAGGGCTTGGACTGGATGATCTCTTCAGGTCCCTTCCAGCCCCTAACATCCTTTGCTTCTGAGAAGCCATCAGCCCGCAGTGGACCATACAACACTGACAGGGCGACGTTACCCTTACTGGCAGGCATCCTCCTCCCAGTCCTTGTAGAGCAAGGGAGGAGACAAATTGCCCTTAGGTACTGCCAGCAAAGCCAACCTTGAAGACACAAGGAAGAGCAGAGCAGGAGCTGGGTGGATTTGTTTGCTTGGAGGTATTTAAACACAGGCGTGCTCGCTCGCATGCAAATAAAGCACTGCTGCCTGCAGGCTGCCACCTGGGCACTGCCCAGTGAGAAGCTGCTCTGCACATCAGCTGTTTGATGCTGGCCTGGGCATGCAACAGGATGGGTTTTTAGGGTGGAGGAGCTCAGCACAGACGTCTGATCCCTAAGGAGGTCACCCCCCACCTTGGCATCCAGCCCGCTTCGAGGCTCGCCAGCGCTTAAAGGAGCCATCAGAAAGCCAGGGGAGAGACTTCTGAGCAGGGCCTCGTGTGCCAGGTGATGGGTTGGAACTAACAAGAGGGAGGTTGAGACTGGAAATGAGGAGGAAAATTGTTTCTGCTGATGGTGGTGAGAGCCAGGCCCACTTTTCCCAGAGAGGGGGTAGATCATAGAGTCATCGTAGAATGGTCTGGGTTGGAAGGGACCTCTGAAGGCCATGAAGTCCAACCCCCATCCCTGGAACCATTCCAGGTCAGGTTGTCTGGGACTCTGAGCAACCTGCTCTGATTACAGATGTCCCTGCTCATTCCAGAGGGATTGGACTAGAGGAGCTTCAAACCAGTCTGTGATTCTCTGATTCCAGCATTCCATGACTGTATGAACCCTGAGCCTTTGGTCTTGACCATACACATCACCCCAGGGCTGGAAGCTGGAGGCCAGCTGGTGCAGGGGGTTGGACTACCTGAGCTTCAAAGGCTCCTTCCCATCCAAACCAGTCTGGGATTCCCTGATTCCACTATTCCTTGAACACTGAGCATTGAGGCTTGACCATGCACATCCCAGAGGCTGTCCAAAGAGGTTGTGGAGTCTCCTCCTCTGGAGACTTTCAAAGCCAGCTTGGATGTGTTCCTGTGTGGCCTGCCCTAGGTGACCCTGCTTTGGCAGGGGGGGGTGGACCCAATGATCTCTGGAGGTCCCTTCCAGCTCCTAATATTCTGTGATCACCTCAGCATGAAGTTGGAGGCCAGAGGCTGCAGGGGGTTGGTCTAAATGACCTTTAAAGGTCCCTTCCAACCCAGCCCAGTCTGGGATTCCACCATTCCAGGATCCTCTGAACACTGAACCTTCAGACTTGACCATAAGCACCACCCCAGCCTTGGAGGCTGGAGGCCAGAGGATGCAGACTTGACCATAAGCACCACCCCAGCCTTGGAGGCTGGAGGCCAGAGGATGCAGACTTGACCATAAGCACCACCCCAGCCTTGGAGGCTGGAGGCCAGAGGATGCAGACTTGTCCATAAGCACCACCCCAGGCCTGGAGGCTAGAGGCCAGAGGAGGCAGACTTGTCCATAAGCACCACCCCAGGCCTGGAGGCTGGAGGCCAGAGGATGCAGACTTGACCATAAGCACCACCCCAGGCCTGGAGGCTGGAGGCCAGAGGAGGCAGACTTGACCATAAGCACCACCCCAGGCTTGGAGGCTGGAGGCCAGAGGATGCAGACTTGACCATAAGCACCACCCCAGGCCTGGAGGCTGGAGGCCAGAGGATGCAGACTTGACCATAAGCACCACCCCAGGCCTGGAGGCTGGAGGCCAGAGGAGGCAGACTTGACCATAAGCACCACCCCAGCCTGGAGGCTGGAGGCCAGAAGAGGCAGACTTGACCATAAGCACCACCCCAGCCTTGGAGGCTGGAGGCCAGAGGATGCAGACTTGACCATAAGCACCACCCCAGCCTTGGAGGCTGGAGGCCAGAGGAGGCAGACTTGACCATAAGCACCACCCCAGCCTTGGAGGCTGGAGGCCAGAGGATGCAGAGCTCCTCCCAGTGCTTTGTTATGTCTTCCCTGACCCTCAGCACCAAACTGTCTCTCTCTGTTTGTCTGCAGGTGATGCAAAACAGTTGCTGGAGATTCACAAGCAGCTGCTGTTAAAATGAAATTAAAGTTGGACATGTGGTAAAAGGCCCTGTGGGATCCTGCTGTGTCATTTCAAGCCCCAGCCAAGTCTAATGGGAACAAAGAGGCCACTGCATGTTTTACATCCCCAATTAGTGCACAGACAAGGTCTCTGAGGAGGCAAGCAGAAGGAAAGGAGGGGTCTGGATGTGAGCAGCAAGTCCTTCTTCCCTTCTCCTCCAGGTTTCGCCGCCCTCGCCCCGCTGCCTCCATCTCCTGCCAAAAGCCTACTTTGGGTAATTGCATTTTCTTCCCCTCTGGCAGTTAGAGAAATGGCTTCTCAGCTGTCAGCTGTCAGCTCCAGAAGGGCCAAACCAGCTCCCAAGGATGGACAAACCCCTCCTTGCTGGCAGCAGGTCGTGACCATGAAGTGCGTGGATTGCTCTCAGAGAGCTCGGAGGTAAGAAGCGCTGCTGGAGCAGCCCACTGGTGTCCCCAGTTACACCTGGCTGCTCCTGGGCCTCTAGGAGAGGTGAGGTGAATGTGCCCTCAAAATGCTCCCCAAAGTATTTGTGGCTTCTCTCAGTCACTGCCTGGAGGCCTCACGTTTCTACCTTCAAGGGCTTCCTCTGAAAGCTGGTGGCATCCACCTGTGTTAGGCCTTGGGAGACTGAGTGGATTATCCTGCCTCTCAGGTTTGCTCCTTAGCCACAGTACCTTTCTTCTGCATCCTCTCCTTGTCCTGAAAGCTGCCACTTTCCAGACTCCCCTGAGGCCACCTTTTCCCACCCTCAGGAGGAGCATCTCACTGCTGACGTGGCTGGGCTGCAGCCTCCTGCATCCCAGCATCTGCGCTGCAGCCTCCTGCATCCCAGCATCTGTGCTGAGCTGCTTGGGCTGGGGAGCCCTGGAGTCAAAGAATCCTGGAGCCATAGAATTCATACAATCAACCAGGTTGGAAAAGGCATCAGAGCTCAGCAAGTCCAACCTATTGCCTAATCCCTAACACCTCCTGACAACTAACCCATGGCTCCAAGTGCCACATCCAATCCCCTCTTGAGCACCTCCAGGGATGGGGACTCCACCACCTCCCTGGGCAGCACATTCCAAGGGCCAATCTCTCTTGCTGGGAAGAACTTTCTCCTCACCTCCAGCCTAAACCTCCCCTGGCACAGCTTGAGACTGTGGCCTCTTGTTGCTGGTTGCCTGGGAGAAGAGACCAACCCCCACCTGGCTGCAACCTCCCTGCAGGGAGCTGGAGAGAGCAAGAAGGTCTCCCCTGAGCCTCCTCTTCTCCAGGCTAAGCAACCCCAGCTCCCTCAGCCTCTCCTCACAGGGTTGTGCTCCAGACCCCTCCCCAGCCTTATTTTCCTTCTCTGGACACCTTCAAGTTGTCTCAATGTCCTTCTTGAACTGAGGAGCCCAGAACTGGACAGTTCTGGGCAGTACTCTCCATGCTGCTGAGGTGGCTGCACACCAGTGGTGCTGGTGCAGTGTTTGTAGCCCAGCAGGATCCACTCAGAGCTTGGCTCTTCCTTTCTATAGAACCATGGAATCAAAGACTCATAGAATGGTCCAGGCCAGAAGGGACCTCCAAAGGCCATCCAGTCTGACCTCCCCACAGTCAGCAGGGACATCCCCAGCTAGACCAGATGACCCAAACCCCTTCCTTATTGTTATCCTTCATAATTAACTCCTTCTTACATAGCTGGTGCTCAGAGCAGGAGGCTCACCAGGAGCATTGGGATGAGGTGCCCAGGGAGTTGGTGCAGTCACCATCCTTGGAGGTGTTCAAGAAACCTGTGGCCATGGCACTTTGGACATGGTTTAATGGCCATGGTGGTGGCTTGATGGTTGGACTCCATGGTCCTGGAGGTCTTTTCCATTCCAAACAATTCTCTGACTGTAGAAGAGGAGCCCTCCCCATGCTGCAGCACATTCCTGCTTCCCCCCACCCCCCTTCCCAGCAAAACCCAGCTCCTGGCTACTTCATCAGAGCAGCCCGACCCTTTGCAACCTACAGGAGCCTCTTGTCCTCCTCAGCATCCCAGCTTCATGCCCTTGAGCAGGTCGGGAAGCAGAGGAGACGGTGAGTGGGTGGGAGCTGAGCAGCTGGAACCCTTCCAGCTGACAGCTTGGTGCTTGGGTTTGTCGGTTTGTTTTTCATCCTGAGAAAAGCTTTCCTGGGATCCTGCCCTTCTCCTGGTGCCTCTTTGCTTCCACTTAATATTCCACCTTCCCTTTAACTCCTCACTGCCAGGCTGCAAGCTCAACCCCCCCCACCCCCCCAGCAGCTTTTCCTCCCTCCCCGGTGCGACGGTGAGCGACGAAGAACAGGAGGAGAGAGGAAGAACACAGAGAGCAGGGAGGGAGGGAGGGAGAGAGGGAGGGAGGGGCAGCTCTCCCCCTTCTCCTGCACTCTCCAATATTAACACAATTTGCCTGGGGAGGCATTTTGGAGATTAAAAGCACCGGGGGAACATCCTGTGCTGGAGCACTGCGTGTTCTGCAGGGAAGGACAAGCAGGGTGGGAGCAGCAAAGACGAAGTGCCCGGGGAACCTGTTGCTGGACGGCGAAATGCCTCTTGGCTGTGGGTGAGGGAAAGCAAAGGGGAATGGACAAATGCAACCTGATACTCAGGCACAGATGATTTGTGGGGGTTTTTTCTTCCTCCCCCACCCCTTGCTGCTAAATACCAGCTCAGGGGAGGAGCCTTTGGAGGAGCCTTTGGAGGGCTGGCGAGCCAGGTGACAACGTCAGCACCACCAAGGTCAACTCCTGCCACCACCACAGGGTGTCAGGGGTTGGAAGCGACCCAAAGAGATCAGCAAGTCCAACCCCCTCCCCTGCTAGAGCAGGACCATACAATGTAGCTCAAGTCACAGAGGAACACATCCAGACAGGTCTTGAAAGTCTCCAGGGAAGGAGACTCCACAACCTCTCTGGGCAGCCTGCTCCAGGGCTCTCTGACCCTTGCAGTAAAGAAGTTCCCCCTGGTGTTGAGGTGGAACCTCCTGGGCTGCAGCTTCCATCCACTGCTCCTTGTCCTATCCCAGGGAGCAACTGAGCAGAGCCTGTCCCTGTCCCCTCCCTCCTGACCCCCAGCCCTCAGATATTTATAGACACTGATCAAATCCCCTCTCAGTCTTCTCTTTTCCAGACTAAAAAACCCCAGGTCCCTCATCCTCTCCTCACCAGGCAGTGCTCAGTCCCCTAATCATCCTCCTTGCCCTCTCCTGGACCCTGTCCAGCAGGTTCCTGTCCCTCTGGAACTGGGGAGCCCCAAACTGAAGGCAGCACTCAAGATGAGGTCTCAGCAGGGCAGAGTAGAGGGGGAGGAGATCCTCCCTCGATCCTGGCCATTGATTTCCAGCTGTGCTGGACATTCATCTCTTGCGGGTTTTTTGCTGATGGGAGCAGCTTCAAACCGTGGGCTTGCAGCTCTCAAGGGAAGCAGGAGATCGTGGAGCAGCTTCAGTGCTGCTTGTGACGCCAGGACCTTGCTGATTTGCACTGATTGGGTTGGAAAAAAAGCTGCTTAAAATCGCAAGGGCAAAGGGTTGGGAGACACGTGGTGCATCCTAATAAAAGCCCTGTGCAGCTCCAAACCACCAGAAGCGAGTTCAGGTACTGCCAAATACTCAGAGATGCCAATAAAGTCCAGCCAGGGTGGGGCTTTACCTGGAGGGTCCTGCTCCTGGGAGCCCCATCCCTTTGCTGCAAGACCAATTGCTTCCACACCAGGACATTCACTGGCAAAGGGACCACCAAGACTGGGTGCTGGGGGAGGAGATAGGTTGAGAGCAGGTTGATGAGAACTGGGGAAACCAGTTTCCACCATCTCCTAGCAATCCTTTGATCCCTTTCATCCTCCCATAGAGCCACAGAATCGCAGAGTGGTAGAGGTTGGAAGGTTTGCACCCAAAGCAGAACCTCTGAAACCCAAAGCAGAACCTCTGCACCCAATCCAGAACCTCTGCACCCAAAGCAAAAAGCTCTGCGCACAAAGCAGAACCTTTGCACCCAAACCTGAACCTTTGCACCCAAACCAGGAACCTTTGCACTCAAAACAGATCCTTTGCACCCAAACCAGAACCTTTGCACTCAAAACAGATCCTTTGCACCCAAACCAGAACCTTTGCACTCAAAACAGATCCTTTGCACTGAAACCAGATCCTTTGCACCCAAACCAGAACCTTTGCACTCAAAACAGATCCTTTGCACCCAAACCAGAACCTTTGCACTCAAAACAGATCCTTTGCACCCAAACCTGAACCTTTGCACCCAAATCAGATCCTTTGCACTCAAACCAGGAACCTTTGCACTCAAACCAGATCCTTTGCACTCAAACCAGAACCTTTGCACTCAAAACAGATCCTTTGCACCCAAACCAGAACCTTTGCACTCAAAACAGATCCTTTGCACCCAAACCAGAACCTTTGCATTCAAAACAGATCCTTTGCACCCAAACCAGAACCTCTGCACCCAAACCAGCACCTCTGCACCCAAACCAGATCCTTTGCACTCAAACCAGATCCTTTGCACCCAAACCTGAACCTTTGCATTCAAACCAGACCCTCTGCACCCAAACCAGAACCTTTGCACCCAAACAAGGAACCTTTGCACCCAAAACAGAACCTCTGCACCCAAACAAGGAACCTTTGCACCCAAAACAGAACCTCTGCACCCAAACAAGGAACCTTTGCACCCAAAACAGAACCTCTGCACCCAAACCAGAACCTTTGCACCCAAACCAGAACCTTTGCATTCCAAACCAGAACCTCTGCCCCCAAACCAGAACCTTTGCACCCAAACCAGAACCTCTGCACCCAAACCAGAACCTCTGCACCCAAACCAGAACCTTTGCACCCAAACCAGAACCTCTGCACCCAAACCAGATCCTTTGCACCCAAACCTGAACCTTTGCATTCAAACCAGACCCTCTGCACCCAAACCAGAACCTCTGCACTCAAACCAGAAACTCTGCACTCAAACCAGATCCTTTGCACCCAAACCTGAACCTTTGCATTCAAAACACATCCTTGGCACCCAAGTCAGAACCTTTCCACTCAAACCAGGAACCTTTGCACCCAAACCAGAACCTCTGCCCCCAAACCAGAACCTCTGCCCCCAAACCAAAACCTCTGCATCCAAACCTGAACCTCTGCACCCAAACCAGAACCTCTGCATCCAAACCAGAACCTCTGCATCCAAACCAGAACCTCTGCACCCAAACCAGAACCTTTGAACCCAAACCAGAACCTTTCTCACCCTAACCAGACCCTCTGCACCCTAACCAGACCCTCTGCACCCAATCCAGAACCTCTCCAAACCACTTTGCATTCAAACCAGAACCTCTGCACCCAATCCAGAACCTCTGCACGCTAACCAGAAACTCTGCACCCAAACCAGGAACCTTTGCACTCAAACCAGTACCTTTCCACTCAAACCAGATCCTTTGCACCCAAACCTGAACCTTTGCAATCAAAACAGATCCTTTGCACCCAAACCAGAACCTCTGCACCCAAACCAGAACCTTTGCACCCAAACCAGATCCTTTGCACCCAAACCAGAACCTCTGCACCCAAACCAGAACCTCTGCACCCAAACCAGATCCTTTGCACCCAAACCAGAACCTCTGC